>PVHT020000037.1:5346830-5378065 GCA_004024745.2 Catagonus wagneri
GAAAAAAAAAAAAAAAAAAAAAGGAGAATCATTAATTATAAGAGAAAACTGCAGTAATGAGAGATTGGCTAGTAGTAAGCAAAGAGAATCTAGACAATACAGAAATAGCAGATGCAAGGAAGAGCTACTACCCCTACGATGGAAACAGAAACTCAAAGAAGAGGTCCCAGCCAGGGCAGAGAGCCAGACCCTGCTGGAGAGGGCATGACCAAAGCTCATCAATAGTAGGTAAGTTACTGTGCTGCCACCCCTGCAGAGCTCAGTGAAAATCCACCCTAGCAACTTGTCCTTAAACTACCGTCTAGGATGGCAGGACAAGCTTATTACATGGAGGCAGGAGCTACTGGCCACCAGGTGCTGCTGACTGCAGTACTGCATGAGCTGGCACTGGAGAAGCTGAGTAAGCTTCAGGATCTGAGCACTGGGGGTAAGCTTCATATACAGGGCAGAAGATGGATGAACCACTTGCACCGCAAGAGCCAGGCACAGAGGAAGCCAAGCTGACACACTAGAACTAGAAAGAAAAGTCTTTCTCTTGCAATGTCTCTCCAGTGCCCTCTACTGACAAAGTTTAACATCCAGCTATCTGCTAAAGGAAACATTTAAATGGCCCAGGCCCACTTTCACAGAGCATGCAATGAACAGTGAATTTGAAATTGAGAGGTAATAAATTAATAACTACTACTGATAACAGTCGATAACAATTATAAAACTATGTTTTCACCAATCTTTTCTGGGCAAAACTATGCTTAGCGAGGGTTCCCCAAGCACCAAAATAAGAGTTTTAAGATGGTAAAGTAATGGATTCTTTCCTCTTTTTTCCACATTTTCTACAACATAGGTATATAGCTTTTATAATTTAAAATTAAAATATTGGTAATATAGATGAATGATAGAAAATAAAGGCTAAATTATTACCACTAAGAGTTTAATTGGGCTTGGAGTGCTCCCAGAAAATTCAATTAAAAAAGATTATTTTTCCAAAAATAAAAACTAGAGATTCATTCATATACCACACAATACTGTTCTAAAATATTAGCAAGTTCCTATTGTGGCTCAGCAGGTTACGAACCCGACTAATATCCATGAGGATGTGGGTACGATCCCTGGCTTTGCTCAGTGGGTTAAGGATCCAGCGTTGCCACGAGCTGTGGTGTAGATCGCAGACACGACTCAGATCCTGCAGTGCTGTGGCTGTGGTGTAGGCTGTCAGCTGCAGCTCCGATTTGACCCCTAGCCTGGTAACTTCCATATGCTGCAAGAGTGGCCATAACAAGCAAAAAAACAAGGCAAAACAAAATTTTATAGAGGGACTCCTGTTTGGATACATATAATTTTTTTTAATCTGAAAATTATAATATTTTTATACCCACAAACATAATATCTTTGAATTCTTCCCCCCGAATTATAAGCGAAGCTAATATTTCAATAATTTTAAGATTTCTTAACAGGTAAAGCTATCTTTTGCCAAGTGAAAAGAAAACTCAAATATCAAAATACAGAAAAGAACGTCGGTGGGGGGGAGTTAACGTGCAAAAGAGTAAGTCTGAAACAACTCTGACAATACAGTAGAAAGATGTTTGCCTCAGCATGACAGTAGATGGAGCCAGTATGCTCAGCCTCCTTTTTAAAGTACTCCCAAATTTGGCAGAACACATAGAGCCCTGGGGCAGCTGGGTTGGTAATTTAGAGCTCAGTTGTATTTATAATTGTGTAATCACCGCTTAGAGCTAAGGATAAAAAACCAGAAACATTAATATCTGGTGAAGCCGAAAAAGTGATCTACACTGCCTCATTTGCCACTGTGAGGAGTCCTCCTGCACAGTCAGCAAAGAATCAGATGAGCAGTAACTGGTTTGAGCCTGAAAGAAATCCAGTACTTTCCACGAGGAAAGTTCATTTTGTCAAATATTTAACTACTTATGCAAATGTTCAAATAATGTTAAATAATTACAGAACTTCAGAGTATTCAGAGCTGGAAAAAGACAAGATCATCTAATCTCAACCTACAGCAGGCAACATTCTGTTGATACCCACTACTGCCTTCCAGCTCTGCAAACCTGGGCAACTTACTTATGCTTAATTAAGCCTAGTTTCCTGAACTCTAAATTGCGGAACGGGGGGGGGGTTATTTAAATAATTATATGATAAAAACAAAAAATATGACCAAATAATGCACATAAAGATCATTTCTGATAAGAGAAAGAACCTATGAACATAATACAGGAACTTCTACAATACTGCTATGTTAAGAATTAAGGAGTCCCCGTCATGGCTCAACGGAAACGAATCTGACTAGCATTCATGAGGACGCAGGTTCGACCCCTGGCCTCACTCTTCATGGATGCTAGTCAGATGTGTTTTCGCTGAGCCAGGACAGGAACTCCCCCTTAGCAGCTTCTAATTAAGACAAATATCAGACATTCCTAATTAATATAGGTATGTCTTACTTTAAAAAGTGATAAACACGGAGTTCCCTTTGTGGTTCAGTGGTTAACGACTAGGATGCATGAGGTTGTGAGTTCCATCCCCGGCCTTGCTCAGTGGGTTAAGGATCCAGTGTGGCTGTAGCTGTGGCCTGCAGGTACAGCTCCAATTTGACCCCTAGCCTGGGAACTTCCATATGCCCCAGATAGAGCGCTAAAAAGAAATAAAAAAAGGTGACAAACACAAATTCAGTTTAATTTGACAAACAGGAGTTCCCATCGTGACTCAGTGGTTAACGAATCTGACTAGGAACCATGAGGTTGCGGGTTTGATCCCTGGCCTTGCTCAGTGGGTTAAGGATCCGGGGTTGCCGTGAGCTGTGGTGTAGGTTGCAGACGTGGCTCGGGTCTTGCGTTGCTGTGGCTGTGGTGAAGGCTGGCAGCTACAGCTCCTGTTAGACCCCTAGCCTGGGAACCTCCATATGCCGTGGGTGCGGCCCTAGATAAGGCAAAAAGACAAAAAAAATTTTTTTTGACAAACAATCACTTATTTTCTACAGGCAGAGCACTGAGTTAGGAGATGGGAAGAAAGGTTAGCAATCTTGACTCTTATCCTAAGAAAGGATATATACAATTTAGCAGGAAAGACAGACAAGTAAACAGCTTATAAAGGAAAATAACAGGACCAAAGAGAATAAAAAACTTACTTGGAGGAAAAGAACCCAAGAAGGGCTTCAGTAAGGAGGTAACACTTGAGCTATGCCTTAAAAGGAGAAAAGATCACTACCAATATAAGAAACATTCTATTAAAAAAAAAAAAGCACTCAATTTCCTTTGGGACATACAGTTTCAAAAATAATACTTAATTTGTGAAAACTGACTTCTCATATCATTCTTTAAAAATATACATTTACACTTTCACATTATTGCATGTAAGTTATAAACATATTTTAAAACCATATATTATAAAAATGGAGATGATCATATTGAATTCAAGGGGATGTACATTTCAGGTTTGGGAAGAAAATCCAAATACATATAAATAAGCATGATGGAGAGAAAATAGTCAGAAGAATAAGGGAAGTAAGACCATCTTAAACTCCTCAGAGAAGTATTAGATGAAATGAAGATTTCAGATTTCTCCAAAGATCGAAAAGAAGTTTCCAAACCATGCTCAGGATGAAGAGGCATTACTAAAATAACAAAATCTGAACATGATTATCCCTACCTTCTCTCTCATTGCTATTAAAACTTTTTTTCAGGGCCCAACCCAGTAAAATTAGTTTTGCCTAATCACCTTATTGAAAGATGACGCTTTTCTTCCAGCACTTACTGTTCTAACCTCTCATCTGGCACTTATCACAGACTACTTTCCACAGAGAGCTCTCTTTTCACTGAATAAGAACATAGATATTTGCATCTTATCTCCTTAAGTTAAATTTCTTCAGAGCAGCACCCTTACATTCACTCATTCAATAGCAAATACTTATTAAGCATAGACTCTGAAAGGCACTGTAAGAGAATACAAAGCAAAACCAGACAGGCTCTGACCTTATGCACGTTAAAATAGTACCAAATTTACAAAATAGTTAAGATATTTAAAGTCTAACAGACATTCTTTTGGATGTAGTTCAATTATGATGTAATAGTCATTCTTTATTCCTGAATTAAACCGATTTAACAGATCATCTTTCACTCCAAACTGATTTCACTGTAATTTTTCCTTCACTCTTCATTTACTTAAGAAATCATTAGTTAAAAATCATGAACATACAAGTCCTTAAAATGCAATTAAAATGTTAAACTAAATTAACTTTAATAGAAACACAGCGTATTTATTAATATTAAAATCTCACTGAGGATACTGTCCACATTTTTTATTTATTTCATAATTTTTATGAAATGGCATACATAAAACATTTCCTAAACTGCCTTAAAACATGCAAAAAAAATGTTTTAAAATAGCTCATTCTTACATATAGGATGGACAAGGGAAAAATTGTGATTGTTACCTTGCCTCCAAGTTACTCTGATCAAGATTCAGGGATTCCTCCCCAAAAGTTCAATGACCAGGGTTCTATAATAACTGTTTATATTTTTTTCTTTAACACTGTATCACTGCCCTGAGGGCACATGTCTCCACATGATAAAGGCTACATATGACAAGCCCATAGCTAATATCATACTCAAGGGTGAAAAGTTGAAAGCATTTCCTCTAAGATCAGGAACAAGACAAGAATGTCCACTCTTGCCACTTTTAATCAAAATAGTATCAAAAGTCCTAGCCACAGCAATCAAGACAAGAAAACAAAATAAGAACCCAAGATGGAAAGGAAGAAATAAAACTGTCACTGTTTGCAAATGACATAATATATATAAGAAAATCCTAAAGATATCACCAAAAAACTACTAGAACTCATCAATAAAATTGGTAACATTGCAAGATACAAAATTAATATACAGAAACTTGCTGAATTTCTAAACACTAACAACAAACTATTAGAGAAATGAAGAAAACAATCTCATTACACCAAAAAGAATAAAATACCTGAGAATAAATCTAAGACAGTAAAACACTTATACTTGGAAAACTATAAGACACTTATGGAAGAAATTAAAAAAGAGGATGAAAAGATATACCATACTCATGGATTGGAAGGATATTGTTAAAATGAACATTTTACTCAAGACAATCTTCAGATTCAATGCAATCCCTATCAATATACCAAAGGCATCTGTCACAGAACCAGAACAAGTAATTCTAAAATTTGAATGGAAATACAAAAGACTGAATAGCCAAAACAAGCTTGAGAAAGAACAAAGCTGGAGCTTTCACACTCCCTAATTTCAAATTATATTACAAAGCTACAGTAATTAAAACAGCATGGTACTGGTGCACGTATGCATGCATGCACACACACAACACCTAGATCAATGCAACAGAACAAAGAGCCCAAAAAGGAACTTATGTTTATAAGGGCAATTAATTTATGACAAAGGAGACAAGAATATATATTACAATGGAGAAAGGATAGCCTCTTCAATAAATGGTGTTGGGAAAAACTGGCCAGCTATATGCAAAAGAATCAAGCTGGACTACTTTCTCATATACATAATAAAAGACTTAAATATGAGACCTGAAATCATAAAAATCCTAGAAGAAAAGATAGGCAACACACATCAGTCTCAGCAATATTTTTTGGATATGTCTCCTCAGGCAAGGGAAACAAAAGCAAAATAAACAAATGGAACAACATCAAACTAAAAAGCTTTTGCACTGTGAAGTAAAATAAACTACCAACGAAAAGAAAAGGCCACCTACCAAATGCGAGATATTTGCAAATGATAACGATAAGGGGGTTAATATCCAAAATATGTAAACAGATCATATAACTCAGCATCAAAAAATAAATAAATAAAAACTAAAACAATCCACTAAAAAAAATGGGCAGAAGACCTTAAAAGACACTTTTCCAAAGAAGACATACAGAAGGCCAACAGGCTCATAAAAAGATGTTCAACATCATTCATCATCAGAGAAATGCAAATTAAAACCACAATGAAATATCAACCTCACACCTGTCAGAATTGCTATCAACTATGAAAACAGACATACTAAACAATGGAACAAAATAGAGAACCCAGAAATAAACCCAGACACCTATGGTCAATCTTCCACAAAGGAGGCAAGAATATAAAATGGGAGAAAGTCTCTTCATCAAGTGGTGCTGGGAAAAATGGACAGCTGCATGTAAACCAATGAAACTAGAACACGCCCTCACACCATGCACAAAAATAAACTCAAAATGACCTAAAAGCTTAAAAACATAAGACAAGATACCATAAAACTCCTAGAAGAGAACATAGGCAAAACATTCTCTGACATCAACCATACAAATATTTTCTTAGGAGAAAGGCAACAGAAATAAAAACAAAACTAACCAATGGGACCTAATCAAACTTATAAGCTTTTGCATAGCAAAGGAAACTATAAACAAAAATAAAAAGACAATCTACGGAATGGGAAAAAATAATTTCAAATGATGCAACCAAGGACTTAATCTCTAAAATATACAACTCAACAGCAAAAAAAACCAACCCAACTGAAAAATGGGCAGAAAACCTGAACAGACATTACTTCAAAGAAGATATACATATGGCCAACAGGCATATGAACATATGCATCAGTTTCCGAAGGCTACCATAACAAACTACCATAAATAAGAGTGACTTAAAACAACAAAAATCTATGTTCTTCCACAGTTCAGGAGGCCAGAAATCAAAAATCAAGGATCAGCAGGGCTGGTTCTTCTGGAGGCTGCAGGGAAAAAAATGTCCCACACTTCACCTAAGCTATGGTTGTTACCAGATTCTCTTTTTTTTTTTCTTTTTTTGGTCTTTTCTGGGGCCGCACCCACGGCATATGGAGGATCCCAGGCTAGGGGTCTAATCGGAGCTGTAGCCACCGGCCTAAGTCACAGCCACAGCAACAGGGATTCAAGTCGCATCTGCAACCTACACACGCCATAGCTCACCGCAACGCCAGATCCTTAACCCACTGAGCGAGGCCAGGGATCGAACCCTCAACCTCATGGTTCCTAGTCAGATTTGTTAACCATTACACCACGACAGGAACTCCTGTTACCAACATTTCTTGATGTGGCTTGCAGATACATCACTTCAAACTCAGCCTCCATCTTCACACTGCTTTCTTCTTTCTGTGTCTCTGTGTGTTTTTTTCTTCTTAGAAAAACATCAGCCATTGGACTTAGGCCCACCCTAAATCTAGTATAATTCCATGTCAAGATTTTAAACTAATTATATCTAAAAACTATTTCCAAATAAGATCATATTCTGAGGCTGTAGGTATACATAAGTTTTGGGGAAACATCTTTCAAGCCACTACAGAATCCTTAAACATGTTCATCTTTTCATTTTATTAAGTTCCCAGGATGAATTTCTAAAGGTAGAATCTCTGCTTGGAGAAAGTGTCCAGCTTCCACTTATTTCTTTATTATTACATTTTGTCTTTTCTAGGGCCGCACCCGTGGTATATGGAGGTTCCCAGGCTAGGGGTCTAATCGGAACTATAGCCGCCAGCCAACACCACAGCCACTGCAACGTTGGATCTGAGCCACATCTGTGACCTACACCACAGCTCACGGCAACACTGGATCCTTAACCCACTGAGCAAGGCCAGGGATCAAATCCGCAATCTTATGGTTCCTAGTCAGCTTCGTTAACCACTGAGCCATGACAGGAACTCCATCCAGCGTCCTTTTAGTGTTGGCTCCCTAGCCCCTTCTGGAGGTGATGGGAGGTTACAAGATCTTTCCCATTCCCTCATTATCCTATACAAATCTCACAATAATTCCAGACATTCTGTCCCAAAATTAAAATTAGGACTCAAATAAAACAACGCTCTTGGATACTTGTACTGGAAGGTGATATAAAGCTAAAGTCAAGGCATCCACATTTAGGCTACGTGTATTATAAAGCAAAGGAAGCTGTTCTATAGAAACAGAGAAAAAGTGCAGATGGGCAGACAGTAGCTGACATGAAACACAATACAGCAGCAGACACTACAGAGAGTAATAGTAATAACTACAAATAACTTCGCGGTTCTAAAAACAGTCACTGTTCAGATGAATGGACTAAGAAAATATGAACAGATCAATCACAAGTTCTGAAATTGAAACTGTGATTAAAAAACTTCCAACAAACAAAAGTCCAGGACAAGATGGCTTCACAGGCGAATCCTATCAAACATTTAGAGAAGAGCTAACACCTATCCTTCTGAAACTATTCCAAAAAACTGCAGCAGAAGAGACACTCCCAAACTCATTCTATGAGGCAACCATCACCCTGATACCAAAACCAGACAAAGATACCACAAAAAAAGAAAATTACAGGCCAATTTCACTGATGAACAGAGATGCAAAAATCCTCAACAAAATACTAGCCAACCGAATCCAACAATATATTAAAAGGATTGTACATCATGATCAAGTGGGATTTATCCCAGGGATACAAGGATTCTTCAATATCCGCAAATCAATCAGTGTGATATACCACGTTAACAAACTGAAGAATAAAAACCATATGATCCTCTCAATAGATGCAGAAAAAGCCTTTGACAAAATCCAACACCCATTTCTGATAAAAACCCTTCAGAAAGTGGGCATAGGGGAAACCTACCTCAACATAATAAAGGCCATCTATGACAAATAAAGGAATCCAAATTGGAAAGGAAGAAGCAAAACTATCACTGTTTGCAGATGACATGATACTATACCTAAAGAACCCTAAAGACTCTACCAGAAAACTATTAGAGCTCATCAATGAATTTGGCAAAGTCGCAGGATACAAAATTAATACACAGAAATCAACTGCATTTCTATATACTAACAATGAAACATCGGAAAAAGAAATTAGGGAAGCAATCCCGTTTACCATCACATCAAAAAGAATCAAATAACTGAGGAATAAACCTACCTAAAGAGACGACCTGTACTCTGAAAACTATAAGATGCTGATGAAAGAAATCAAGGATGACATGAACAGATGGAAAGACATACCATGCTCTTAGACTGGAAGAGTCAATATCATCAAATGGCTATACTACTCAAGGCGATCTACCGATTCAATGCAATCCCTATCAAATTACCAAGGACATTTTTCACAGAACTAGAACAAAATATTTTAAAGTTTGTTTGGGGAGTTCCCATCATGGTGCAGGGGAAACAAATCCGACTAGGAACCATGAGGTTGCAGGTTCAATCCCTGGCCTCACTCAGTGGGTTAAGGACCCAGCATTGCCGTGAGCTGCAGTGTAGGTCGCAGACGCGGCTCAGATCTGCATTGCTATGGCTCTGGTGTTGGCTGGCAGCTACAGCTCCGAATGGACCCCTGGCCTGGGAACCTCCATATGCCACAGGTGTGGCCCTAAAAAGACAAAAAGCCAATAAATAAATAAATAGTTTGTTTGGAAGCACAAAAGACCCAGAATAGCCAAAGACATCCTAAAAAAGAAAAATGGATGGAGTTCCGGTTGTGGCTCAGTGGTTAATGAATCCGACTAGGAACCATGAGGTTGCAGGTTCAATCCCTGGCATTGCTCAGTGGGTTAAGGATCCGGCATTGCCATGAGCTGTGGTGTAGGTCACAGATGCGACTTGGACCCCGCGTTGCTGGGGTGTCAGTCGGCGGCTACAGTTTCAATTAGACCCCTAGCCTGGGAACCTCCATACGCTGTGGGTACGGCCCTAGAAAAGACAAAAATATAAAAAAAAAAGAAAAATGGAGCTGGAGGAATCAGGTTCCCTGACTTCAGACTATACTACAGAGCTACAGTCATCAAAACCGTATGGTACCAGCACAAAGACAGAAATATAGATCAGTGGAACAGGATAGAAAGCCCAGAATTAAACCCACACATCTATGGTCAACTCATCTATGACAAAGAAGGCAAGAATATACAGTGGAGAAAAGACAGCCTGTTCAATAAGTGGTGCTGGGAAAACTGAACAGCCACATGTAAAAAAATGAAATTAGGACACTTCCTTACACCATACACAAAAATAAAATGGATTAAAGACCTAGTTATAAGACCGGATACTATAAAGCTCTTAGAGCAAAACATAGGCCAAACACTCTCTGACATAAATGACAGCAACATCTTCTCAGATCCACCTGATAGAGTAATGACAATAAAAAGAAAAATAAATAAATGGGACTTAATTAAACTTCAAAGTTTCTGCACAGCAAAGGAAACCATAAACAGAACAAAAAGACAACCCACAGAATGGGAGAAAATATTTGCAAATGAATCGACTGACACGGCATTAATCTCCAAAATTTACAAACACCTCCTACAGCTCAACACCAAAAAAAAAAAAAAAAAACCAAAACAAAACCCCATCAAAAAATGGGCAGAAGATCTAAACAGACAATTCTCCAAAGAAGACATACAGATGGCCAAAAAAACACATGAAAAGATGTTCAACATCACTATTAGAGAAATGCAAATCAAAACCACAAGGAGGTACCACCTTAGGCCAGCCAGAATGGCCATGATCAAAACGTCTACAAACATTAAGTGTTGGAGAGGGTGTGGAGAAAAACGAACCCTATTACACTGTTGGTGGAAATGTAAACTGGTGCAACCACTGTGGAAAACAATATGGAGAGTCCTTAGAAAACTGAAAATAGAATTACCATTTGATCCAACAATCCCACTCCTGGGCATCTATCCAGAGAAATCCATGACTTGAAAAGGCACATGTACTCTGATGTTCATTTCAGCACTCTATACAATAGCCAAGACATGGAAACAACCTAAATGCCCATCAACAGAGGAATGGATAGGGAAGATGTGGTACATATACACAATGGAATATTACTCAGCTATTAAAAGAAACGAAATAACAGCATTTACAGCAACATGGATGGACCTAGAAATTATCATGTGAAGTGAAACTAGTCAGACAATGAGACACCAACATCAAATGCTACCACTTCCATGTGGAATCTAAAAAAAAGACACAATGAACTTCTTTGCAGAACAGATACTGACTCACAGACTTTGGAAAACTTCTGGTTTCCAAATGAGACAAGTTGGGGGGTGGGTGGATGCACTGAGGGTTTGGGATGGAAATGCTATAAAATTTGGTTGTGATGATTTTTGTACACATCTAATTGTAATAAAATCCATTAAGTAATTAAAAAATAAATAAATAGAGCAAAATAACGCCATTTGCAGCAACATGGATGGAACTAGAGACTCTGATACTAATTGAAGTTAAGTCAGAAGAGAAAGACAAGTATGTGATATCACTTATATCTGGAATCTAATATACGGCACAAATGAACCTTTCCACAGAAAAGAAAATCAAGGACATGGAGAAGAGACTTGTGGTTACCAAGTGGGTGGCGGAGGGAGTGGGACAGACTGCGAATCTGCGGTTACTAAATGCAAACTATTGCCTTCAGAATGGATAAGCAATGAGATCCTGCTGTACAGTGCAGGGAACTATATCTAGTCACTTATGATGGGGCATGATAATGTGAGAAAAAAAGAATGTATATATTGTATGTGTGACTGGGTCACCTTGCTGTACAACAGAAAACTGACAGAACACTGTAAACCATGCTTATCATTGTATACAAGCTATAATGGAAAAAAATAAAAATCATTAAAAAAATAATAAAAATAAAAATAGTCATTGTTTTTATGACTATAAAAGTACTACACACCTACTTAAAAAAAGGAAAATAGAGAAATATAAAATCAAAATTATGCACAAGCCCTCCACTAATTACATTTCCATATACTATTTAAAATAAATTTAGAGGAGTTCCCATGGTGACTCAGCAATTAGCGAACCCACCTAGCATCCATGAGGATGGAGGTTCATTCCCCTGGTCTTGCTCAGTGGGTTAAGGATCTGGCCATGAGCTGTGGTGCAGATTGCAGATGTGGCTTGGATCTCGCATTGCTGTGGCTCTGGCGTAGGTCAGCGGCTACAGTTCTGATTGTATCCCTAGCCTGGGAGCCTCCATATTCTGCGGGTGTGGCCCTAAAAATACAAAAAGACCAAAATAATAATAATAATAATAATAATAAATAAATAAAATTTAGAATCAGGAGTTTCCGTCGTGGCACAGAGGAAACGAATCCGCCTAGGAACTATGAGGTTGCGGGTTTGATCCCTGGCCTCGCTCAGTGGGTTAAGGATCTAGTGTTACCGGAGTTCCCTTCCTGGCTCAGTGGTTAACGAATCCGACTAAGAACCATGAGGTTGCGGGTTCGATCCCTGGCCTTGCTCAGTGGGTTAAGGATCTGGCGTTGCCGTGAGCTGTGGTGAAGGTTGCAGACGCGGCTCGGATCCCGCGTTGCTGTGGCTGTGGCAAAGGCCGGCAGCTACAGCTCCTGTTAGACCCCTAGCCTGGGAACCTCCACATGCCGCGGGTGCGGCTCTTGATAAAAGGCAAAAAGACGAAAAAAAAAAAAAAAAAGGATCTAGTATTACCGTGAGCTGTGGTGTAGGTTGTAGACACGGCTTGGATCCGGCATTGCTGTGGCAGAGGAGCAACAGCTCCAATTAGACCCGTAGCCTGGGAACCTCCATATGCCGTGAGTGCAGCCCTCAAAAGACAAAAAAGAAAAAAACAATTTAGAATCATATAACTTGAATAGTATTGAATGCCAATTTTCGAACTTAACATGATCACGTGAGTATCCATCCATGTAACTTAAAAATCACTGAAAAAAATCATTTGGATGGGAGTTCCCTTCGTGGCTCAGTGGTTAATGAATCCAACTAGGAACCATGAGGTTGCGGGTTCGATCCCTGGCCTTGCTCAGTGGGTTAAGGATCCGGCGTTGCCGTGAGCTGTGGTGTAGGTTGCAGATGCAGCTCAGATCCCGCGTTGCTGTGGCTGTGACGAAGGCTGGCGGCTACAGCTCCTGTTAGACCCCTAGCCTGGGAATCTCCATATGCCATGGGTGCGGCTCCAGATAAAGGCAAAAAGACAAAAAAAAAAAAATCATTTGGATGGCAGTATAATGTTCCACTATATAATGATCACTTTTATCATTATACTTGTGGGTACACTTCACAGCACAACCAAACTGCTTCCCAGAATGGCTGGACCACTTATTTTCCTATTCACAGTGTATAAGGGTGAGTGACTCATTCTAAAACTCTAAAATTGAACAATTTTATACTTTAGAGGTGGAAAATTATATATCATTATATTTATCTTTTGGTTACTAAACCACTTTTATGTTTGTTTATTCACTTTTCCTTTTATTAATAGTATATTCTGTTTCATAAATGCTTTTTCATGTTATTTAACCATCCTGAGACTTACTCATCTCATATGTAGATTAAGCATAATACCTATTGCTGTCATGATAAAATACTGCAAAAGTGAAATGAATAGGTGCACAAGAAATGTGAGTTCCCTTAAGATTTTATTCTGTAATAAGATATAATAGTTTTATTCTAATGAGGTGAAAACAGTTTAGAAAAATATACACTTATAATCATCTGTTAGAAAAAAACAGTAATAGATTCATTGGAATTACATGTAATTTTTAAGAAAAAGAATAAGACAGCAAAAAAGTGAACAACCCAACTGAAAAATGGGCAAAGGACCTGAAGAGACATTTCTCCAAAGAAGATATGCAGATGGCCAACAAGCACATGAAAAAATGCTCAACATCTCTGACGATTAGAGAAATGAAAATCAAAACTACCATGAGATACCACCTCACACCAGTCAGAATGGCCATCCACGAACAACAAATGCTGGAAGGGGTGTGGAGAAAAAAGGGAACCCTCCTGCACTGTTGGTGGGAATATAAGCTGGTACAACCACTATGGAAAACAGTATAGAGGTACCTTAGAAAACTATACATAGAACTACCATATGACCCAGCAATCCCACTCTTGGGCATATATCTGGACAAAACTTTCCTTGAAAAAGACACTTGCACATGCATGTTCATTGCAGCACTATTCACAATAGCCAAGACATGGAAACAACCTAAATGTTCATCGACAGATGAATGGATTAAGAGGATGTGATACATACACACAAGGGAATATTACTCAGCCATAAAACAGAACAAAATAATGCCATTTGCAGCAACATGGATGGAATTAAGAGACCCTCATACTGAGTGAAGTAAGTCAGAAGGAGAAAGACAAATACTGTATGATATCACTTATATCTGGAATCTAATATACTGCACAAATGAACCTTTCAACAGAAAAGAAAATCACAGACTTGGAGAACACTTATGGATGCCAAGGGGGTGGGGGAGGGAGTGGGATGGTATGGGATTCTGAGGTTAACAGATGTAGACTATTGCCCTTGGGAAGGAAAAGCAAGGAGATCTTGCAGTATGGCACTGGAAACTATGTCTAATCACTTGTGAGAAATATGTGTAACCAGGTCACCATGCTGTGCAGTTGGAAAATTGACAGAAATCTGCAAACCAGCTATAATGGAAAAAGAAAAAAATAAGAAATGGTTATTCTAAGACTTATCTGTGAAAATTATAGCTTGTATACCATGATTAGCAACAATAATTTTATGAAACTGGACATCATTGGCTTATTTTTTTGTGTTCAAAAATAATCCTGTAAATCTGAACAGTTAAAAATCAAGATGGGGAGTTCTCATCATGGCTCAGTGGAAACAAATCTGACTAGGATACATGAGGATGCAGGTTTGATCTCTGGCCTCACTCAGAGGGTTAAGGATCCAGCATTGCCAAAAGCTGTGGTGTAGGTCACAGACGTGGCTCGGATCTGGTGTTGCTGTGGCTATGGTGTAGGCCAGCAGCTACAGCTCTGATTGGACCCTTAGCCTGGGAACCTCCATGTGCCACGGGTGTGGCCCTAAAAGACAAAAGAAAAAAATAATCTTGGCGTGCCTGACGTGGCGTAGCACGAACAAATCCAACTAGGAACCATGAGGTTGCAGGTTCGATCCCTGGCCTCGCTCAGTGGGTTAAGGATCTGGTGTTGCCACGAGCTATGGTGTAGTTTGCAGACACGGCTTGGATCTGGTGTTGCTGTGGAGGCTGGCTGCTACATCTCTGATTAGACTCCTAGCCTGGGAAACTCCATATGCCACAGATGTGGCCCTAAAAAAGACAAAACAACAAACAAAACAAACAAAATCTAGATGGAAACAAATGAAAGTATTCAAGAAAATCACCATATGAGTTTATTAGTTATCCTTGCTGCCAATGATATGAAAGAGGTAACCACAGAAATAGAGACAATCACACTAATAACATGTCCACTAAGAATAAATTAGCTACAGAACACAGGTTTTACAATAAACTCATTTGAAATAGTGTCTGGAGAGTTGTAATTTACAGAAGACGTTCAAGTGCAGAAGTTTCTAGACAGGGATTATTTGTATTTCTCATAAGAACTGGTTCCTGAACCAGTTATCATAAAAAATAAATAAATAAAAATAAAAAAAAGTTTCCTAATTGACAGAACACTGTAAACCAGCTATAATGGAAAAAAATAAAAATCATTATAAATTAAAAAAAAAAAGGAGTTCCTGTCGTGGCGCAGCAGTTAATGAATCCAACTAGGAACCATGAAGTTGCGGGTTTGATCCCTGGCCTCGCCCAGTGGATTAAGGATCTGGGGTTGCTGGGAGCTGTGGTGTAGATTGCAGACGTGGCTCAGATCTGGTGTTGCTGTGGCAAAGGCCAGCAGCTACAGCTCCGATTAGACCCCTAGCCTGGGAATCTCCCTATGCCACAGATGCGGGCCTAAAATGACAAAAAGCCAAATAAATAAATAAAATTTTTTAAAAAATGTTTCCTGAATGTATACCTCAGAATATCATCATTGGAGGAGAAGTTTCTTTAAAGGGCCTAGAGTATTACACTGTATTACACTGACTGTGTAGTACGAGTAACTGATCCACTCCTCCTAAAGGAATAGGTGAAGAAAATAGAGAAATGAAATTCATTAAATATCCTTACAGATGCTATACAACATGACATTTAATTTCAGAAATCATAAAATGCAGAATAAAGACTAATGGGACAAACACAGCTACCACCCAGAGTTGATCACAGTTTAAATTCTGTCATGTCTACCTCAAGCTTTTCATTTTATTTTAATAAAGAAAGCAAATTATTACAGAAAAAAATCACTTATCTCTCCAGTCCAATTCCCCTTCATGCACTTCTAGAGGTAATGATTAGCATTAATTTGGTGTACAACATTGTAATTCATTTCAGAATTATTTTATATACATGTGTAACCATATAGTTTTGCCTTGTGTTTTTGATGTTTACCTAAATAACTCTGTATACATCATTACACCAACAGTTTTCATCAAAAAAAAATTGACTGAGAGATCCATTAAACAGATTAAAAGATGCTCTAGTTCATTGCTTTCAGCTGCTGTGTAATAGGCTATCCTAGGAATACACCAAATCTTATTTACCTACTCCCATACCAATGGACATTCTACATTGTTTCCTATGTTTTTCTATTAAACAGTATTTCAGTGAAATCCTTTATGCACATTTATACAGGTTTTTTTCTTGCTTATTTTTATATATATAGAAGAGTCCTTCTAGTTGGGGAAGAAGGAAAGGCCAAGAGGAAAGAGAAAGGGGTCCTAGCTCAGAGGAGGCACAAAGTCAATTGACAAGGGATGGGAATACTCACTGGAATAGAGTTCGTTTACATCCATCCTCACTATCACTGCCATAGTTTAAGGCTTTATCTTGTATGATAAAAAGCAAAGTAAGCAAAAATGTAAAAGAATGATCCATGATAAGAGTATTACTTTACAAGCAGCGAGTCAACAGATACTGTTTTACCTTTGATAGAGGAATGAGGGTTCGATTTTTTTTTTTAATTTAAAGCTAAGTTCCTATAGAATAAAGCTGACACTAATTCACTTTTTCAAGACAAGTGTTCATTGACAAAACTCAAAATTAGCAGAAGGAAAGAAATCACAAAGATCAAAGCAGAAAACAACAGAGAAGATCAATGAAACCAAAAGTTGGTTCTTTGAAAAGATCAACAAAATTGATAAATCTTTAGCCAGACTCATCAAGAAAAAAAGGAGAGGGCTCAAATAAATAAAATTAGAAATGAAAAAGGAGAAATTAAATCTTACACAACAGAAATACAAAGGATCCTAAAAGACTACTATAAGCAACTATATGCCAATAAAATGGAAAATCTTGAGGAGATGGACAGATTCTTAAAAGGTACAAACCTACCAAGACTGAATCAGGAAGAAACTCAAAATATGAACAATACGAATACCAAAATTGAATATGTGATTAAAAACCTTCCAAAAAAACAAAAGTCCAGGACCAGATGGCTATATATGTGAATTCTATCAAAGATTCAGAGAGGAGTTAACAGCTATTCTTCTGAAACTCTTTCAAAAAATAACAGAGGAAGGGAGTTCCCGTTGTGGCTCAGTGATTAATGAATCCGACCAGGAACCATGAGGTTGTGGGTTCAAGCCCTGGCCTCACTCAGTAGGTTAAGGATCCGGCATTGCTGTGAGCTGTGGTGTAGGTTGCAGATGCAGCTTGGATCCCGTGTTGCTGTGGCTGTGCTCCGATTAGACCCCTAGCCTGGGAGTCTCCATATGCCACAGGTGCAGCCCTAGGGGAAAAAAAAGGCAAAAAAAGAGGAAGGAACACTCCCAAGTTCATTTTATGAGGCAACCATCACCCTGATATGAAAACCAGACAAAGACACCACAAAAAAAGAAAATTACAGACCAATACCACTGATGAACAGAGATGCAAAAATCCTCAACAAAATACCAGCAAACTGAATCCAAATACACATTAAAAGAATCATACACCATGATCAAGTAGGATTTATCCCAGGGATGCAAGGATTTTTTTTTAATATACACACATCTATCAATATGATACATCACATCAACAAACTGAAGAATAAAAAACATATGATCATCTCAATAGATGCAGAAAAGGCTTTTGACAAGATTCAACATTCTTTTCTGATAAATACTCTCCAGAGAGGGAGGACAGAGAGAACCTACCTCAAAATAATAAAAAACATATGAAAAACCCACAGCTAACATCATTCTCGATGGTGAAAAACTGACAACATTCCCACTAAGACCAGGAACAAGACAAGAATGTCCACTTTCACCACTATTATTGAACATGGTTTTGGAAGTTCTAGCCATAGCAATTAAAGAAAAAACATAAAAGGAATCTAAATTGGAAAAAAACTGGAATCTAAATTGGAAAACTATCACTGTTTGCAGATGATGAGACTATATTTAGAAAACCCTAAAGACAGCACCAGAAAACTGTTAGATCTCATCAGTGAATCTGGCACAATTGCAGCCTACAAAGTTAATAATACACAGAAATCAACTGCATTTCTATATACTAATAATGAAAGACCAGAAAGAGAAATCAGAGAAACCACCCCATTTACAATCACATCAAAACGAATAAAATAACCAGGAATAAACCTAAAGAAACAAAAGACCTATACTCTGAAAACTGTAAAACACTGATGAAAGAAATCAAAGACAACACAAATAGATGAAATATATACCATGCTCTTGGATTGGAAGAATCAATATTGTCAAAATGACTATAGTCCCCAAAGCTATCTACAGATTTAATGCAATCCCTATCAAATTAACAAAGGCATTCTTCACAAAACTAGAACAGAATATTTTAAAATTTGCGTGGAAACACAAGAGACTCGAAATAGCCAAAGAAATATTGAAAAAGAAAAACGAAAATGGAGGAATCAAGCTTCCTGACTTTAGACAATACCACAAATCTACAGTCATCAAAACAATATTATACTGGCACAAAAACGGACATATAGACCAGTGGAACAGGATAGAAAGCCCAGATATAAACCCAAGTACCTATGGGTAACTAGTCTGACAAAGGAAGATAGAACATACAGTGGAAGAAAGCCTCTTCAATAAATGGTGCTGGGAAAACTGGAAAGCTACATATAAAAAAATGAAGTAGAGGGAGTTCCCATCGTGGCTCAGGGGTTAATGAATCTGACTAGGAACCATGAAGTTGTGGGTTCTATCCTTGGCACTGTTCAGTGGGTTAAGGATCCAGCGTTGCCGTGAGCTGTGGTGTAGGTTGCAGACACGGCTCGGATTCCATGCTGCTGTGGCGTAGACCAGTGGCTACAGCTCCGATTGACCCCTAGCCTGGGAACCTCCCTATATGCCACAACTGTGGCCCTAGAAAAAGACAAAAATAAATAAATAAATAAAAATAAATAAAAGAATGAAGTAGAACACTACCTAACACCATATATAAAAATAAATTCAAAATGGAATAAAGACCTAAATATAAGACAAAACACTTTTTTTTTTGTCTTTTGAGGGCCACACCCACGTTCATATGGAGGTTCCCAGGCAAGGGATCAAATCGGAGCTGTAGCCACCAGCCGACTACACAACCTCAGTAATGCCAGATCCGATCTATGTCTGCAAACTACACCACACCTCATGGCAAGGCCAGATCCTTAACCCACTGAGCAAGGCCAGGGATCAAATCTGCGTCCTCATGGTTACCAGTCACGTTCATCTCTGCTGAGCTACAATAGGAACTCCAGGCCAGACACTCTCAAAACTCCTAGAGAAAAACATAGGCAGAATGCTTTTTGACATAAATCACAGCAACGTCTTGTTTGATCCAGCTCCCAGAATAATGACAATAAAAACAAAAATGAACCAATGAGACCTCATCAAACTCAAAAGCTTTTGCACAGCAAAGGAAACCATTAAAAATATGAAAATACAACCCACAGAATGGCAGAAAATCTTTGCCAACGATGCAACAGACAAGGGCCTAAACAACTCATGGAACTCAACAACAACAACAACAACAAAACAAACAACCCAATTGAAAAGTGGGCAGAAGACCTAAACAGACATTTCTCCAGAGAAGACATACAGATGGCCAATAGGCATATGGAAAAATGCTCAACATCACTAATTATTAGAGAAATGCAAATCAAAACTACAATAAGGTACCAACTCACACCAGAGTATCCATGATTAACAAGACAACAAATAAAAAATGCTGGAAAGGGTGTGGAGAAAAAGCTACCTTCCTCTACTATTGGTGGGGATGTAAATTGGTACAACCACTAAAGAAACACAGTATGGAAGGGGAGTTCCTGTCGTGGCGCAGTGGTTAACGAATCTGGCTAGGAACCATGAGATTGCGGGTTCGACCCCTGGCCTTGCTCACTGGGTTAAGGATCAGGCGTTGCCATGAGCTGTGGTGTAACATGGTTGCAGATGCGGCTCGGATCCTGCATTGCTGTGGCTGTGGCGTAGGCCAGCGGCTACAGTTCCAATTAGACCCCTAGCCCGGGAACCTCCATATGCCGCAGGTGTGGCCCTAGATAAGGCAAAAGGACAAAAATGAAAGTGAAAACAGTATGGAGGTACCTCAGTAAACTAAATATAGAGCTACTGCTGGGCATGTATTCACACAAAACTTTCACTGAAAAAGATGTATGTACCCCCCTGTTCACAGCAGCACTACTCACAATAGCCAAAACATGGAAACAACCTAAATGTCCATCAACAAATGCATGGATTAAGATGTGGTACTTAACAGTAGAAATTGACAGAACATTGTAAATCAACTGTAATGGAAAAAATAAAAATAAAAAAAGAACTGGTACGTATATATAATGGAATATTACTCAGCCATAAAAAAGACAAACTAATGCTATTTGCAGCAACATGGATGTAGTTAGAGACTCTCACACTAAGTAAGCCAAAAAGAAAAAGACAAATACCATATGATATCACTTATTTGTGGAATCTAAAACACAGAACAGACGATCCTACCTAAAAATAACAAACAACCAAACAACAGAAACAGAACATGGCCAAGAAGAGCAGACTTGGGGTCCGGGCAGGGAGGGAGTGAAAGGGATGGGCATTTTGGGGGTTTGGGGGATGCATACTGTTATATCTGGAATGGATGGGCAACGAGATCTTACTGTACAGCACAGGGAAATGTGTGTGACTGGGTCACTTTGTTGTACAACACAACCTGACAAAACACTGGAAATCAACTATACTTTAGTAATAATAAAGACATGTAAGTGTTCATTAAATTCATTAAAAGGGAAATTCCTGTCAAAAATACATGATGCATAATCTGATATACACATACATATATGAGGGAGGTGGAAGGGAGATCAGTCTGGAAGATGCACAGCAAATAATATGAATTAACTGGTCTTATGAAATTTTCCATGAGACCACAGATGTGAGGGCGAGGTGATGAAGCAGTAGAAACTTGGTACCATGGAATCTAAGCCACCTGCTTGTGCAGTTTAATTGTGTGTCATGGACCTGTTTAAGTCAGGCCCCATTTTTACCAATTTCATTTTATAATGTAATGCTGGGCAGAGCGACTACTAATACTTTTTATTTTCTTTTTCTGCTTCTTTGTACTTTCTATATTTTTCCTTCACAATATTTTGAAGAGTTAAAGTATTTGAGTACTTTCCTAAGTCTACACCATAAGCTTCACAAAGATTTTACCATTGATTCTCTCAGGCTTGGCACTGTGCCTGCATACTCAAAATACTCAAATAAATATTTGCTGACTAATTCAAAATGTTCCATAAGAAAATGATCACTTTCTAATAAGAAAAATATGAAAAGTTGTTTTCACAAAAGGAACCCATATAAAGATCAATTTAAAAATGTAAGAGTAATAACGGCTGATTAAAAACTGGTATCAATTAACACTTGGCTTGGTATAATTGATGAAAATTTCACAGAAGAGATATTTGAGTGTGCCTTAAAGGATAAAGAAGAGTTAGACAAGTGCAGAGAAGAGTGCTAGGGCAGAGATAACACATGGATGTGCAAAAGTAAGAAAGGAAATGATGTGCCTAGGAAACCACGAGAAATAGGGGGCAACTTGTGTCAAGACATAAAGCTACTAAGATAAACTAACAGTAATGTAAGCATGGATAATATGTGACCTCCCTACCAAACTGTAAAAGTTTAAATTTATCCCAGAGAGAGCAAATGATGCAGAAGAACGATTTTTTTTAAAAAAGAAAAATAGGAGTTCCCGTCGTGGCTCAGCAGTTAACGAACCCAACTAGCATCCATGAGGACTCGGGTTCAACCCCTGGCCTCGCTCAGTGGGTTAAGGATCTGACGTTGCCACGAGCTGTGTGATGTAGGTTGCAGACGCAGATCGGATCCCGCGTTGCTGTGAGGTAGGCCGGCAGCTACAGCTCCAATTAGACCCCTAGCCTCGGAACCTCCATCCATATGCCACGGGTGCAGCCCTAGAAAGGACAAAAAAAAAAAACAAAGTTACCTATTTTCTTTCCATTGAAGAAAGGAGAAAATAACTTTAAACATGTAAGGCCATCATCATAAATATTCTCTACAGAGATTTTTTTCCTTATTTTTCATTATCATTTAAAAAGGTGCATAGCATAGTGGTTGCCACACAGTGCCACACAGTAAATATGAGCTGCTACAGTAATACCGTTTTTAAAATTTTATCAAAAAAGCCATAAAATGAATTCATTTTCCCTGGAAATCTATATATTTAACTAACAAATAGTGGTTCCTCCTTGAAAGCTTTGCCTGAGTTCTCAATGTAATTCTTTCCTACAGCTTGGGGCATAAGAAATTACATCAGATCTAATTGCTGAAAAGTTCTTTCTTTCTTTTTTTTTTTTTTGGTCTTTTGGCCGCACCTGTGGCATATGGAGGTTCCCAGGCTAGGGGTCTAACAGGAGCTGTAGCTGCCAACCCTCGCCACAGCCACAGCAATGCAGGATCCGAGCCGCGTCTGCAACCTACACCACAGCTCACAGCAATGCTGGATCCTTAACCCACTGAGCAAGGCCAGGGATCGAACCTGCAACCTCATGGTTCCTAGTCGGATTCGTTAACCACTGAGCCACAACGGGAACTCAACTTAAATTCTTAAGCAGCATTTAAGCCAAATTCCTAAGCAGTAAGGAAAAAAATAAAAAACACAAGTTTAAAAATTTTTTTAATTCCCGAATCTCTCAAATGAATTGCTCTAGTTCTATCCGAATCCCTTAGGCCAAGTTCCACCAGAACAAGACTGTTTTCCAGGGTAATCACTGCCCAAGTGGCAGCTTTTGAAGGTCTGAAAAAAATCTGCTTTGAAGAAAACCAACGAAAATGAGATAGGACAGCCAAGACAAATGTGCAGTGTAGCAAACAGAGGTTTCCCTGTGAGCCAACTAAAATAGCAGTGCTGTCACACTCCTACACATGTATAACTGGAATATTTCTATGGTCTTTCCCATCTACCTTTAACCTAAATACAATTTTCTTAAAACTTAGTTTCAATTTTATTTTTAAAAATAAAGACAATGAAACAGTGAAAAAATTCACACAAATTAGATAATAAAAGAATAAAACCAAGCACTAACATCTTTTGAACTTGTATGCCTGGAATCATGCTAGTGAATTGATTTATAAAATATCTTTTAATATAAACTATCACCTTGCGAGCTGGGTGTTATCATTCTTATTTTATATATCAGGAAATTGAGACACACTAAGATTAAGAAACGTGCCCAGTATCATATATGGTAATATCTAGATTCGATCTCATGCCATTTCTCTTTAACAAGCTGTATTCCTCCCACATCATTTAAAAAGGAAAAGAAAAGAAAATGGCAAAAGAGATACAATCATGAGCATTAGTTTATTCTAATAGTTCTTAGGAAGGAAGTAAACTATGTAATTCTATCAACTATACTATATTTATTAAACCACTACAGAATGTATTTATTTGTAATCCATAAGATTAAAGAAATGATACCATTTCAAGACAATTCCTTCACTGGTGTAACGAGAATCATTTATCTTTTGTGCTGTTTATCTCTTCACATTTTTAAGTTTACACCCCAACTAGCACATAACCTATTGGGAAAAAAAAAACATCATATTAAGTTGCAAAGTAATATATACATTCAGTAGGTGTTTAGTATATATTTGTTGGTTAAATACTTAGCATATTCACAAAGCCCTGAAATCAGCAAGTACTTGAATAGCTGATAACATGATTAGCCTTCAGTGACACTGGTCTTTAAGTTCTGATTTAAGAGTTTAGTCTGAAAAAGGATTCTACTTTAATCAGTCATGACCAAGACACACTAGTGGTTATGAGCTGACTCATCATTTCTCTAGTATTCTCCATTTTTATCAAAAGAGCTTCAGAATGACAATCGGGCAAAATATCTTTTGCATTTTTAGATTACAATGGGTGGAATATGCCATGCAATTCCTCAGTGGTTTAGCAAACATTACTGAGAACTTAATCTATATTAGACACTGTGCCAAATACTGTAGATACAGAGTTTAAGCATAAAAGTCTTTTAGCCTGGCATGGTGGGTTAAAGGATGTGACATGGCCACAGGTGCAGCGTAGTCACAATTGTGGCTCAGATCTGATCCCTGGCCCCAGAACTCTATATGTAGTGGGGCAGCCCAAAGAGAAAATAAGTAAATAAAATAAAATACATATGGCCAATTCCTATCCTAAAAATCATTTCTTTTACTGAACAAAATTTAATTATAAGAAACTAACAAGGAGTTCCCTTTGTGGCTCAGTGGTTAACGAACCTGGCATCCTTGAGGATGCAGGTTCGATCCCTGGCCTTGCTCAGTGGGCTAAGTTTCCAGCATTGCCAAGAGCTGTGGTGTAGGTCGCAGATGCAGCTCGGATTCCAAGTTGCTGTGGCTCTGGCATAGGCTGGCAGTTGTAGCTCCGAATGGACCCCTAGCCTGGGAACCCCCATATGCCACGGGTGCGGCACTAAAAAGAAAGAAAGGCAAAAAAAAAATAAGAAACTAACAAGAACACATATAGATTACACACTGTAAAATATTTAAAAGTGTAATATGCTGGCAACCAATTATGTGTTTTTTATGAAGATGATTCTCTTGATCCATCTAATGCAAGACATAAATTTATTTCAAACTACCTTTGTATTTCTGCTTGAGTTTTCCTTTGCTTTCTCATCACCCACTCATAATCTTTACCCTCTCTTAAAACTAATCTACCTTTAGTAGGAGTTCCCATCGTGGCTCAGCGGAACCTAATCTGACTAGGAACCAGGACATTGCAAGTTCTATCCCTGGCCTCGCTCAGTGGGTTAAGGATCTGGTGTTGCCATGAGCTGTGGTGTAGGTTGCAGATGCGCCTGGATCTGGCGTTGCCATGAGCTGTGGCGTGGGCCAGCAGCTACAGCTCCAATTTGACTCCTACCCTGGAAACTTCCATATGTCTCAGATGCATCCCTTTAAAAAAAAAAAAAGAAGTACCTACAGAAAACCTAGAGCTTACCTAATAATAAAAAAAACATGTATCTAACATGCACATGTAACTGATTCACTTTGCTGTACACCTGAAACACAACATTGTAAGTCAATTATACTCCAATAAAAAAAAAAAAAAATCAACCTACATGTCACCTCGCATTCATTAGAATGGCTATTATCAAAAAAACAAAAAATAACCAGTGTTGTCAAGGATGTGGAAAACTGAAACCTTTGAGTACTGTGCAACCACTGTGAAGAAAGTATAGTGGTTACTCAAAAAACTAAAAACAGAAATAGCATATGATTAAGCAATCCTGCCTCTGTGTATACATCCCGAAGACTTGAAAGCAGGGTCTTGGAGAGATGCACTCACTGATGTTCACAGAAGCATTACTCACGATAGCCAAGAGATAGGGCCAACCCGAGCGTCCATGGATGGTGAGTGAATAAGAACTGTAGTATATACTTACAATGGAACTTGATTCAGCCTCATAAGGTAGGGAAATACTGTACAAGCTACAACACAGATGAACCTGGAGAACATGATGCTAAAAGGACAAATACTGGATGGCTTCATTTATATGAGGTATTTAAATTAGCCAAACTCACAGAAACAGGGAGCAGAGCGGTGTTTGTCAGAATACGAGGGAGCGGGAAGGGGAGCAGTTTAATAACTATAGAGTCTCAGTTTTACAAGATGAAAAAAGACCTGTTACACAGCAGTATGAACTATTTAAGACTACTTCACTGTACATTTTAAAATGATTACAATGGGAGTTACCATCGTGGCTCAGTGGTTAATGAATCCGACTAAGAACCATGAGGTTGTGGGTTCGATCCCTGGCCTTGCTCAGTGGGTTAAGGATCCGGCGTTGCCGTGAGCTGTGGTGTAGGTCGCAGACGCAGCTCAGATCCCGTGTTGCTGTGGCTGGGGCATAGGCCGGTGGCTACAGCTCCTGTTAGACCCCTAGCCTGGGAGCCTCCATATGCCGTGGGTGCAGCTCTAGATAAAGGCAAAAAGACAACAAAAAACAAAAAAACAAAAAAAAACAAAATAAAAAAATCCTATCAGTGGTTCTGCATCAGGAAATAGCATGGAAAAGGCTGACTGCAAAGGGATGAAAGACAACTTCCTGGGAGATGAAAATTCTCTATATTGTAACTAGGGTGCTAACTACGTTAAGTATATGCATTTTCAAAAGTCACTGACCTATCTTTGTATTTAAAACTGTATGAATTGTATTGTGTGTAGATTATACCTTAATAAAGTTGATCAAAAATAGTTTCTAAATGTTTCCCAAAAAACCATATATCTAGCAATGAAATATTTAATACTTCCTCCTCTGTTTTTTATTTTTGCTTTGATTTTTGTTTTTTTGAACAGCTGCCCTAGGAGCACATGGAAGTTCTTGGGTCAGGGACTGAATCAGGAACACAGCTGCAATGCCAAATCCTTTAACCCACTGCACTGGTCCAGGGATCAAACTTGTGCCTCTGCAGCAGGCCAAGACACTGCAGGCAAATTCATGACACAATGTACCACAGCGGGAACTCCAATGCTTTCCTCCTTAAAAAAGTACAAAGATGTCTGTTCATATCACTTCTACTCAAGGATGAACTGGAAGGTCCTAGGCACTGCAAGGAGGCAAGAAAAAAAAAATGCATAAAGAGTGAAAAGGAGGGGAATTCCCGTTGTGGCTCAGTGGTTAACGAATCTGACTAGGAACCATGAGGTTGCAGGTTCAATCCCTGGTATCAATCAGTGGGTTAAAGACCCAGCATTGCTGTGAGCTGTGGTGTTGGTTGCAGACGCAGCTTGGATCCCGCATTGCTGTGGCTGTGGCGTTGCCCGGCGGCTACATCTCCGATTAGACCCCTAGCCTGGGAACCTCCACATGCCAAGGATCTAGCCCCAGAAAAGACAAAAAAAAAAAAAAAAAAATGAGGAAGTAAAACTTTCTTTTCACAGATTACATGATTCTTTACTTAATGACAAAAAAAATTAATGAGTTTGGCAAGGCAGAAAATAAAAGCATGATAAGCAAAAATCAATTTTATATTCCGGAATTCCCATTGTAGCACAGCAGTAACAAACCCGACTAGTATCCATGAGGATGTGGGTTCGATACCTGGCATTGCTCAGTGGGTTAAGGATCCGGCGTTACCACAAGCTGTGGGTAGGTCGCAGATGTGCCTAGGATTTGGCTTTGCCACGGCTGTGGTGTAGGCCAGCAGCCACAGCTCCATTAAACCCTTACCCTGGGAATTTCCATATGCCAGGGATGTGGCCCTAAAAAGACAAAAATAGATAAGTAAATAACTTCTATCTCTATGCTAGAAACAATGAGAAAAAGGAAATTTAAAAATATAATTTATAAAAACAAAAAGTATATAAAATATTTAGAAATAAATTTAGGACCTCTACAATGAAAACTACTAAGGAAAATTAAAGGGGACCTAAATAAATGAAGAAATATAGCATGGCAGATAGTAAGATTAATATTTTCAAGATGTCTAATTCCCATAAAGTGATTTGCAGCAGATGATAAAATCTGAGTAGGCCTTTTTCTTTTTTTTGCTTTTTAGGGCTGCATTTGAAGCACATGGAAGTTCCCAAGCTAGAGGTTCAGTCGCCGGCCACAGTCACAGCCAGGGCAACACAGGATCTGCACTGCATCTTCAGTTTACACCACAGCTCATAGCAACACTGGATCCTTAACCCACAAGTGAGGCCAAGGATCACACCCACGTCCTCATGGACACTAGTCTAGTCGGGTTTGTAACCCACTGAGCCACAACAGGAACTCCTCAGTAGGCTTGTTTAAATAAAAACTGATGTATTATATATTTTATATAGCAGATTACCTCAAAACTGAGCAGCTTAAAACAATCATTTATTATCTCACATAATTTCTAAGAGTCGAAAATATGGAAGCTCCAATTTGGGATTTCTCCATGGGGATGCAGTCAAAATGTTGTCCAGTTCCAAAGTCATCTGAAGATCTGAATGGAGCTGGAAGATCTACTTTCAAGATGACTAATTCTCCTGGCTGTTGGCCGAAGGGCTTAGTTCCTTTCAAGACACGAGGAATGACTGGCCTCCCCCAGAGTAAGTGATCCAAGAAAGAATCGAAGAGAAAGTAATTACATGTACAGCTCACTGATTTTTTTTTTTTTTTTTGGTCTATTTAGGGCCGCACCCTCGGCATATGGAGGTTCCCGGGCTAGGGGTTGAATCAGAGCTGTAGCAACCAGCCTACACCACAACCACAGCAACACCAGATCCGAGCCACATCTGCAACCTACACCACAGCTCATAGCAATGCTGGACCCTTAACCCACTGAGCAAGGCCAGGGATCCAACCCACAACCTCATCACTCCTAGCTGGATTCTGCTGCGCCACAATAGGAACTCCACGCTCACTGATTTTTGACAAGAGAACAAAAGCAATCCAATGGGGGGAAAATGTTTTTCTTAGCAAATAATGCTCTATAACAATTGGATATGTATATGGGAAAAGAATGAACTTCAATCCCTACCTTACACCATATATGACAATAAATTTGAGATGGAGATATACATAAATATCAACCCATAACTGTAAAACCTCCATAAGAGAATATGAGAAAATACCTTTATGACCTGAGGGTAAACATTTTTAGACAGGATAAGGAAAGCAATAACCATCAAAGTAAAAAACCTGGTAAATTAGACTCCTCATTAAAAGACATTTAGAAAATGAACAAACCAGTCAGGGAGAAAACAGTCACAAAACATCCATGTGATAGCAGGACTTAGGTCCAGAATATATGAGGTGCCCTTACAACTCAGTAATAAAAAGATAATCTAATTTTTTAAACGGGAAAAAGATTTGAAAAGACAGTTTTAAAAAAGACAGGACACAACCATTCCAAATCTATGGGATGCCACAAAAGCAGTGCTCAGAGGAAAATTCATAGCAATACAGGCCTTCCTCAAAAAGAAGAAAAATCTCAAATTGACAACTTCACCCATCACCTAAATGAATTGGAAAAAGAAGAACAAAAAAATCCTAAAGTCAGCAGAAGGAAGGAAATCATAAAGGTCTGAGAGGAAATCAATAAAATAGATTCAAAAAACAATAGGAAAAAAAACAATAAAACCAAGAGCTCGTTCTTTGAAAAGGTAAAAAAACTGACAAACCTCTGGCCAGACTCACCAAGAGGAGAGAAAAAAACCCAAATAAACAAAATAAGAAACGAAAAAGGAGAAGTCACAATGGATATTACAAAAATACAAAAAAACATTAGAATACTATGAACAATTGTATGCCAACAAATTTGACAACTTAGAAGAAATGGACAACTTTTTAGAGACCTACGCCCTGCCAAAACTGAATCAAGAAGAAACAGATCAACTGAACAGACCGATCACTAGAAATGAAATTGAGTATGTCATCAAAACACTCCCTACAAATAAAAGTCCAGGACCAGATGGCTTCACAGGTGAATTCTACCAAACATACAAAGAGGAACTCAGACCCATCCTCCTTAAACTTTTCCAAACGGTTGAAGAAGGAACATTCCCAAAGACATTCTATGATGCCAGCATCACCTTAATTCCAAAACCAAAGACACCACAAAAAAAGAAAACTATAAGCCAATATCTTTGATGAATATAGATGCAAAAATTCTCAACAAAATTCTAGTCAACCGAATCCAAAAACATATAAAAAATAGCATACACCATGACAAAGTGGGATTCATCCCAGGTGCACAAGGATGGTTCAACGTATGCAAATCAATCAACGTCATACACCACATTAACAAAAGTCAAAAACCACATGATCATCTCAATAGATGCAGAAAAAGCATTCGACAAAGTCCAACATCCATTCGTGATCAAAACATTTACCAAAGTGGGGATACAGGGAACATTTCTTAACATAATAAAAGCCAATTACAACAAACCCACAGCAAATATAATACTCAATGGAGAAAAGCTGAAAGCCTTCCCACTAAAATCTGGAACAAGACAAGGATGCCCACTCTCACCACTGTTATTCAACATAGTATTGGAAGTCCTAGAAACAACAATCAGAAAAACGAAAGAAATAAAAGGCATCCGAATAGGAAGAGAAAAGATCAAACTGTCACTGTATGCAGGTGACATGATACTATACATAGAAAACCCTAAGGACTCAACCCAAAAACTACTTGAACTGATCAACAAATTCAGCCAAGTAGCAGGATATAAGAATCACATTCAGAAATCAGTTGCGTTTCTGTATACTAACAACGAAATATTAGAAAAGGAATACAAAAATACTTTACCTTTTAAAATAGCACCCCAAAAAATCAAATACCTGGGAATAAACCTGACCAAGGAAGTGAAAGACATATGCAGAGAACTATAAAACATTAATCAAGGAGGTCAAAGAAGATACAAAAAAATGGAAAGATATTCCATGACCATGGGCTGGAAAAATAAATACTGTAAAAATGGCTATACTACCCAAAGCAATCTACAAATTCAATGCAATCTCTATCAAATTACTCATGATATTCCTCACAGAACTAAAACAAACAATCCAAAAATTTATATGGAACAACAAAAGACCCAGAATCGCCAAAGCAATTATGAGGAACAAAAACCAAGCAGGAGGCATAACTCTCCCAGACTTCAGGCAATATTACAGGGCACAGTAATCAAGACAGTGTGGTACCAAAACAGACATACGGACCAATGGAACAGAATAGAGAACCCATAAATAAACCCAGATGCCTATGGTCAATTGATCTGTGACAAAGGAGGCAAGAACATAAAACGGGCAAAAGACAGTCTTTTCAGTAAGTACTGCTGGGAAACCTGGACAGCTGCATGCAAATCAATGAAACTAGAATATACTCTTTTTTTTTTTTTTT
>PVHT020000037.1:5379065-5395269 GCA_004024745.2 Catagonus wagneri
CAGGATCCGAGCCGCGTCTGCAACCTACACCACAGGTCACGGCAACGCCGGATCGTTAACCCACTGAGCAAGGGCAGGGATTGAAACCGCAACCTCATGGTTCCTAGTCGGATTCGTTAACCACTGCGCCACAATGGGAACTCCTAGAACATACTCTTACACCATGCGAAAAATAAACTCAAATGGCTTAAAGACTTAAATATAAGACAAGACACCATTAAACTCCTGGAAGAAAACATTGTCAGAACATTCTCTGACATCAATCAGCCTTACAAATGTTTTCTCAGGTCAGTCTCCCAAAGCAACAGAAATAAAAGCAAAGATAAACCAATGGGACCTAATCAAGCTGACAAGCTTTTGCACAGCAAAGGAAACCAAAAAGAAAACTAGAAGCTCCCATCGTGGCTCAGTGGTTAACGAATCTGACTAGGAACCATGAGGTTGTGGGTTCACTCCCTGGCCTCACTCAGTGGTTCGGATCCCACGTTGCTGTGGCTGTGGCATAGGCTGGCGGCTACAGCTCTAATTAGACCCCTAGCCTGGGAACCTCCGTATGCCATGGGTGTGGCCCTAGAAAAGAAAAAGAAAACTAAAAGACAACTTACAGAGTGGGAGAAAATAGTGTCAAATGATGCAACTGACAAGGGCTTAACGTCAAAAATATACAAACAACTTATACAACTCAACAGCAAGAAAGCCAACACCCAACTGAAAAATGGGCAAAGGACCTGAAGAGACATTTCTCCAAAGAAGATATGCAGATGGCCAACAAGCACATGAAAAAATGTTCAACATCTCTGACGATTAGAGAAATGAAAATCAAAACTACCATGAGATACCACCTCACACCAGTCAGAATGGCCATCCACGAACAACAAATGCTGGAAGGGGTGTGGAGAAAAAAGGAAACCCTCCTGCACTGTTGGTGGGAATATAAGCTGGTACAACCACTATGGAAAACAGTATGGAGGTACCTTAGAAAACTATACATAGAACTACCATATGACCCAGCAATCCCACTCTTGGGCATATATCTGGACAAAACTTTCCTTGAAAAAGACATTTGCACATGCATGTTCACTGCAGCACTATTCACAATAGCCAAGACATGGAAACAACCCAAATGTCCATTCACAAATGATTGGATTAGGAAGATTTGGTATATATACATGATGGAATACTACTCAGACATAAAAAAGAATGAAATAATGCCATTTGCAGGAACATGGATGGAATTAGAGACCCTCATACTGAGTCAGAAGGAGAAAGACAAATACTGTATGATATCACTTACATCTGGAATCTAATATACTGCACAAATGAACCTTTCAACAGAAAAGAAAATCACGGACTTGGAAAACACTTATGGGTGCCAAGTGGGTGGGGGAGGGAGTGGGATGGTACAGGAATCTGGGGTTTACATTTGTAGACTATTGCCTCTGGGATGGAAAAGCAAGGAGATCCGGCTATATAGCACCAGGAACTCCGTCTAATCACTTGTGACAAATCCATATATGTATGTGTAACCAGGTCACCACGCTGTGCAGCTGGAAAAATTTTTTAAAAAAATAGATGAATGTCCAAGAAATACATGAAAATATGCTCTGCATATTCAGTTGTCAATAAATGCTAATTAAAATCACAATGAGATATCACTATACACACTTCAGAATGGATCAAATTAAAATGAATGGCAAATGCTGAGTGTGTAGCGCACCCAAAACTTCTATGATGAAAATGAAAAATTATATCACTTTGGAAAAAAGTCTCATAGTCCCTTAAAAAACTAAATATAAACTCTATGACCTGGTAATTGCAATTCTATGATTTTACCCAAGAGAGATGAAAAATGTACGTTCACAAAAAGACTTGTACAAGAGTGTTCATAGCAGCTTTATTCATAATAGCCAAAAACTGGAAACAGTCCTAGTGTACATCAGAAGGTGAATGGATAAACAAACTATAGTATATTCATACAATGAAATACCACTCAGCAATAAAAAGGAGCAAACCACTGATTCCACAGCACAAATTTCATTTCTCATGGGCACAAATCTTAAATGGATTAATAAGCATTCAATCTTTTTCAACTTTAACTTCTAATACAGTAAATACCAACAGACTTAACTCACAAAGCTCTCCTAGGTTCTCAATAACTTTAAATGTGTAAAGATGTCGTAAGTCCAAAAAGTCTAAGAATTTCTGATCTAATAAAAATCGCATATAGGCATGGCTTACAATCTATAATTATACTCCTAATCCAGATACTATTACATTTGTACAAGATGTACAAGAACGTTCACAGCATTATATATAACAGCAAACACCTGGAAACAATGAAACATCCAGTGACTGAAGAATGGATAAATCAATATATTCATACAAATTCCCAACAACAGTAAAAATAAATGAACAATCATAACCTACCACCATAGATAATTGTCAAGAACATGTATAATACTGGGAGTTCCCGTCGTGGTGCAGTGGTTAACGAATCCGACTAGGAACCATGAGGTTGTGGGTTCGATCCCTGCCCTTGCTCAGTGGGTTAACGATCCGGCGTTGCCGTGAGCTGTGGTGTAGGTTGCAGACGCGGCTCGGATCCTGAGTTGCTGTGGCTGCGGCGCAGGCCAGTGGCCACAGCTCCGATTAGACCCCTAGCCTGGGAACCTCCACATGCCGCGGGTGCGGCCATAAACTTGCGGCCATAAGATGACAAAAGGCAAAAAAAAAAAAAAAAAAAAAGAACATGTATAACACTAAGGACCACAGTTTGAGTGAAAAAAACAAGTTTCCACAATTTGAGGAAAAAATGTATGTATATAGTAAAATTCCACTCACATAAAATATAAAACAAGCAAATCTAAACTGTATTTTTTAGAAATTCAGAAGTGGCAAAAAGCTACAAAACAATAACACTAAATACAGACGTTAGTTATCTCTGAAGAAAAAGGAAGAAGATAGGATGAGGGAAGAGCATATGGGAGGATGAATGTTTACCCAGCGAAGGCTGCTCTTAACCAAAAAATAGTCTTCCTTTAACAAGGTCATAATTCTCTTCAAGTGTCAAGACTAAATTAGACATTCCTAGAGTAGTGAAAGAACAAAGAATATCTATTTGATTGGCAAGCCTAATTGAAACAACTCCAGTGATCAAAAGATCAACAGAATATCAAACAACAAAGCCATACCGCCCTTATGTCTGCTTTAAAAAAGCATGTGCATACCTGGGGTGGCGAGGGAAGCAGTAATTGCTACCCGGCAGATAAAATACCCTAGAAACCATAATATTTCATTTGGGAACACTATCTTATCTAGAATCTCTCCTTATCATTTTGTATGAATGAATACATAAGTTAATGTTAGTCAAAAAAAACAGTTTTCATGGCAGTATCAAGATTTTAACATGCATAATTTTGGAGTTCTGTTTTGTTTTCTGACTCCAACCAGTCTTTCCACTTGCTGTTAAAAGCAGCTTGCTCTAATCATAAACAAAACAAAAAGAAAACTTTTGGAATGAGAGAAAATATCTGCAAACAATGCAACTGACAAAGAATAAATTTCCAAAATATACAAACATCTCATACAGCTCAATATCAAAAAAAAAACAAAAACCCAATAAAAAATTAGCCAGAAAGGAGTTCCTGTCATGGTGCAGCGGAAATGAATCAGACTAGTAACCATGAGGATGCAGTTCGATCCCTGGCCTCGTTCAGTGGGTTAAGGATCCAGTGTTGCCATGAGCTGTGGTGCAGGTCACGGACACAGCTTGTATCTGGTGTGGCTGTGGCGGGCAGCTGCAGCTCCAATTTGACCGCAAGGCTGGGAACTTTCACATGCCGTGGGTACAGCCCTAAAAAGCCAAAAAAAAAAAAAAAAATTAGCTGGAAGACCTAAATAGACATTTCTCCAAAGGAGTTTTACACACACACACACACACACACACGTAAGACAGCCAACAGGCACATGAAAAGATCCTCAACATCACTAATTACAGAAAAATACAAATTAAAACTACAATGAGGTATTACCTCATACCGATCAGAATGGCCATCATTAAAAAGTCTACAAATAATAGGGAGTTCTCTTGTGGCACTGTGGGTTAAGGATCCAGTGTTGTCACCACAGTGGCTTGGGTCTGCTGCGGTGCAGGTTCCATCCCTGGCCTCAGGACTTCCACATGCCACTGACACAGCCCCCTCGCCCCCCCAAAAAAAGACTTCAAAATGTACTAAGCCTAGTACAAGTACTTTTCCCTTATCTGTGGTTTTACTTCCCAAGTTTTCAGTTACTCACAATCAACTACAGTCCAAAACCACTAAATGGAAAATTCCAGAAATACACAATCCATAATTTTTAAACTGTGCACTATTCTGATCAGCATGATGAAATCTTGCACTGTCCTGCTCTGTCCTGCCCAGGATCCTGAACCATCATCATCACCTGCTCCCAACAACCAACCATCAACATCATCATGGCTCAATGATCCAAGATCACCCAAAGCAAATGAATCTCCTTCTCCACGATGTCACAAAGTAACAGCAGCCTAATACCAGGTCACAGTGTCTTCTCATCACATACGGATTTATCAACTCAGAGCATCACAACAATAAAGATGAGTACAGTACAATAGGATATTTTGAGAGAGATCACATTCACCTATCTTTTATTACAGTATATTATTATAATTGCTCTATTTTACTATGAGCTGTTGTTAAATCTTACTGTGCTTAATTTATAAATTAAATATTGTCATAGGTATATATGTATAGGAAAAAAGCATAGTATGTTCAGTTGACCCTTCAACAAAACAGACTTGAAATGTGCAAATCAAATTGTATATGCACCTTTTTAAATAAATACATACTACAGTACTATCCAATCCTTAGTTGGTTGAATCCACAGGTGCCGAACCAGGGATATGGAGGGCTAAGTATAAAGCTGTATATGGATTTTTTGACTGCATGGAGGATTGGTGTTGTTTAAGAGTCAACTATATAGGGTTAGGTACTATCTGCAGTTTCAGGTATCTCCTGGGGATCTTGGAACACATCCCCCATAGATACAAGAGGACGACTATATTACTCAACTAATTACTAACTATAGACTTAAGTCTAAAAGATAGTTTGGTTTGAGCTTGACGAAGGTATTAGGAACAAATGAGAAAAAAAAAATTGTTTTCCAAAATGAAAACACATTATGTTCAAATTTGTTCAGTAATCATTTTCAAACTTTCCACCACATGCAGTGAAGGACAATCATTTTCAAACTTTACTTCATGTGTAATGTTCTGCACTGAAGTGAGAGGATGATCAACACCTAATCTGATTTTCAAGTCAGCAATCTAGATTCTAATACCAGTACCAGTTCAGTGATCCTAGCCAAGTCACTTATTCTTTTGAACTTGGTTCCTTGGAATTCCCATCATGGCTCAGTGGTTAACGAATCCAGCTAGGAACCAAGAGGTTGTGGGTTCGATCCCTGGCCTCGCTCAGTGGGTTAAGGATCCGGCATTGCCATGAGCTGTGGTGTAGGCTGCAGATGCAGCTCGGATCCGCGTTGCTGTTGCTGTGGCATAGGCCAGCGGCTATACCTCCAATTTGACCCCTAGCCTGGGAACCTCCATATGCCGCGAGTGCGACCCTAGAAAAGGCAAAAAGACGAAAAGGCAAAAAAAAAAAAAAAAGAAAAACTTGGTTCCTTACATACAAATAACATTTACACCCCATAAGAAATAAAGAATTACTACTGCTCTGTGAACCGTAAGTCTTGCTTCTCTCTTAAGTCTCCAGACCAAGAGCATTGGAATCACCTGACAACTTATAAGAAATGTAAAATCTTTTTTAATTTTTTTGCCTTTTTTGTCATTTTAGGGCCGCACCCACAGCATGTGGAGGTTCCAAGGCTAGGGGTCTAATCGGAGCTGTAGCCACCGGCCTATGCTGCAGCCACAGCAATGCAGGATCCAAGCCACATCTGCAACCTACACCACAGCTCACGGCAATGCCGGATTGTTAACCCACTGAGTAAGGCGAAGGATCGAACTCGCAACCTCATGGTTCCTAGTCAGATTCATTAACTGCTGTGCCACGACGGGAACTCCAAGAAATGTAAAATCTTAAGGCCACATTCCAGACCTACTACTGGGAAATGCATCTTTAACAAGACCTCCAGGTAATTCACATGCCCGTTAAAGTCTGAGCAGCACTACTGTAAAGCATTCTATAGATGTCAGGTATCTTCACCATAAAAAAAATAGTTTATTAGGAGCTCTTCTTGCTCTGATGTCTTAGGATCTAGTAACTCATTAACAATATGACATCAAGACTTGACATCCTCCTCCACAGCTCCCATGCTGAGAAACTACTGAATGTAGATTCTGGTCTAGGTTTCACAATTTATTTGCAATATAACCTTAGGCAAATTGCTTCAATTCTCAAGGTCGTTCTCCTTATATAAAATGAGAAGGTGAGACCACCAGTTACCAACTTCAGGTCCTTGGACCCACTGGGGTCTGAAAAAGCAGTAATGTAGGGAGGCAAGATAGTATGACAGCTTGCTTTAAATCAAGTTGCCTTGGGTCCCTTAAGCTCTGCCACTTAATAGTATGTGACCTAGGGCAAGTTACTTAACCTTTCTTAACTTTAAAAGAGCTGTTATGAGCATTGCAATAGGGTTCTTCTAAGATAAAATACACATAGAGCTTTCCACATTTAGTGTCCCATAATGCTAGCTTTTCTTATTTCTATTGTCTATTTTCAATCTCAAAAATCACATTCATCTGGAAATAAAGCTGCAATGAAATTATTATGCTGTTTTGCTTTCAACTAGAATTCATCAATACATTGAGGTAATGTATTAATTATACATTACCTTATCTCATTTACTCATGTGGATCAATACAGTGTGGTAACAGTGACTAGATCTCCTCTATTGACAGTTACATGTACCTTTGAATATCTGAAATAAAGATAAAGTACAATAATAATTTAATGTACAGAGAAGTAATAATTATAATTACGTAAGAATAATAAATTCATAAGGCCCAAGACAGTAAATAATAAAATTATTCTTTCTAATGAAAAGGTTAAAAGAGCTGCTATATTACCATATGATCTAGAAATTCCACTTTTATCAAAGAGATATCTGTACACTCATGTCACAAACTCACTATTCACTATAGCCAGGAAGTGGAAGCACCCTACATGTCCTTCAATGGATGAATGGCTAAGCAAAATGTGTCATATACATACAATGAAATATTACTCAGCCTTTGGAAAGAAAGATAGTCTTTTTTTTATTATTTTTTTTCTATTTTGTTTTTAGGGCCACACCTCCTGCCAGCCAGCCTACACCACAATCACAGCAACACCAGATCTGAGCCCCATCTGCAAGCTATATCACAACTCTCGGCAACACTGGATCCTTAACACAGTGAGTAAGGCCAGGGATCAAACCTGCATCCTCACAGATACTAGCTGGGTTCTTAACCCACTGAGCCACAATGGGAACTCCTGAAAAGAAAGATATTCTAATACATGCTACAACATGGATGAATCACAAGGACACTACGTTAAGTGAAATAAGCCAGTCACAAACAAAACAAAACAAAACAAAAACACGAAACAAAAAGAACACGAGTTCCCATTGTGGCTCGGCAGGTTACAAACTCAACTAGTATCCATGAGGATACAGGTTTGATCCCTGGTCTCGCTCAGTGGTTTAACAACCCAGTGTTACTGTGAGCTGTGGTGTGGGTTGCAGACAGGGATCAGATACTGAGTTGCTGTGGCACAGGCGAGTAGATGCAGCTCTGATTCGACTCCTAGCCTGGGATCTTTCATATGCCGCAGGTGTGACCCTAAAAAAGAAAAGAAGAGAAAAAAGAAATACACAAGCAGTCTTCACTTTGCAGAGTTCTAATATGTATAAATTTCAGTTACCACAGTTGTGTTAAGTAATACCAATTCCCAAAAACACAATTCAAATTTTAGTTATCCCAGTACATCAATTGTGAGTAAATACGATACAAACTTCACTACTTCAATCCACAAATCACTATATAAATAATAGAAGCACATTAAGATTAGTGACTAGCCAAGTCATTTTTTCCCAAGTTTGTTGCTAGATTTGACAAAATAAATTGCAAAAGAAACAATAATTAGGGAGTTGGTGAACATCTCTTCAGTAACATAGAAAGCCAGGATACAAAAAAAAAAAAAAAAAGCCAGAATACAGAGAGTTCCTTATATGTAAAACAAGAAGGTGAGACTACCAGTTACAAACTTCAGGTCCCTAGACCCACTGGGATCTGAAAAAGCAGTAATGTAGGGAGGCAAGATAGTATGACAGCTTGCTTTAAATCAAGCTGAGGGAAAAGAACGCAGCAGAAACAAATCCGACTAGGAACCATGAGGTTGCGGGTCCGATCCCTGGCCTCGATCGGTGGGTTAAGGATCCGACTTTGCTGTGAGCTGTGGTGTAGGTCGAAGACTCAGCTCAGATCCTGCATTGCTGTGTGAGTGGCATAGGCCAGCAGCTGTAGCATTGATTGGATCCGTAGCCTGGGAGCCTCTGTATGTGGTGGGTTGGGCCCTAAAACTGCACGCACATGCACACACACACACAGCCAGGATACAATGGAATAATATCTTCAAAGTGCTAAAAGAAAAATCTCTCTCCGGGGGGGGGGACGGGACATATATATATGTATGTATCTGCCTAAATTTCTAACTACAGATAAAGCATGAAAGTCTACTGGTGATTAGTCACTACACATTTGTTATTCAGTTCATGTACAGACTGCAAACCGGGTAGCCGAGTTGCCTCCTTGTCTCCTGGTAATGAATGTATGTGACATTTTACAAAAATGAATAACTGAAGGAGGGATTAAAGTGCAGCAAAGAAACAAGAAGTAATAGTTTTGGAAGTAAAATCCCAAACATTAACAGAGTTATAGAAGAAACAGCTGACATGACAATGATGATCTTGCTGCCTAAATACACAGCCAGGATCTTAGTGAAGGCAAACTTACTGACACGCAAATGAAGAAAATGGTTGTGAGAAAAGAATGAAGATAGACCAGAAGTGACACCAGCCAAAAAAAAAAAAAAAATACATTAAAGGATCTCTCAGAAATATTTCACAGTGTTCAAAATGCAAAGAATGAAATGTCGGGACCTAAGTCAAACTTAAGAGTACAACAATCCACCAAAGCACAGGAAAAATAGTCATTCCATATCTTAAGTTAATGACAAGCAGAAGGCAAGAATTTGGTAAGTTCTTCTACAAAGAAAACATTTTAATTCTCAAAGTTTTTAATGTTTTAAATCATAGTGTACTAAATAAGTTTAGTTTAACTGTTTTTTTAAAATTTCTCTATGACTAACAATAAGAGGATTTACAATGTTGGATAAAAATGCTTAAAGGATGACAGAACACTCGCAGCTTCTCTCATTGGTTAATAAGATTGCTTTGGGAGTTCCCGTTGTGGCTCAGTGGTTAACGAATCCGACTAGGAACCATGAGGTTGCGGGTTCGATCCCTGACCTTGTTCAGTGGGTTAAGGATCCGGCGTTGCCGTGTAGGTTGCAGACGCGGCTCGGATCCCACATTGCTGTGGCTGTGGTGAAGGCCGGCGGCTACAGCTCCTGTTAGAGCCCTAGCCTGGGAACCTCCATATTCCACGGGTGCGGCTCTAGGTAAGGCACAAAGACAAAAAAAAAAAAGGCTGCTTTGCCAGGTTTTATCTTACGTGGTCACTTGTATCATCTCACACTACCACGCAAAGTGAGGACTGCCTGTACCTACAACTTCTTGACAAATCAAGGAATTTAGTATTCCACAGCTAAAGAGAAACCCTCTACCTCTTCCCCTGGTCCTTACAATCTGCTCAAACAAAAAAAGGAATTCTAACTCATCCCTGCAATGTTAAGAAGAAAGTGTTTTGCTAGTGGCTTGGCTGTTTAAGGATCTAGTGTCCTCACTGCTGTGGCTTAGATTGGATCCCTGGCCCTGGAACTTCCACATGCTGCAGGCACAGCCAAAAAAAGAAGTTAAGTTTCACATACAGACATAGAGAACAGACTTGTGGTTGCCAAGGGGGCGGGAGGATAGGGGAAGGAAGGATTGGGAATTTGGGATTAGCAAACTAGTATACCTATGGTGGATAAACAACAAGGTCCAAACTAGTATATCCAGGATGGATCAAGAACAAGGAGAAAGAAGGACTGAGAGTGTGGGATTAGCAAACTAGTACATCTGTGATGGATAAACAACAAGGTCCAAACTAGTATACTTAGGATGGGTAAACAACAAGGAGTTCTTGCTGTGGCACAGCAAGTTGCCACAGCTGCGACGCAATTCACAACTGTGGCTCGGATTCAGTCCCTGGCCCAGGAATTTCTATATGCTTCAGGTAAGGCCATAAAATTTTAAAAAAAGGTAGTGTTTCAGGTTTTTCAGTGACTGAGAACTATTGCCATCTTAACATGCAATTCCCCAAAGCTGTCAGATTACCCAAAATACACACACCCCAATGCTCAATGACAGGCTTCTTGAATAGCTATTCAATTCGTCATTTGTGATTAGAATAGTACTTCATGCTTGTCCTCATCCCTTGCATGTAGGGGCAAAACAATGAACGTATGATAGAAATCATATGGGACAGTAGTTTTAGAATCAGACCTCAACTTGAATACCACCCCTACACCACTTTTTTTTGTTTTTGGCTGTGCCTGTGGCCTGGGGATGGAACCCAGGCCACAGCAGCAACCTGAACCACTGCAGTGACAATGCCACATCCTTAACCCACTGAGCCACAAGAGAACTCCATTAGAATTTCTATTTCCTAATAAGTGAAGTAAGGGTAATAATATCTTTCGGGAATTACAGTAAAGATCAAAAAAGATAAGATATATGATGTGCTTAGCAAAGTGTGGTAAACACTAAGCACTTAGCTATAGCTATTTGCACCATCATTATCCTTAATATTTCTATCATCACTGTAAATATTATGTTTTTAACACACCATTATTAAACCAAAGATCAAATCTCTTACTCAAAGATATGATAAGAGTTCCCTTATGGCACAGCAGGTTAAGGATCAGGCATTGTCACAACAGTGGCCTGGGTTGCTGCTGTGGCTCAGGTTCGATCCCCGGCTGGGAAACTTCCCCATGCCACAGGCGCAGCCAAAAAAAATGTAAAAAGAAACGAAAGATACCCACCACTTGCTGGGTAAGAAGACTTGATCTCAACTTCCTCCAAATCATTTTCTCCCAAGGTACATGTGCACCGGGCTACCAGCACTCACTCATTCTCTTCCTGCAACTCCTGATTCCCTCCCTGCAATCTGCTCAGTTTCCTCCTCTGAGGACATTAAGAACTAAAGCCGGAGTTCCCCACGTAGCGCAGCGGAAATGAACCTGACTAGGAACCATGACATTGTGGGTTTAATCCCTGGCCTCGCTCAGTGGGTTAAGGATCCGGCGTTGCAGTGAGCTGTGGTGTAGGTCACAGACGCGGCTCGGATCCCATGTTGTTGTGGCTGTGGCGTAGGCCGGCCGGGCAGCTGTAGCTCCAATTAGACCCCTAGCCTGGGAACCTCCATATGCATCGGGTGCAGCCCTAAAAAAAAAAAAAAAAAAAGAACTAAAGCCATTTCCCGTTTCTCCAGCTATCTGCCAGCACAGTAGTATCTTGCTCTCTCATAACTCACATGATTTACCACCAGTTTTCTCTTTTGATTCTAGTCCTTGATTCTAAACTAAGAGTCATTATTACTTACAAAGACCCATGAAGCTGAAAAGGACCTAAAGGCCATCTAGAGCCAATCTCTTTTCTCTACCAAACAATTAATTCCCCCTAAAATATTCATGTGAGTTAGCTGAGCAATGCCTGTTTTAACTGTTTTAACACTTTCAGTGACAAAAAGCCTTCTTTCAACTCATTCAATGATTATGTTTTCAGTTTTAAATTTTCCTTGTGTTGACGCAAAATCTCTTCCCTTACAGGTAGTTTCCACATAGGCCCTAATTCCACATTTTAGAGAAATACAGAAAGCTTAACTGCTCTACATCACAGCCCATCCAATACCTGAAGACCTCTGAGTTTCACTTTTCCACATTACAAATTTCTAGTTCAGAAAGCATGATTTTTAAGTCCTTCCCTCAGGGGCCTCCTCTGGACCATGAATGGGCTTGCCAATGTGATCTGACAACAAATTGGTAAAGCACTTCCTTTGCCAACATTTGAGCTGCCAAATAACTGCACTACAAATGATCCCCTTGCCCATATTCATCATTATGTAAAAAATATTTTTAAATGACTTTTATTTTTTCCATAAGAATTGATTTAGTGTTCCATCAATTATCTACTGTACAGCAAAGTGTCCCAGACACACACACACACACACTCTTTTTCTCACATTATCCTCCATCATGCTCCATCACAAGTGACTAGATAGAGTTCCCAGCGCTATACAGCAGGATCTCATTGCTTATAAGTTACTACTTTAAGCTAGTAGTTTAGGAAAAATGCTCAGCATAAATCATGGTTTAAAAGGAATGGTACTAAAAAGTCTTAAAAACTCCTAAACGAGTTCTGTTTTCTTTTTATTTTAACCTAGCCAATTACTGGGAATAAAGTAGAATCAGCTGGCATGAAACTTTTGCCTCTTTCCTACAACACCAAACACATGCCTGGGAGGAGGACCCCACAAGGGGAAGGAAGGTTAGCTAAAAAGAGCTTTGCTTCACGGCCTGAGAAAGGGGAGCCAACTAAAAGAAGGCAATAATAGCCAAAAAAACATTCTCTGTACTTTGCCTGAAGAAGGACCAAATATTGTGTGGACCAAGGTAAACTCCTGAGAACGAAGAAGCAGATTTTCCCTGTGCTCTCCTAGCCTAGCAGGAACAATCATCTTGAAACACACACACACGCACACGCAGACAGGGGCAGCAGGAGGGTTCTCCCCGTCCTCAAAAGGTGTCATCAATGGAAGTTAATTCCTCAGAAGAACCTTAACCTTAGTCAGGTGGTCGGAGGAGGCAGAATGCAGCAGGGACTTGATTGATCCCTGGTGCTCTTGGGAGCCGGAAGATACACACTCGGTGCCCTGCCTTCTACTTCTGGGGCAAGGCGATAAGAGCTGACGGACTGTATTCGGAAAGGGGGGCAATCTCTGGCGCCCGAAGATATCCTGGCTAGGAGTGGGCTGGGGGTGAGGGTGGGGATCCGAACTCGGAAAGCCGTCCACTCGAGGTGACCCGTGAGGTCTCACGTGAACGGAAAAAAAGGAAAGACCGAGTTTTCTCGTATTTGGGGCAAGACTGAGCGAGGACCTGTTCCCTTCTCCTGTGCCCTCAGGACCAAGGTGGTGGCAGCAACACAAGGAGCAGGTGTCCCGAGCCCTCATTCAAATAAGCGGGGTCCCCCCACCGTCGCAAGCTCTTCCCGGCTGCCCCCCGCAGGCCTCCCTCGGCCCCTCAGGTAGTGCTCCCCATTCCCAACCCCGCCCCTCGGGCCTCCCCGAGGTCCGGCAGGCGCACCTCGCTTCTCTTCCCCCTTCCTCTCAAACTCGAGGCCTCCGCTCCCCCCGTCCACACCGGCCCCCCTCACCCGCCACCCCGAGCGCCCTGGCCGCCGCCTTCCTCCGCAGTCCCGTCCCCGGGCTCCCCACGCCACCTCCCCCAACCAGGCCCCGCGCCTCCGCCGGCGGCCGAGTCCGCCCTCTGCCTTCCTCACGCGGCGTCCTCCCCTCAGACCGACGCCCTCCTCGCTCGCTCCCGCGCCAGGCCGGCAGCCGCACTCACAGAACTCGGCGATGTACCAGGTCACCGCGTAGTTCTCCTCGCACCAGTCCAGCGTGGAGGTCGGGGGGCCCCAGTAGCCCTGGCGGTCCGCGGCCGGAGCCATCGCGCGAGGAGCCGCCGCAGCCGCCCAGGCGCTCCGCTCGCTGCGCTCGGCTCCACGGGCTCCCAGGCCGGCTCAGGCCCTGCTCCCGCGCTCTCCTCGTGCCCTGCCCGCCCCCGTCTCCCAAGGGGCGGGGCCTGGCGCCGGCAGCGACCCGGCCCGGCCGGAGGCCCCGCCCAGCGCGGCCGGCGCGTGGCCCAGCCCACGCGCGCCGCGGCTGCCCTGCCCCCTCTTCTCCCGGGAAGGGGCGTGAGGGGCGTAGCCGTCCCAGCCTAGGCACGCGGGTGTCTCTGGGTTAGGCGTTCCAGACATCCTGGAGGCTGTGTTCTGTCTCCGTGTCTGAGAGAGAGAGAGAGAGAGAGTGCGCGTGTGTGTGTTTTGGGGCAGTGTGTATGTGTTGCGGCCGGGGAAAGGGGGGAAGTGATTTTATTAGGGCGGAGGTGGAATGAAGCCGTCAATCGAGCCCTGGCTTGATGAAACCTGTGCGGAGATGCATCTCAGTGTCTTCCTTTGGCCCCAGGCCTCAAACGGAGCCCAGAAACCGAACACTCCCAGCCCTGACTGGAACTCCCACGAAATAAACGCTAAATTGCTGATAAAGTGTCACTTGGGAACAAAGGGAAAGGGCAACAAACCCTGGGCGGCGGGCAGAGGAGGCTTTGAGATCCTAAAAAAGTGCAGCCAGGGCAGTTTTAGTTTAGGCAAACTAAAGCAGTTTGCCTGCTTCTATTTGCGCTTCCAAGCCCCTAAGTTTCTACCCTCTAACAATCTATAATTGTGCCCTACTCTCCAGGCAACCAACAGTGTCCCCTACTACCAGCCTCAAGACCCTGATGCGTAGTAAAGCCGCTGGCGAGATGTAAACGCAAATGCAACCGAACCCTGCCCCCTCGTATTCAGCCACACCAAACTCTTTCCTAGCTCAGAACGTGTAGGGTCCACTCCCATCTCCTGCCTTTGCTCCAGCGGTTCAGCTGGAATCACCTTCCTCTCTTCACAATTTGACTAATTTCCACTGGTCCTTTGGATTCCAGCTTCCCGAAGCCCTCTCTGACTCTCACCCCCCAAGAGCTCCCTTGCCCTTTGTTAACAACCTCCAGTGTAAGATATATCCTGCTCTGAAAGTTTGATTTTCATTCTTTACCATCCTATTTACCGTCCTAACACCAGGACTCTGCCTGACTATGCAGTTTGAAATGAAGAGTATGCAGTATGGCACAACTGCTACTTTCTGAAAAACTAAATCAGATAAGGTGTAATCAAAGGTTTAAAAAAGAGAGAGAGAGAGGAGAGATAAGGCACGCACAGACTCTCTACAAAGTGACTCTAGCAGATGACAGATGCAGAATCTTTCCTTGCAGGGTGCAAAACCCAGGAATAAAGGCAGTGTGTTTTAATAGAAATAGTAGGATATCTGAAATTTTTCTTTTCCAGTAGCAGGCACTGAGCTTCTGCTATGTACTCAGACTTTGGCTGTGTGCTGAGAACACACAGAGGTAAAATAGGAAAGATCCAAGAGGGCAGTCTCCAGAGAGCTAATACTGAGGCATGGGAAAACTTCTACCTCTAATGAACTTCTAACTCATTTTTTATCGTCCTCTAAAATTTCTGTCTCGGGAGTTCCCTTCGTGGCTCAGTGGTTAATGAATCCAACTAAGAACCATGAGGTTGCAGGTTCAATCCCTGGTCTTGCTCAGTGGGTTAAGGATCCGGCGTTGCCGTGAGCTGTGGTGAAGGTTGCAGACGCGGCTCGGATCCCGCGTTGCTGTGGCTGTGGTGAAGGCCGGCAGCTACAGCTCCTGTTAGACCCCTAGCCTGGGAACCTCCACATGCCGCAGGTGCAGCCCTACATAAAGGCAAAAAGACTAAAATAAAATAAAATAAAATAAATAAAATTTCTGTCTCATGTATGTTCTTAATGTAGATAATACTCATCAGTATATCATTTATACATGAATGAATATACATATATTTGTATACTCAAAATGAGTATGTAGAAATACATACTAAAAGTGATTGGTTGATGAGATTGCAATAAAAACAGCGTAGAGACAACAACCAGAGTGTGATAATACTTACTAAGAATAAAGCAGGAGTTCCCGTCGTGGCGCAGTGGTTAACGAATCCGACTAGGAACCATGAGGTTGCGGGTTCGATCCCTGCCCTTGCTCAGTGGGTTAACGATCTGGCGTTGCTGTGAGCTGTGGTGTAGGTTGCAGACGCAGCTCGGATCCTGCGTTGCTGTGGCTGCGGCGCAGGCCAGTGGCCACAGCTCCGATTAGACCCCTAG
>PVHT020000037.1:5399978-5559705 GCA_004024745.2 Catagonus wagneri
TCCATGTGTCAGAGTAAGGACAATAAAGAGAGAAATAAACCAATGGGACTTAATTAAACTTCAAAGTTTCTGCACAGCTAAGGAAACCCTAAACAAAATGAAAAGACAACCCACAGAATGGGAGAAAATATTTGCAAATGATTCAACTGACAAGGGATTAATCTCCAAAATTTACAAACAGCTCCTACAGCTCAACACCCAAGAAACAAACAACCCCATCCAAAAATGGGCAGAGGATCTAGGCAGACAGTTCTCCAAAGAAGACATGCAGATGGCAAATAAACACATGAAAAGATGTTCAACATCACTCCTCATTAGAGAAATGCAAATCAAAACCACTATGAGGTACCAACTTACACCAGCCAAAATGGCCATCATCAAAAAGACTACAAACAATAAGTGCTGGAGAGGGTGTGCAGAAAAAGGAACCCTATTACACTGTTGGTGGGAATGCAAATTGGTGCAGCCACTGTGGAAAACAGTATGGAGATTCCTCAGAAAACTCAAAATAGAACTACCATTTGATCCAGCAATCCCACTCCTGGGCATCTATCCAGCAGAAACCATGACCCGAAAAGACACATGTACTCCAATGTTCACTGCAGCACTCTATGCAATAGCCAGGTCATGGAAACAACCTAAATGCCCATCGACAGAAGCGTGGATAGGGAAGATATAGTACATACACACAATGGAATGTTACTCAGCCATTAAAAGGAACGAATTACCAACATTTATAGCAACATGGATGGACTTAGAAATTATCATGCGAAGTGAAACCAGTCAGACAATTAGACAGCAACACCCGATGCTACCGCTTACATGTGGAAACTAAAAAGACACAATGAACCTTCTTACAGAATAGACAATGACTCAGACTTTGGAAAACCTTGGTTTTTCAAATAAGACAATCTGGGGGGAGTGGGGGGATGCACTGGGGGTTTGGGATACAAAATCTGTAAAATTGACTTGTGATGGTTTATGTACACCTATAATTGAAATAAAATCCATTAAGAAAAAAAAAAGAAAGAAAACAAAGGTCCACAAAAAAATGTACAAGGATATTCACAGCAGCATTATTCACAATAGCCAAAAAGTGGAAACAATGCAAATTCAATCATCAACTGATGAACAAGTTAATAAAAGGTGGAATATCCATGCAATGGAATATTATTTGGCAATAAGAAGAAATGAAATACTGATACATGATACAACATGGATGAACCTTGAAAACATTATGTATGCTTCATCAAACAAGCCAAACACTAAAAGGTACATACTGTATGATTCTATTTATACAAAAGATTCAGAATAGGAAAATCCATAGAGAAAATAAATTAGTTGTTGGCTGAGAGGGGGAATAAAAATACTGAGTGACTGCTGGTGGGAACATGGCTGGTTTCTTTGTGGATGATGACAGTGTTCTAAAATTAGTTCCTGGTAATGGTTGTACAACTCTATAAATAAGAAAAAAATTGAATTGTATACTTTAAATTGTACACTAAACATTCTGAATGGCTGAACCGTGTGGTATGTGAATTATATCTTAAAAGCTTTTTAAAAAAATACATTCTCATGTTGGAAAATATCAAAAAAGTATAAAAAATAGAGGAAATCACCTATAATCTCACCAACTAGCTATAATCATTGTCAAATTTAAGTATATATATATATATATACATATATATATGTATATATATATATATAACAGGAGCTGTAGCTGCCAGCCTTCACCACAGCCACAGCAACACCAGATCCGAGCCGCGTCTGCAACCTACACCACAGCTCACGGCAACGCCGGATCCTTAACCCACTGAGAAAGGCCAGGGATTGAACCTGCAACCTCATGGTTCCTAGTCAGATTCGGTAATCACTAAGCCATGACGGGAACTCCTCAAATATATTTTCTTAGAGAATTTTATCTATGGATTTTTTTTTTACATGATAGAGCTAATAAGGTACAGCATATTTTTACAAGCACTTTTTGTGCCATTAAAAATCCTTGTAAATATATTAATAGCTATTATCAATTTTATAGCTATACCACAATTTACCTAATAATTAAATATCCATGCTACTATTCCCTTACTACTGGGTATTTAGGCTATTTTCAGTGTCTGTATCTATTTTTCAACTAACAAATGAGAACCCAGATTTTGAAAGCTTACAATCAGGTTCCTTTTGGACCCTTTCTACTAGTTCCCAAGTCAACAAAAGAAAGCCAAGCTGTAATCTATTTTTTCCACATGAGATACATTGGGCCATAACTTCATAACTGAAAAAGGAAATCTGAAACCACAAAGACCAAGTGTAGTCTCACCACAGATTAAGTGATCTTAGGATCCTCAAGTTACTTCTCGATTTCTCTTACAGTGAGGCCAGCCCTGAGCTGCCCCTCGACACCTCCTATCCCCTCTCTGTGGGGGACATCAGAGTGCTGCTCAAGTACAACAGACCCCAACCCGGGACACAACCCCAAGTCTCTCAGGGAACCCAGCCTGGGGCCCCTCTATGTTCCTGCAGCCCCAGACTTGCCTTCCACTAAAGCCTTTCTCACATTTCGTAATAGTCTGTTTAGGAGTTGGTTTTCCAGACCCTGACTCATTCTATCTCTGAATCTCCAGTCCACACACACAATTGCTGCTCAGGGAATATTTATAGAACAAGAATAATAATAAGGTAACACTTATTAAACATTTACCATGGGCCAGGCCCCATTCTGAGTTCTTTATATATATACATCAAGGTAAATCTTAAAACAACGATATGAAGTAGATGCCGTTCTTTTCCTCATTTCCTACTTCGGGATTTAGAGTACAAGGAGGTGGAGTTACTTGCCTGAGCCAACATGACTAGTCAGCAGCAGAGCCAGGATTTGAATTTAGGCAGTCTAGCTTCAGAACGTAGGTGCTTAACAGATACGTTAAGAAAAATTGTGAATGAATTTATAAAATTATGATAGGGAAGCCTAACCCTGAGAATTTTACAGGGATATGGAGAGCACCCACGAAGGTAAGCTCCACAAATACGGGAACCATGTAAAACCACTGTATCCCCAAGACCCTAACCCTGACCCTAACCCTCAATGAACACGTGGTGATGAACGATATAAAAAGGCAAGGGTGAGAAAAGGTACAAGAGAACAAGAATTTTATAAGTGTTATTACATGTGTTATTTACTTTCTCTGTTTAATATAACAAGCAACACAGGAATTCCCGTCGTGGTGCAGCGGAAACGAATCCGACTAGGAACCATTAGGTTGCCAGTTCGATCCCTGGCCTTGCTCAGTGGTTAAGGATCTGGCATTGCCGTGAGCTGTGGTGTAGGTCGCAGACGCGGCTTGGGTCCAATTAGCTGTGGCTGTGGCATAGGGCGGCAGCTGCCGCTCTGATTGGACCCTTAGTCTGGGAACCTCCATATGTCACAGATGTGGCCCTAAAAAAAGGAAAAAAAGCTCTATTATGAAATATATAAAAATAATATATCACTTATACATAGGTTTCAAGAACAATAATGAAGCAAAATATAGCTTAAGAGATAGAACTTGACAGATTCCTTAAGCCTTTGATTGTCCTTCTCCAATTTCATCACTCCTCCTTCTAAAAGCAACAGCAACCAACTTCCTGAATTTTGTTGTTATCATTCCTTTATCTTTCTATATACTTTTTCACATGAATGTACTCCTGAGCAAAGATCTTGTATGTTTTCGAAGTTTATAAAAGTGGACTCATACAGTATTTTCCTGAGACTTGTTTTTTTAAGATCAACATTTTACTTTTAAGATTTATCCAGGAGTTCCCTCTGTGGCACAGTGGGTTAAGAACCTTACTATAGCAGTTTGGCAGAGGCATGGGTTTGATCCCTGGCCCAGGGGCAGTGGGTTAAGGATCTGGTATTGCCATAGTTGTGGTATAGCTGTGGCTTGGATTCAATCCCTGGCCCAGGAACTTCCATATACCGTGGGTGCAGCCATTACAACAAAAAACAAACAAACAAAAAAACGGATTCATCCATGTTGTGACATAAAGCTGTAGCTTCTTCATTTAGAGTCTTTTATAATGTCTTCTGTTGCTTAACAATACCACAATGGATTTATCCATTTTCCTGAGATGGATATAAGTTGTTTCCCATTTTGGCTATTATAACCAATGCTATTCTGAGCATTCATTTATACAAATCTGATATACATGTGCAAAAGTTTCTTTATCATATTACTTATGAATGGAAGAGTCTTCACATTTTCAGATTTATTAGATAACACCAAACAGTTTTCTAAGGTGGTACTACCAATTTACAGTTCCATAATAAAATTGTTTCATTACATAAGATGTATTTATACAATAAAAAAAAATAATTCATAAGAAAAATATATAAAGAATCACCTGAAATTTTATCACTTGGTAGTAACCACTGATATATATTTTTTTCTTTTCAGGGCTGCACCCACGGCATATGGATGTTCCCAGGCTAGAGGGTCCACAGGATTGAATCGGAGCTGTAGCCGCCAGCCTGCACAAGAGCCACAGCCACACCAGATCCAAGCCACGTCTGCAACCTACACCACAGCTCAGAGCAACGCCAGGACCTCAACCCACTAAGCGAGGCCAGGGATCGAACTGGCAACCTCATGGTTCCTAGTTGGGTTCATTTCCGCTGCACCACAACAAGAACTCCTCACCGATAATATTTTGGTATATAACTGGCCATTTTTCCTTGTGTGTGTGTGTGTGTGTGTGTGTGTGTGTGTATGTTATATTAAAAACATAAATGTGTATATGTTTTGTTGAAGTAGAATAAAAAAATACAGATCATTTTGGAGCTTCCTGTTGTCACTTAAAATACATGATAAGTGTTAAAGAATACATGTTTTCTTTACCTGCTGATGCTTATACTTCCAGAAACATCATTAGTGTAATTGTCACGCTCAAACCCAGACTTTGAGACTCAAGTGTCACTTCTGTGGCTGGACCCCAGGCCCCACTCTTCAGGCAGAGTTACCGCTTCCTTCTTCTGGCTTTCCAGCCAGCTCCCTGTGCATTTGTCACACTTGGCCTCATTGCCTGTCAACTAGTTGGTACCGAAGAAGCAGCTATGTGTTCCTGGAAAGAAAGGATCACCTACATTCATCTTATGTTCCCAGTGCCCAGCATGTGAACAAGTCTGTAGATATTTCTCAGATGAAGTAACAAATCTGATTTTATGAAGCAATCTGCCTTAGTAGCTAAGGGTATTGGCTCTGGATCGTGGCAAACATGACCTTGTAGGCCACACTCACCCTTAATAAGCTCTGTGATTTTGGCCCCATTAACCTCTCTAAACCTCGGTTTCCCCATCTCAAACACAGGGAAGCAGTAGTACCCCCTTCATGTGCGGATTAAATTAAAAACATAGTTGCAAAATACAGTACCTGGAGATGGAACGAGATCATTACATCTCCTGGTATTGCAGTATCATTACTCTGAAAGGAAGAGAAGGCCTCCTTGGCGAAGCACGGGGGAGAGAGCGGGAACATCTGGGCCTGATTTTCCCCATAAGACCTGTTTTCTAAACTAAAATGAAACTTGGATTACAGAGAACGAAAAATCAATTTCACAGGCCACGAAATAGCTCAACTTCCTTGGCCCCTAATCTCTCAGAATTTCCTCTCGCGATCCATCCGCACCCCTCCCCCTTCCCCAGAGACAAGCCGTGGGCTGCCGTTTCTCTTGCACTGTTCTGCACAGCAGGGAGGACAAAAGAGATGAATCTCAAGCACCAAAATGAAGCCTAACAAACAATTATAAGCATTAACGCTGGAGTTCCCTTCATGGCTGAGCGGTTAACGAACTAGGATCCATGAGGGCGCTGGTTCGGTCCCTGCATCGCTCAGCGGGTTAAGGATCCGGTATGGCTGTGAGCTGTGGTGTAGGTCACAGATGCGGCGGCTCGGATCCCGCGTTGCTGTGGCTGAGGTGTAGGCCGGCAGCTGTAGTTCAGATTCGACCCCTAGCCTGGGAACCTCCATATGCCGTGGGTACAGCCCTAAAAAGCAAATAATAAATAGCTAACACTTATTTAATGTTTACTCTGCCCCAACGCCGTTCCAAGTACTCTTCAGTATTACCTTCGAAAATCTTCTCTAACAATGCTGTGAATGAAGGCTCCCTTTAGCTCTCATTTACTGATGCTGAAACTGACAGGTGAGGTATCACCCAAGGGCACCCAGCTAACAGTGGCTGAGTGGGGTCTGGTATCTAAGCACCCTGATGCCAGAGGCCACGTTCTCACTATCATGCCCCACAGCTCCTGCAGGAGCTCAAAAGAGGGGCTCTGCAGGACAGAGGACCGTGGGCCAGCATTGGAGTTGAGTTCCCCCTGAACCTGGAGTGTAGGAAATGAGGCCTGAGAGTTCTGCAGGGGGAATTCCCTTAGGGACCTAAGGGTTTGGGGTTTTTTTTTTTTTTTTTTTTTTTTTGCCCCAGGAGCAACCCGAACTGCTGCAGTGACAAGGCCTGATCCTTAACCCGCGACGCCAGAAGGGAACTCTGGGGTTTTAAGGACGAGATTGACACGGGTAAATCTGCAGAGGGTAGGTGGATTGCTACCGCATTGGCAAAGACTGAAGACATGGAGGCTCCTGAAGGGACTGACGGTGATTTGGTTAGTAGCAGCAGTGATGGAGAGGAGGGGACAAATTTACGGTCATTTAAGGGGAGAGAATCAACAGGATTTGGAAAGAGACTCAATTCAGGGGGTACTGAGGGAGAAGTAGGAAGTGGACTGCTCCTGGGTTTCCAGCCATTCCTGGCTTCTGGAAGACCAGCAAATGAATTTGGCTGCACTGCGTGGATGTAGGTAGTCAGTCAGTGCGGGAGATGGACAAAGCAATTATTGGGCAAGAAAAACAGCCTGCAAAGGCTTGAAAGGGCAAGAGAATTGTGGGCAGAATTAGACACTGAGGGTGGCTGACCACGTGGGCAGAGGTGTGAGCGCCGTGGGGGCAGCTACTAGGGACCAGAGACGGAGGATGGGTCAATTGGGATCTAATAGGCTCTGATAAGGCATTTGAGCTTTATTCCAGAGACAATAACAGTATTCAAGAAAGGAAACAACCTGTTTCCATGTGTTACGGAGAAGAGACTTTTGGTTGGGGTATTTTGTTGTTGTTGTTGGAGGCAGGGTAGGGAGAAGAGAGGAATCAAGCAAATTAGTTTGACTGGCCTCTTAATTAGGATGTTGTTGCAAATAATCTTGACAAAAAATAGGACAGTCCCGTTAAGTTGCAGCACAGGTCCTGGGCAGGCAGTCCTTGCACCATCCTTCCCAGAAGGAACTCCGGGGGCACCTGCTTCCTGTGAAAATAAGAGGAGAGCTGAGGCTTACCAAGTCGGCTCCCGAGCCCCAAACATGCCACACCCTGGGGAAATCAGTCACACATATGACCAGGGTCATGGCCCTTGCTGAGGCACCTGGAAAGTTGTTACAAAATCAGGTTTAAGGGGGAGAGGGGATGATTATAAATTGAATAGCCCTAAATTGATTGTTTTGTTTTGAATGAGGTTCTGGAAACATCAACAACAAAACAATAACCCAAGGACACTTGCCTTGTGAATAGGTATTGCTCCTTTCAACACTGCCCACAAACTGAGCCCTCCTTGTCCTTTAATGCATAAGAATCTCTTAAACTTGTGCATATTTGAGAGCCTAGTTTCCTTGTATCCACCCAAAAGCTGCCAGCTACCATCTAGATGCTGACCTAAATATCACTAACCCAGATCTGTCCCCAGAGCTTTAGTCCTTGAATCAATTAGGATCATGTTTTGCTGCAGGTGACAGAAAACCAATCCCAGTGGCCTAACTAAATTAGAGCTTATTTTTCTCAGATGGTAGACAGCCCAGGGCCATACAATAGCTCCACAATGGCTGAATCCTTCTGTCTTTCTCCTCTGCTCCGTTAGCATAGCCTTCATCCTCATGGTTCAGAATGGCTGCATCTTGTCCAAGCATCACAACCCCGTTTGTGCAGAATGAAGGAAGAAGGACCAGGGTGACCGGTAAATATCAACTGTGCCTGTACACTCTTAGTAGGAAAACAGTAACTTTCCCAGAACTTCCATTCAAGGATGTCAACTTAGAGCTTATTGTTCAGAACTGGATCTCATGACCAACCGTAGAGAGTCTGGGAGGACTGGCAAGAGAGTCTGGGTGGTGGTGGTGGTTTTAACCGGGCACATCACTGTCCAGATAAAGTTGACCTCTGTTAGGAAAGCAGAAGGGGAGGGTACTGAGCGAGTAACTAGCCGGATATTCACAAACCTGTATTTCCACCTGTCTTCTAGACAGTTCTAACTGGATATTTCATAAAGATGTCAAACTCGAAATGTCCTAAAGCAATCTCGTCATTTTCCTCCGCACTGGTTTCTCTTCTAGCATTTGTTTTAAACTACAGTGAAATTCGCAACCATTGACCCAGTTTACTCAATAAAGTCTTAGGGCATCTCTATTCCCATCCAGCTGAATCCAATCAGTTGTCACCTACATGGATTCTTCCATCTGGTCACTTCCCTCCTTCTCTCTTCGCCATTGTCTCTAAGTCATTAATGCCTGCGCCCTTCCTGATTTTCCAGAGGAAAGCCTTACCCTGTTCTGGTCCCATCATGTCTGCCAGAGGGCCTTTCTTTCTTTCCTTCCTTCCTTTCTTCCTTCCCACTTTCCTTCCTCTTCCTCTCACTCTCTCTTTCTTTCTTTTAATGGCTGCCCCTGCAGCGTATGGAAGTTTCCAGGTCAGGGATTGAATCCGACCTATGAAGCAACTATGGCAGTGCCAGACTCTCAACTACTGCCCCACTGCTCCGGGCCAGGGATCAAACCCGCGCCTCCACAGAGAGCCAAGCTGCTGCGGTCAGAGTCTCAACTGACTGTGCCACAGCGGGAATTCCCAGAGGGTTCTTTCTTAAATTCAAAACTATTGCTGGAGTTCCCGTCTTGGCTCAGCGGTTAGCAAACCCGACTAGCGTCCATGAGGACCCAGGTTCGATGATCCCTGGCCTTGCTCAGTGGGTTAAGGAGCCGGCGTTGCCGTGAGCTGTGGTGTAGGTCGCAGACGCGGCTCAGATCCTGAGTTGCTGTGGTGTAGGCCGGCGGCTATAGCTCCTGTTAGACCTAGGCTGGGAACCTCCATATGCCGCAGGTGCCGCCCTAAAACAACAACAACAACAACAACAAACTAGTGCTGCCTTTCTCCAAAAAAAGTAAATTTCCCACTACCTGTAGGGTAAAGCCCAAACTCCCTGACGTGACCAACAAGGTTCTTTGTGACCTTTATGGCTTTCTGTCCACTTCTGAGGTTTCACTCCTGCAGTTCTACCCTCCATGAAAACACTTTAATCTTCTAAATTAGAGCCCCTTCTTTCATTTTCCCTTCAGCTTGAATTTCCCCCTTCCTTCCTGCCCTCTTGGCTAACTTGTTTTTATCTGTCAGGTCTCAGCTCAGACCAGGCTTCTTCCAGAACCTGCCTTTGTAACCTCCTTCCAGGACCTGCCTTCGTAACTCTTACCATTCTGTGCAGTAGCCGTCATTTTACTTGTCTTCCCTGCCAGCAAGATCAGTGGCTCTCAAACTCATAGAGAATGTCAGAATCTCTGCTCATCATGTTCCTCCAGAAACCAAGTGAATCAGAATCTCTGGGGTACAGGGACCTGGGACTCTGCTTTTTGAACTAGGAGCCTGGGTCACTGTCAGAAAAGTGGTCCAGGAATCAGACCTTGAAAGACACTGAACCAGACTCCAGGCAACCTCAAGACAAGGAAAGTGCCTTGGTCTTCAGTGCAGCCCTAGTGCCTAGCATGGGGCCAGGCTTTTTTTTTTTTGTCAATTTTTTTTTGTCTTTTTGCCTTATCTAGGGCCGCACCCGTGGCATATGGAGGTTCCCAGGCTAGGGCTCTAACAGGAGCTGTAGCTGCTGGCCTTTGCCACAGCCACAGCAACGCAGGATCCGAGCCGCATCTGTAACCTACACCACAGCTCACGGCAATGCCAGATCCTTAAGACACTGAGCAAGGCCAGGGATCGAACCTGAGCCCTCCTGGTTGCTAGTCAGATTCATTTCCTCTGAGCCATGAGGGGAACTCCAAGAAGTGAAACTATTTAAGCCTTTCTTAAGATAAATCAAGTTTGGAAACCACACAGAACAATAGGAAATGTTGTACATTGCTGGTAGGAATGTAAATGACTCCCGATCCCCTTGGGACACACTGTCCAGCAAAGGTAAAGCTGTGCAAACACCGTGATTCAGCAAATACAACCCTAGGGCTATATCCTAAAAAATTCTCCTATCTGTGTATTAGGAGGTATGTTCAAGAATGTTCACTGCATGATCCTTTGTTGACCAGAAAAGCACTTAAACAAACTGGAGTATAATCACAAAGTGAAACAGTATACAGCAGTTATACTGAATGAAGCTCAAAAACATAGTGTTGAGAGGAGAAAAAAAATGGAAATTCAGGAATAGTTACAGGAGGGTAGCATTTATATAAAGCTTAAAACATGCAAAACAAGCTATCTATTTTTGTGGATAAATACATATGTACTAGAAGCATAAAAATACACACTGAGTTGATAAATTGATAAGCCCCAAAATTCGAGACGGGAGAGAAGGGAATAGAATTAGGGAGAGTTACACAGAGACATTCAGTGTATATTTAATGCTTCACTGCTTAAAGAACAAAATAGCTGAAGCAAATATAGGAAAACACAAGATGTAACTAAGCTGGGTAATGAGATCGCTTATATCATTCTATTTTTGTGTATGCCTTATTTTATAATTTTTGAAAGGTTTCATTAAGACCTCTGAGTAGGAGTTCCCAAGGTGGCACAGTGGAAATGAATCTGACTTGTACCCACGAGGACGCAGATTCGATCCCTGACCTGGGCAGTGGGTTAAGGATCCTGCATTGCCTCGAGCTGGTGTGTAAGTCACAGATATGGCTTGGATTCCAAGTAGGCAAATCTGAGGCTAAGGCGTAGGCCAGAGGCTAAAGCTGCAATTTGACCCCTAGCCTGGGAACCTCCATATGCCACAAGTGAGGCCTTTAAAAAAAAAAAGAAAAGAAAAAAAAAGAACTCTGTGGCCTAGCGGTCCACAAACATCCTAAATCTCCCGGACCGCCAGGGGACTGACCGCGCTTTGACTCTGTCAAAGGGACTGACCCCAGTCTTGGGCGCCTGCAGGTCTTAAGTCTAGCAAACTCTGGACACTCTCATGACTTAGACTGCCACTCTCCCCAGCGGGGACACCTGTCTGCCAGTGCCACCGAGTTCAGATCCAGAGGAGAATCAAGCTTCCCCTCCAGGAGCTGGTCCCAGCCAGGAACGTCCGGAGCTCCATCAGCGCCCCACCCAACTCCAGCCAGACCAGAGAGTTTGCAGCCAGGAGACAGGCCGACACCAGCCCAGGCCTGCCCCGGCCGCCCTCGCCCCCGTCCGGGCCCTGGCCCCGCCCCTGGACTCCTCCTTTCTAGCACCCGGGGGCCCGGTACCAAATGACCTGCGACGGGCTGGCTGTTGCTGCCTCCCTGCTGTTCTGCCTCCCTCCTGTGTCAGCCACAGCAGGGGTAAAAGTAACAGGATGCTGCAAATTCCCATTTTAAAAAGTTCATCTCAGCATTCTCATAGGTTTGGAAACAACTTGAACTTCACCAGTACCGTCAGATCTATATTCAGACGTGAAAAGCAATATGTCATAAGATAGTAATATGAGAAAAAAGCAAGTTACAAAACAGTATATGTAAATATAATCCCATTTTTTTATTATGTGAGTGGGAAAAGCCAGAAATGAGTATCTAGGAGTTCCCGTCGTGGCGCAGTGGTTGACGAATCCGACTAGGAACCATGAGGTTGCGGGTTCGATCCCTGCCATTGCTCAGTGGATTAAGGATCCGGCGTTGCCGTGAGCTGTGGTGTAGGTTGCAGACGCGGCTCGGATCCTGCGTTGCTGTGGCTGCGGCGCAGGCCAGTGGCCACAGCTCCGATTAGACCCCTAGCCTGGGAACCTCCACATGCCGCAGGTGCGGCCATAAAATGACAAAAGGCAAAAAAAATAAATAAATAAAAGAAATGAGTATCTAGGGAAAGTAAGAAGAGGATGACTTTTTTTTAAATTACTGATTGTACCTGCTAAATGTTCTACTACGTTTTGTTTAAAAAAACTTGCGTCGGGGAGGAAAAATAATTTTCCTTTTACCCTTCCAGGTTCTTGACTGAGACATCCTACATCCATAACAAAAAACAAAAAACTTAATGTCAGGAAAACAAATTTACGTAAACATATGAGACTCAAAGGCAGACAGGCAACTGAGGTTTATCTACCATCCTGAGCTAAGGAAAGGGATAGGAGTCTGGGGCTTCAGACGGGGGTGGGGGGAGGTAATTCACAGAAAGATGATGTAAGTTCCCCTTGTCACAGTGGAAACGTATCTGACTAGCATCCATGAGGATGTGGGTTCGATCCCTGGCCTTGCTCAGTGAGTCAGGGATCCAGCACTGCTGTGACCTGCGGTGTGGGTTGCAGATGCACCTCTGATCCTGCGTTCCTGTGGCTCTGGCTGTGGTGTAGGCCGGCAGCTGTAGCTCTGATTAAACCCCTAGCCTGGGAACTTCCATATGCCGCGCGTGTGGCCCTAGAAAAGCTAAAGAAAAAGAGAGACAGAGACAGAGACAGAGAGAGGGAGGGAGGGAGGAAGGAAGGAAGGAAGGAAGGGACGGGTTATGCAAGCAGCTCTCTGCAGGAAACCACCCTCAGCAGGAAGCCCCTTTTCTTGTCAGTTCAGCAAAGCTATATCTTAACTAACTCTTAAACCGGGCATCTCCAGCCCAAGTACACCTTTCAGATCTTTTAATCACACCATACCTGGCCTAACTGGTTGGTTCTTTCCGTAAATCAAAGAAGTAGAAATACAGAGCGAGTAATTACCAGATGACCAGACCTCTTCGCTAGGTTCCCCTTGAGTAACCTCTTAACAAACCGTGTGACCAAACTGTGATAACAACGTCTAGAGGAAGACGGCGAAGAGGCACCAAGCCTGCACACAGGCTCGTGTGGAATGGCGACCACTCCGCCCCACCCAGTTCAGTCACTGATTAACAGAGATTCCTTTCCTGTGTCCCTTTAAAAGCATTCATGGCCAAGCAGAATCTTCGGACATGGTTTTGGGGAGAAGCTGGGGCCACCATCTCCCCAGATTGCCAGCATTTTGATTAATGACACCTTTCCTTTCTACAGACATTGTTGTGTATGTAATTGATTTGGCAAGCAGCAAGCAGGGGATCTGATTCATCCGGTAACAGTGAGAAGAGCAAAATGTCTGATCAACACGCGTTTGTCCTGCCGTGCAGATATGTCTCTCAGATGAAATATCTGCCTCTGGTCAGAACTCTCTTCTCGGTACAGACCCCCTTTCTAAATTGTTTTAGGCAGTGAAGGGGGAGGTAAAAAGCTTTTCCTAAGTGCTAGGTTTTGATTGTTTTCAGCTCAAAATAACCCACATGCCCGAGTGGCACATTTTGGAGTGGAGTGTCCGCTCCCTCTTCATTAGCTTAAAAGAAAAATAACTACATAGTGTGTCAATGAAAAAATGTCGCCCGTCACGTCAGTAAACAAAGGGTGTTGCAGTTATGAAGCCTCCCGTTACTGCCACCCCTCTACAGTGGGCCCCGAGGAAGCCCAGGATGGAAACGAAGCCTGCCAGCAAACAGCAGTCACTGCAGCCAACCCCCAGGATGCGCCCAGAGCAGATTCAGAATGAGAAAGCACAGGATACTGGCCCCAGACAGCTGAGGTACATATCAAAGAAATGATTTCCACGATTATTTTTGCATGTTCCCATGCAGAGAAAAGCACTAAATTAACTTGAGGAGTTTGTGGGAGGTGAGCTCGGAAGAATTACTCCTCTGCCATCTTGATCCTTCCTCCTTAAATTCATTAACTTCAGAGGTCAGGTTTTCTTTTTCTTTTTTTTTGTCTTTTTGCCTTTTCTAGGGCCACACCCGCGGCATATGGAGGTTCCCAGGCTAGGGGTCTAATCAGAGCTGAAGCTGCCGGCCTACACCACAGCCACAGCAAGGCGGGATCCGAGCTGCATCTGCGACCTGCACCACAGCTCATGGCAACTCCGGATCCTTAGTCCACTGAGCGAGGCCAGGGATCGAACCCACAACCTCACGGTTCCTAGTCAGATTCGTTAACCACTGAGCCACGATGGGAACTCCCAGATATCCGGTTTTCTTGAACTAACGGTAATCTTTTTCAATTTCCGACCAACTAGTCTTTGATGCAACAATTCCTAGTTATCCTGGCTCCTCCCTAAGTCTTTGGAGCAGTGTCTTAGAGCAGTCTGACAGGCTGTGTCCCAGGAGTAAGTCCTCAGTTTTGTCCACCGAATAAAATATAATTCTCAACTTTTATGTTGTGCTTTTTTTTTCAGTCGGTAAGTTCAAAAATTCAATACAATGAAGTACTCCAAAAGTTAAGTCTTGGGTTCCCACTGCAGTGCAGGGGGTTACAATCCCACTGCAGCAGCTCGACTAGATCCCCAGCCCCGGCACTGCTGGGATTCAGACCCTGACCTGGGAACTTCCAAATGTTGCTGGGTGCAGCCAGAAAAAGAAAAAGAAAAAAAAAAGTGGGTATTGCTCTCACCCCAGTTCCAGAGGAGGGCTTTATATTCAGAACCAATTTTTATATTCAGAAGCAAAGGGGCATTTGCAATGAATGAGGTATTTCTGGACTTTTACCTTCTGTTAGGAGACTGAGAAGATTCTTAGGGCAGGAAAAGAACGCTGAGCTTTGGCATCAGAAAGGGTTTTAAACCATAGCTCTGCAATTAGCGTAGTCTTGAGCAAGTCACCAAGCCCTTCTAATCCTTGGTTTTCTCATCTTTGAAATGGAGTAACCCCATATCCCAGTATTTTATTGGTAAGACTAGATGAGATCGTGTGCATAAAGCACTTGGCACCATTGCACACATATAAATGCCCAGTAACCGCCAGCCTCAGTCATTACAGGAATTATTTCTGGTATGTGGTAACATGAGCTGGCACTTGGTTCAGTCTTCAGAAATGGACTGATAGGCCATTTGTCTGGCAGGGAATAATTTCTGAAACGAAAAGCAGCTACCAAAAAAAAAAAATCCCTTACAGGTGATGTGGGCTTCAGGGAACCACACACTCTTTTGTAGCTGGTGGGTAGGGCGAAGGGTTCGTCGTAGGAATAGGAATGCTGAGACTACGCTCTGTAGCTAAAGCAGACCACATAGGCGGTGGGCAAAGCCAAACATATATGCTCTCAAGAGGCAACCAAACAACCAGAGGAACATGAAGAGCTGGACCCAAGAGTGAGGGAGTAAACACGCACTTATCCTTTGTACTAAACTCAGTGTCCCCATCTTCTGTGGGTGAGCAATCCCCTGCATGCACATGCTAATGCTTTGCTTTAGGGTACGGACCTTGCAGTACTGCATTACTGTCACAGAGACTGGGCGGGGGGTGGGAAGGGCAGGTAAGGGACTGAGACTGCCTGAGCCCTGGGACATGTAATGCAATTTATACACATTTTTTTTTCATTGAATCTTTATAATTTTGTGAGATGAAGCCCTCAGAATTAGGAAGGTTAGTGACTTGATTAAGGTCACACAGTTACTAGAAGATGGAGCTCAAACTTAAAGACTGCCTTACCCTAAGCTGGCATCCTTTTCCGCCACACCACTCGACCCTGTCAATTTCTTTTCTTTTTTCTTTTTTTTTTGTCTTTTTGCCTTTATCTGGAGCCGCAGCCGCGGCATATGGAGGTTCCCAGGCTAGGGGTCTAACAGGAGCTGTAGCCGCTGGCCTTCGCCACAGCCACAGCAGGGCGGGATCCGAGCCACGTCTGCAACCTTCACCACAGCTCACGGCAACGCCGGATCCTTAACCCACTGAGCAAGGCCAGGGATCGAACCCGCAACCTCATGGTTCCTAGTTGGATTCGTTAACCACTGAGCCACGAAGGGAACTCCGACCCTGTCAATTTCCACTGCCTTGATAAAGGCTTCATGGAAGAGGTGGCTATATGTTTAAAAAAGAAACAAAAAAGTAACTGAAAAATCAAGGGCTCCCAAGTTAGAAAACTTGGATTCAATTCTGGAGACTTTCTGTGTGGACCAGGACAAAACACTTCGTATTTCTGGGCTTTTCTTATCCGCAAAATGGAAATCATGAAACCTGTAGCACTGAATGGTTGGACAGATCAAATGGGTCTGACAGTGCCGCTTAAACTTGAACGAGCTATGTGAATGTTAGTGCTTGTTGTTAGGGGCTAGAATTCTAAGTTATCTCAGAGAAGAACGTGCCCAGCAAGGTACCAGATGCAGAGGAGGCCCTCTGCTTGAGCCTGGAGAGATGAGATGGAGAGAGTGGCTCGACTGGCCCAGAGCAAGAGGGCTTTGCACAGCATTTGGTACCTTAAAGCAGATCAGTAAACATTAACTGAAAGAAATCCAGGCACGGCACAGTAAGTGGTTTGGGTGAAAATCAATCCTTTCACTGAATATTTGTTACTCACCCTGTGCAAAGCCCAAGGGAGATAAAAGACAATAAAGCAGGTCCTATTAACATGAGACAGAAGGTGCTAAATACCGCTAGAGAAGTTCTCCAGGGAGTTCCCATATTGGCCCAGCGGAAACAAATCCAACTAGGAACCATGAGAAACCCTGAGGTTGGGGGTTCGATCCCTGGCCTCGCTCAGTAGGTTAAGGATCTGGCATTGCTGTGAGCTGTGGTGTAGGTTGCAGACGTAGCTCGGATCCTGTGTTGCTGTGGCTGTGGTGTAGGGTCACAGACACGGCTCGGATCCTGCGTTGCTGTGGTTGTGGTGTAGGCTGGCAGCTGTAGCTCCGATTCAACCCCTAGCCTGGGAAACTCCATATGCCGCGGGTGCGGCCCTAAAAAGACAAAAAGACAAAAAGACAAAAAAAAAAAGAAGAGAGAGAGAGAGAAGAAAGGCACACTAAGGGTCTGAGTGTTGAAGCCAGGGCTACAATTGACTTATTTCCTGCCTGAAAGCAAAGCTGCGGGCTGTCAGCAGCCTGTCGGACCTGGGCTGTCAGCAGCCTGTCGGACCTGTTCACTGGCCCAGCTTTTGGGGGGTTGCAGGGAATTTCCTGAGGACTTTTCCACTGACCCAGAGTCAGAGCAGGAGCCGAAGCACCTTTTGTATTAACCAGCAGGATCCTGGACTCTGAAATCAGAGGCCCTGCAGCCTGGGGTCAGATCTTTGCAGTGGCCCTGCCCTATTTCCCCTGGACTTCCTCCCCTCTGTTCCTCTGCAGGCGGTGCAGCTCCTCTACGGGTCTCCCACATGTGCCAGCACCGTGAGTCCGTGGCGCTGAGGGGCTCTCAGCAACAAGAGCTAGGAGCGGCCCGGACCTCAGGTGAGGAGACAAGGCAGGTACGAGCACAGTTCCCGCGGCAACATGTCACCACAGGGTGATGACTACAAACAGAGGAATCTGGCCAATGCAGCAGCTGCCTAGAGGGGAGTGTCTGCTGCACAGTGAATGCCCAGTATTGTGGGGTGTGTGGCCAGTGTGGGGGTGTTCGTGCAGGCAGCCGGCTCTACCTTCACAGAGGAAGCTTTTGTCAGAACTGGGTTTTGAGGCTTGGGTAGTGGTTATCAGATGTTGGGGGGTGGGGAGTGGAGGTGGGGTGTCATTGGAAAAGAGGGAACGGCATATGCCAAGACACAGAGGCCTGAAACAACACAGGGCGGCCGTGGTATTTATTACAAGTAGCTCTGGGGGAGTTCCCATCGTGGCACAGCGGAAACGAATCCGACTAGGAACCATGAGGTTGCGGGTTCGATCCCTGGCCTTGCTCAGTGCGTTAAGGATCCGGCGTTGCCGTGAGCTGTGGTGTAGGTTGCAGACGTGGCTCAGATCCTGCGTTGCTGTGGCTGTGGTGAAGGCCGGCAGCTGTAGCCTCTGATTAGACCCCTAGCCTGGGGACCTCCACATACCGCAGGCGCGGCCCTAAAACAACAAAAGGCAAAAAAAGAAAAAAGAAAGTGTGAGGGCGGCAAAGGCAGCATGTAGGAGTGGCGCTCTTCAGCATTTACTGTGTGTCCGCAGGGCGGGGCTGTGCTGGGCAGGAGGGTGCCGCTGACGCAGGCACGCGAATCCTAGGAATTCGTGCAGCTCACAGGCCAGTGGGGAGAAGAGAGAAAGGATACATTAGTTGCCTTTGGATTAGCAGCTAGGAACTGGGCCAGAAACTTGATATCCTCAGTCTCAAAGCTACAATAAATAAGATTATCTCCATTTTTCCGATATGGAAACAGACTCTGAAGGGTCAACGACTTGCCCAGGGGTTGAACCAGCAAACCAGGGGAAGCTTCAGAAGGCAGCAACGTGCCTCTCACACGAGGAGGGGCCTCCATCGAAGCATCCAGACCTTCCAGGCATGCACTTTCCTCACTGCATATGGGGACAGCAGTCATGATATCAATGACTGATAGCTGAGAGATACCAAGAATTGTTTCTTATGTATCCTCACTAGTTTAATACTTGCAACATCACTGTGAGTTAGATACTATTATCATCCCCACTAAACAGATGAGGAAATTGAGACACAAAGGGGTTAACGGCTTAACCAAAATCAAACCACTAGTAAGTGGAATATACAGGATTCAAACCCAGGAGGTCCGGTTCCAAGCCCATGCTCTTAACCAATGTGCTATCCATAAATAATAACCAAATCGATTCTCCTACGTAGGCCTATATTAAATTACTTACTGTAATGTTTGCAAATTTCATATTTACATGTTTATTTACTCATTCAGCAGTTGCTGAGCTCCTTTTATGCACCAGATCCTATATCCAGCACATGGAGGGTCCAAGGATATTTAAGACAAGAGCCAGCAGGGCTGGTGGGGAGACAAAGAAATGAAAAGGTACAGTGAGACACAGGGAGGCCATCAGAGGGGTTGAGCAAAAGTGAAATATTATCTAAATTAAGCTTTACCATGATCATCCTGCCTGCTGTGTAGACAATAAATCTCAGAGTCTAAGGGTGAGAGTCAGAAGACCAGTGAAAGTTGGTGCAATTGATCAGGAGAAAGACACATTGGAGAGTTCCCATAGTGGCTCAGTGATTAACGAAACAGACCAGCATCCACGGGAACACAGGTGCGACCCCTGGCCTTGCTCAGTGGGTTAAGGATCCGGCGTTGCCGTGAGCTGTGGTGTAGGTCACAGATGCAGCTTGGATCCCGCATTGCTGTGGCCGTGGCACAGGCTGGCTATAGCTCCGATTCAATCCCTAGCCTTATGCTGCAGGTATGCCCCTAAAAAGCCAAAAAAAAGGAAAGAAAGACACATTGGTGGCCCAGGCCAGGGTGGTAGCTGGACAGCTGCATTACAACTAGGGGTCAGCGTCTTGGCCAAGAGCTCTGCTTGAATGGGGTCCCCCACTAGCTCCTGGCTCTACCACTAACTCACCCTAGTAGACTCTGGACAGGTCTCTTCCACTAGACCAATGGGAGATGCTTGAGTCAGAATGAACCTATAGTTCCCGTTGTCGCTAAGGCTGAATGTCACTGCCCTGCTTATTTTCTGCTGGTGACTTTCTCTAGCTGTCTCGATTCTGCGCTGTGGCCACATGTGATCCCATCTGCCTCCCAGGTTATTTTCTGCCACTTTTCCTATCGTTAATCGACCCCAGCCACACTGGCTTCCTTTCTGTTCCTCAGAGAGTCTTACTTGGCCCTGCCTCAGTGCCTTTTCACCTGCTGTTCCCTAGCCCAGGAAGCACTTCCCCTAGAGCATCACCAGCTGGGTCCTTCCCAACCTGATCTCAGCTCAAATTTTACCTCAGAGAGGCCATCCCTAACTACCTTAGTGTAGCAGGAACTCCAATCTACACAGGAGTAATCTGTACTCCTGGGTTACAGAGTGATATGCTGGCCAAATTAGGTGAGAATCATCTTGGTTTTCAGAGTCTGGCAGACCTGGGTTCAGAGGCCAGCTCTGTTCTTTGCTGGCACAGGTCGGTCACTTAACCTCTTTTTTTTTTTTTTTTTTAAATGACTGTACCCAGTGCTTAGAATTTCCCAGGCCAGAGATTGAATCCAAGCCACAGCTGCAGCCACACTGGATCCTTAACCCACTGTGCCACAGCAGAAACTCCCTGGTCATTTAACCTCTTGAGCCTCAGTTTCCCCAGCTATAAAACAGGGGTAATAATACCTACCTTAGAGGAAGCATTACATTAAACATTAGATATAAAGTGCTGGGGACACAGCTGATGCTCAGTCAATGTTAATGTCTCACTCTCCAGGCTGTGACCTCCCCAGGGCTGCCTTGTTTTCACGTTTCCCCTGCGGGACTATGCAGGTCTTAAAGACCCGTATATGTTGAACAAACAGTGGAATCTACTCCAAGATCTTCATTCTGCAGAGGCAGCCCAGGGAGGCAGAGCGACTCTCCAGGTCACGCGTGTGAATGGCCGAGCGCAGCTTAGGGCCCCGCGTGACCCCCTCCCCGCCCCATTCTTAGCTGCTCTGGCTTTAGTCGCTGTTCACTCGCAGCATTCTGGGCCCTGGCCTCCGTTCCACATACTTCCGGATAGCTCTCTGAGGCCAGGGGGATTTTTAGGCTGTGGGGAAGGCTGTGCCAGAGTTAGCAAACAAAACTGAAATGCTTCACAAGCTTTATAAAGCATGTTTCCAATAGGCTTATGACTGGCTCTTGGTGGTAAACTGAGATGGGAAATTCTCGATGACTACAAGTACAGGCAGAGTCTCACTACTGTATCCACCAGCCCCCAGCTGTGCTCCTGTATCATACTGTTCAGTACATACAGCTTCTTGATGTTACCCCCAGTAGCTAGCCTTGTGCTGGGCCCTAGACCCTGGAAGACCAATGACATCGGATTGGGGGTAGGAACAGACATGGACACAGGTAATGACCATATGATGCAATCTGAGCCGAGACAGAAAACTGCAGGAAACTGGAAGGCCCAGAGGAAGGACCTCTAACCCAAGCTGGTAGAAGGCTGCCGGGAGGGCTTCCTGGAGGAGGTGTTATCTGAGTTTCCCTTTTTTCTACGGGAGGAATATTCTCTTGTCCTGATAACATGGCTTTCACCAAGTTCTGAATATGTGTGAGTGAGCAAAATGAACTAGCCCCAAAGCACTCTGGTTTTGCTTCTTGGAGGTTTGTGTAACTCTGATCTGCCAATAGGATCCCGATTGGGGCATTTTTGCCATCCTGAAAACAAAACAAGGTAAAGCAAAACCCGTTTGCAGAACCGCGTGGTGTAAAAAAGATAGGGTTTAACAAAAAAACAAATTTGCGCAGACCATTGAGAACCTATAGGCCTCGGTAAGCAGAGCTCCCACAAAAACAGCACTGATCCTAATAACATAGCAGCAGCACTAAACTACCGCCAGCATCTGCATGCAGCCTTACAGTCACTTTGTCCTTCGCAGCCTTAAACCTCTGACAGAGACAGGGTCTACCACCGCGAAAAAATCGGATCACAGGTCTAGACTTCTTCAAAAAAGAACAAGAATTTTTTCACAAATACCAGAGGAAGTACCCGCACCCTCCCCAGAGGGCCTAACACTGGGAAGGGCAGTGGCTCCTGAAGCCATTAAACCAGGGACGACTGGCACCAGAGGAAAGCACCTCGGCAGGACTTCCCCATTCGGTAAGGTCCTCAAAAAAAGCGACGCCTTCCTCCTTAGCCGTGAGAGGGCTCTGCTCCTAACTGCCTCCAAACACCAAAGGGCTGGCACAGACCGCACGGAGATCCGCGGGACTTCCACGTGATGTGGACACCGTGCCCTCTTTACCAACGGGGGATGTGCTGTTCCTGTGGAGGAAACACACATTTCCGCCGGACAGACTGTCTCGAATCTTCCTTAGGGAGACGTGGTTTCTTCTGCAGGAAGTCTTCCGCGGCCTCTAGACTCTCCGCTCTCGCTGCTCACCGTCAGAACCCACCTGGGCTTTACAACGCGCGTCATCCTCTCTAACGTACACGCTGGCATACTCTTCTCTCCCACCACGGCGAGTTTTGTGGATTAAGACATGTAGCTGACAGCTGCCACCCCCGCGGCGCCCTCCCAGTGGGGACGGTGAGGGCTCCCGAGCCGTAAGCCTTGTGCCAGACACCTACCATATGCCACCTAATTTCATCCTCACCAGAGCTCAGCGAGGTCAAGGAGGGTTTACTGCCGATACAGTTTGATGCTGTCTTCACTTTTCAGGGGGAGAACCCGGAGCTCGGGATATTAAGGTCATCCGGCCGAGGCAGGATGGGAAGCAGATAACGCCTGCGGTCTTTGCTGCCTCGGGGAGCCAAACATGCGCCCGGCAGCAAAATGGACGATGTTATCTTTGCTGCAGAACAGCCCTTGAAAGTCCGAATGCCTTCGGACTGAGAGCAGGAAGCGCACATCGCGGCAGGGCTGCCTGACCCCTGAGTGCGTCCTGCGTAGTGAGCATTTATTATAAGCCAGGCACCATGCCAAATGCCTTGCAATTATATTTCCCGAAATTTTTCCCGAACCCTGTGAACTAAGGAGTTTTTAAACCCAAAGCGCAAGTGAGGAACTTGAAGCCAAGAGTTTAAACGAGTTGCCCCCAAGGGTTTGTTAAGCAAAGGGCTGGGATCGGAATCCACATTCCACTGGAATCTAAGGGGCGCTGGAATCAAAGAAGCCTGCAGGGCTGAGGCAATTTCCTCTTTTTTTTTTTTTTTTGGTCTTTTTGCCTTTTACTAGGGCCGCACTTGGGGCATATGAAGGTTCCCAGTATAGGGGGTCTAACAGGAGCTGTAGCCACCGGCCTACGCCACAGCCATAGCAACGCGGGATCCGAGCCATGTCTACAACCTACACCACAGTTCACGGCAATGCCAGATCCTTAACCCACTTAGCGATGCCAGGGATCGAACCCGCAACCTCATGGTTCCTAGTCGGATTCGTTAACCACTGAGCCACAATGAGAACTCTGCAACTTCTCTTTGTCTGGGAGTATCCTTGGCGGCACCAAAGACCAAGGGCAAATTAACCTACAGGAGGCCAGCTGAGAGATCAAAATCCCTCTGTGAAGACACACAAAAGGCTGAAACTTGGGCAGAAAAAGAAGAAATGAAGGTTTCATTGGAAAGTGGATGTGGCCTGCACCCGGTCCCAGCCGCCACGTGGGAGACGTTAATGCGAGTGTTTCCTCTCTTAAACCAACAGAGGGGGGCTTCCAGGGAACCATCTAGAAAATGTGTTTTGTGTGCCTTAACATTTAGCAGGTGTAGGACTGGTCTTTGACCCACACCTGAAAATGCTTACAGGTGAGAGGCATGGCTAGAGCACCCACTGGTGGCCAAGTCACTAGATGGGGCGCTTTGGGAAGGGGCCAGATTCCGCCTGGGCAAAGATGCCCGGGGGCTTCCAGGTGTGTCTCCATGGAGACAAGCTGGATTAAGAGGACCTTCTAGAAGGGCAGGTGACCCGTAGAGGGGTTGAACGGGAGCCAGACTGAGGGGAAGGGTATAGCCTTCAGCCAGAAAAGGCAAAAGCTGGGTCAAGGTGCCATAAGTGGGAGATCCCCAGGGATGGGGGAAGGCTGTGAGGGACCCATGGACCCACCCACGAGACAAATGCCAGTGATGGCACAGCCATCTTGAAGGAGGCCCCAATGCCAAATTAGGTGTGCACCTATCAATTTAGACTTTGGCTGTTCCAGTCTCGGCATGGAGATGTCCAGCCCACCAAGGGCACCCACTGGACTCAGGCACTCCCCTTGGAGGCCAAAGGGACAATCATTCACAGTAGTTAATTTTCTTATAGTGATGAAATACTCCACATCTGGAATGAGTCACTTTTTTTTTCCATATCAGGAAGCTTCAGTCTAGTATCCCTTACAACACTGCCACTTCTCTAGCCTGGAATAGGAGTGGGAGGACTCCGTCGCTTTAAACTAACATCTAGCTGCGCTGCGCCCACTCGGTTCCATCCCTTGCCTTCCGTGAGCTCAGAGGTTCCTGCAAGGCGCTGCTCAGGACGGACTGTGTCCAGCAGGAATCTGTTGGGATAGGAACCCCGTGCTACGGGTGGGAGGAGGCCGGCACATGGCGGGACCCGGCACTGAGCTTCGGCTTTCTGCAAGGAACTTCCTCATGCACACATGAGAGAACATGCCTGTCCATTCAGGCAGGGCTCACAGGTCACTGTGTCTCTCTGAGGTCTCCAGAGAGACTGGGCCGAGCTAACCAAGCCACAGGGAAACCCCAAAACAAACATTAGTAACTTCAGGATGAGAGGAAGGCAGCTCACGCTTACCAAAAAGGTAAATATCATTTTTTCCTTTTCATAAATGTATTTGTTTCCTAAAAAACATTTCACTATGTGTCAAGTACTGTGCTCCATTTTGTGTATAACTCGCAGATTTTTGTTTTTTTTTTTGGTTGCACCCAAGGCATGCTCAAGTTCCCAGGCTAGGGAACTCTTCGAACCCGAGCCACTACAGTGACAATGCTGGTCCTTAACCTTCTGTACCACAAGGGAACTCCTAACTTGCAGATTTAATAAGAACCTTTCGGGAAGACAAGGAACATCACCTCACTAAATGTACATGCAAATTTTCAGATCCATCTCAATTTCAAAAGACAACACACAGAGAATGATACACGTCTTGGAGGTGAGGGGCTACGACAGCTCTCTTGGATGGCACGGCTCCAGTGCCACCCTGCGTCTCATCAGGACTCTCCAGAGCTGACGCCTGCACCTGGCTCCCCGACCCTGGACTGGATCCAGCTCCGAAGCTGCCAGGAACCCTGGGAATCAAATGCTCAGGATTTTGCCAAGGCCCTACTAGGCCATCTGGGCAAGCCCTGGACGACAGGACAGGGTGGGATCCATGTTTCCAGATGGCTCCTATGAACAGCTCCGTTTCCGAAAGCAATCTGTCAGCTCTCACCCACCGACACATCAGGCTGGGATAGCAGGAGCTCACAGGATTTGCTGGGACTAAGATTTAAGATGGATGATGACTGACTACAGTGAAGTCTTTAAAAAACTTTTTTCTTTTTTTGGCTTTTTAGGGCTGCACCTGTGGTATATGGAGGCTCCCAGGCTAGGGGTCGAATTGGAGCTACAGCCTCTGGCCTATACCATAGCCACAGCAACGTGGGATCCAAGTTGCATCTGCGACCTACACCACAGCTCACGGCAACGCCGGACCCTTAACCCACTGAGCAAGGCCAGCGATTGAATCCGCAACCTCATGGTTACTAGCCGGGTTCGTTAACCACTGAGCCACGATGGGTACCCCTTTAAAAACTTTTTATTATTACATAATTAGCTCTTACTTGTTGAAGAGTCGAAAAATACAGAGAAGGCGAAAGAAAAATAGCTGTGACCCCAAGATAAACACTTTTATCATTTTGGTGTGTAGTGTGAAAAACGGATCCACCTTCCCCCTGACTGCCTGCTGTCCTCTCAAAGCACACACACATGCACACATACACGCACATATATCACACTCACCCCCCCACAACACACACATGCATGCACATCACACACACACCACACATACACACCCATCACACATATACCAAGAAGATAAAAAAGGAATTTAATCAAATCCATACTAGAATGGTTAATCTGAGTCCTTCCTTTTTTTTTTTTTTGGCTGCCCAGAAGCATATGGAGCTCCCAGGGCAGGGATCAGACCCGAACTGCAGTCTCGGCTTAAGCCGCAGCTGCAGCAATGCAAGATCCTTAACCCACTGTGCTGGGCTGGGGATGGAACCCTCGTCCCAGTGCTCCCAAGATGCAGCTGATCCCCTTGCGCCACAGTGGGAACTCCTGAGTCCTTCCTCTTATTTATGGGAAAGAACAAAAGGGCAGAACTTTCCAAGCCTTGACGGGTCTTAAAAACTACTCAGAAACATGTTAAAAGCACAGATAACCTGGTTTTACCCCCCAGGACCCTGACTCAGCAGGACTAGGGTCAGGGGGCCTGGGTGGATGGATCCAGAGAATGAGACCTCCCTCCCCGTGGTGGGGACTGGATTTCTGTAGACTGGATTGGAGGCAGGTGAGCGGCTTGCGAGAAGGAGGCTTTTGGAGGAAGAGGGGTGCAGATTGCAGAGCGAGGGGGGCGAGGTTAGAAACGACTGTGCCCAGCAGCAACCTCTCCTTTTATGAAAGATCCTGAGGGTTTCCCTTCCGTATGAGGAGAGGGATGGCCTGCCCTTTCCTCTTGAACGCTGGGGCACCTTTTAGGATCGTCTCACTCCTTCCGTGCAGAAAGGTTTATCCCCCGGGAGTTTCCTTCATGCCTCAGCGGTACCGAACCAAACTAGTATCCACGAGGACGGGGGTTTGGTCCCTGGCCTCGTTCAGTTGTGGGTTAAGGATCTGGTATTGCCGTGAGGTGTAGGTCACAGGCACGGCTCAGATCCCACAGTGTTGCTGTGTTTGTGGCGTAGGCCGCAGCTACAGCTCTGATTCAGCCCCTAGCCTGGGAACCTCCATATGCTGTGGGTGTGGCACAAAAAAGCAAAAAAAAAAAAAGAAAAGAAAAAAGGAAGGAAGAAAGGAAAGTGAAAGAAAGAAAAAGAGAGAGAAAGAAAGAAAGAAAAGTGAAAGGAAGGAAGGAAAATGAAAGAAAGAAAGAAGAAGGAAGGACGGGAAGGAGGGAAAGGAAGGAAGGAGGGAGGGAGAGAAAAAAGAAAGAAAGCTTTACCCCCAGCTGGTTGTGTGAATTTAGGGACTGAAAGGACAGATGAGGGGAAAGGAGCCCTGTCTTTTCCCACCTCCTGCAGGGCTTCTGGGGGGAAAGGTGTCTGCCACTGAGGGGCTACAGCCCAGGTCCCAAGGCAGAGACCGGGAACCCCGTGGACCGTGGCCCAAGCGGCCAGGAGCGCTCCTGGGCAGGCCGCGTAAGAGATGCGAGACTCTGAGGCTCCGCTGACCTCTGCCTGTTCTGAAGAGTTTCACTTTTGAAAGGAGGAAGACCCCTTGAGAACCAGGCCACCCGCAGCGCCTTTGTACAAGTCAGAAAAACACACCCTCCCTCAAGACATTTAACTTCCACCTGTCATGAAGTGTCATGATATTATGAGAAAGCAAGCACTTGACTACCGTCCCCTGGTCCCCTGGAAAACTGTCATAACAAACTATGACTCTGGTGGATGGGTGGCTGTGGCGGGACGGCGACCTTAAGAGGAAGCACCCTGAGTGCGGGGGGCGGCGGGGTGGGGGGGACAAGTCTGTCAGCTCTCACCCAGTGACACTTCAGGCTGGGAGGGCCGGAGCCCACAGGATTTGCATGAATTTCATGCAAATGAAATTTCCATGAATTTCACAGAAGAAGAAGCTGAATTGAGGGAGGATCAATGAGTCACGTGACCAAGGTCACTTGGCAGGTGAGAGCTGGATTCAAACCCAGCCGGTCTGACTTCAGAGCCCAGGCCCGGCCCCCACAGGCCACTCTGTTTCTGCCGGAAATGTCTGTTACTCCCTCGTCTCCCTGAAAAACATTTAACTCTTATCCTGAAAATGTCAAATTTCAAATTTCAAACATCACCTCCACTGACGCTGCCTTCTTTGACCTCCCCGCGTCCGGGTGGCCTTCCCCCCTCCTCCAACCTTCACGCCTGGACTTTGTCCAGCGCTCTGCTGAAGCCTCCTCTTCCCGATTGAATCCGCTAAGCCTGCCGTCTGTCCTTGCGCTCAGACTGTGAGCAAATTCTTCGCGGGCTGCTGCGGGGACTGAGGAGCCTGGCCCTGAGCCAGGCACAGAGCGACAGCTTGGTGGCGATGGTGGGAAAAACGTGAGATGAACCCTCACGAGACGGGACCAGCCACGATGCCCTCCCAGGACCACCCCAGCTCGGACCTCCGTGGGCAGTGGACGCCTGCCTCCGTGTTTGATTCTAGGCCTCCGCCGATGCCCGACGCCGGGGGCAGAAATCACGCCGGAGCAGAAGAGGGGGGTGGGATGGGGATTAACGGCCGGGAAACGGCAACCACCGCTCAGAAGGCGTCAGAGCAGTTGGATGGGAATTGGTCTCGACATCGCGGAGCTTCTAGGGAGGCTCACGTGAGCTCACGAAATACCACCGACTGCGCAAGGGCTCCCCAGGCGGCGCAGCTGAGACGCTGTCAAGGTCATCGCCATGAAGAGCCGTCAGGAAAGGAAGAAGAGAGCAATAGGCTGCCATTCTGGAGTCAGAGACCGTCAATAACGTTCTCACTCGGAAAAGGTCAGGGGCATTCTGCCTATTTCAGTCAAGTGTCCAGGGACATCCCAGGCATGGAGAACTTCCGGAGGGAACAGTGAGGGATTAGGGAGCTGGGGCGGTGACAAGACAGAGTGAGCCCCTGGTTGCCTCTTCTCTGCACTTGGTAGACTGGAACTGGGCCCCCCATGGCCTGGGCCCTGCCCGGAGTGAAAAGCACGCCTTCTCGCTCCCAAACTTGGCGGGACCCCCGAGGAGGCGTCGGTGGCTTTCATTAGGACTGAGCTCCACGAATCTGGGGAGCCGATGTGCAGTGACTTGTACTGGGGATTTAATTTTTTTTTATATAATTCTGTTGAATTTACTCGTTTAAGAATTCCCAATGTATCCAAAAGATTCGCAAAGCTGATCTCACCCCTTCATCCATTCATTCAATGTGTTTTCCTTTTTCTTTTTGGCCATAGCAGTGACCCGAGCTGCTACAGTGACAAGGCCAGATACTTAACCTGCTGAGCCACGACAGAACTCCCTCCATGTGTTTTTCCTGCACATCTGTCACATGCGCCCGGGCCAGCTCCACAGCATTACCTTTGCCCTTCTCCTCATCTCACCTGGAAGGAGCCCTAGGGACCTTCCCAAGCCAGAGATCCTGATGCAATTCATTAGTAGCCTCTGTCCCACCTGGACTAGGGTCTAGGCATCAAGAGGGATTGTGCCTCTTAGGAGCCAGAGAAGCAGCTGCTCACCGGCTGCCTGGGACTAAGGGGCTGCTTCGCCAGGTGACAGCACACCCAGGATGGGGGGCACACAGGTGGGAGCAGAAGTACCTTTAAATGCTCCGGTGTTGCTCGAAGGGAATGTCAGTCCAGACTCCATATCTTCACAGCAGAGGACAGAGAGGAGTAACATTTGCTGCTGTTTCTTACAAAGGAAGAAAACATACAAAGATAGTAAAAATCCCCTGTGATTCATCATCACGAGATAATCACTTTTAACATTTTTTTTTTTTAACAGCTGCAACCCAAGGCATAGGAAAGTTCCCAGGCTAGGGGTAGAATCAGAGCCTTATCTGCAATCCACCCAGTAGCTTGCAGCAGCACTGGATCCCTAACCCACTGAGAGAAGCCAGGGGTCAAACTTGTACACTCCTGGAGACAATGTCAGGTCCTTAACCTGCTAGGCCACAGTGGGAACTCCACTTTTAACAATTTGATGTTTTTGGTTTTTTTTTTTTGGAAAACATTTCATATAAGGATACATATGTCAATTTTTTTTATTACAAAAATAGAATTATTCTGTGATACTTTTTATGACCTCCTTCCAGAGCATAAATTATTGTGGCTATTTCCCCATATCTCACATTTCATAATATTGCCTAGTATGGATGTAACAGTTTATTTAACTTACTCCCTACTGACATCTAAGTTATCTACAATGTTTTTCCCCACTGTGCAATAGGTGAATTTTCCAAAGAGAGGAGGGCCATTTCTTATTAACCTACTATGTATCCTTCTTTTCTGGTTTTTTCTTCTGTGTTTCCACCACCAGCCTGTCAGCCAGGCCATGACTCCAGAGTCAGTCTGACAGGGATGGGGTAGGATAGTTGTAGAAGTTGTAGAAGGTTGTAGAAGTCCCAGCAGGGGACCAGAGACAGAGAGGGAGACCACCAGAAGTGACTGGCAGCTCAAGAAAGCCATCAGAGGGGAATGAAGCAGCCTGGCTTAACTGTAAAACCAAAAGAAAAGCATGAGTTATGCCTCAGGTCATGAAGCGAAAAATAAAATGAGGCCTGCATTCAAGTTCAACAAGATGATGATCCATAGGACCCCGGATGGGAATTTTAGGGAAAGATGACATTCCAAAGTAGGACACCCTCATTCTACAGACACCTGAGACGGTTCAACCTATTTCAGCATATGCTCCCACCCTTCTGCTGATCTGAATAAGGACAGTCCTAGGCTCAAAAGCTCTCTTACTGGATTCGAAGGAGGAGCTGATGATGTAAGAGGACGTCTTCTCAAAGAATGAGGAGGAAGGTGGTCTTTTCCCCCTCCCCGCTTTCCTTGGATTATAAAAACGTAGCCCACCTAATGCTCCCGGCAGAGCCTCCTGGCCTGCCAGCTTGTATCCCTGACAAGCGTCCTAGCCTAAAAAAAGTCCATTCCTTGCCTAGCATTTTGTCTCTTGTTGAATTCTTTCTGCTCAAGACACAAAGAACCTGAGCCTCAGGGGGTCCAGACACCAGGTGAATGAATCTAATTTTAAAAATCATGGGTTCAGAGTTCCAAGTGGATCAGTGGAAACGAATCTGAATCTGACTAGTATCAATGAGGACACAGGTTTGATCCCTGGCCTCGCTCAGTGGGTTAAGGATCCGGCATTGCCATGAGCTGTGTGTGGTGTAGGTCGCAGACGCAGCTCAGATCCCGCGTTGCTGTGGCTGTGGTGTAGGCCGGCGGCTACAGCTCCTGTTAGACCCCTAGCCCGGGAATTCCATATGCTGCGGGTGCGGCCCTAAAAAGCCAAAAAAAAAAAAAAAAAAAAAGTGGCTTCAAATTCCAGTCTGGTTCAAGTCCCAACCTGGGTTTAGGCTGGGTTCAAGTCTGAGCTGTTTTGGTTTCAAATCCTGCCGCTTCTCAGCCCCGCATCCAATCAGTCACCAGTCACCCGGTGGACTCTTCCTCTGCCAGGCCCTCGGCCCCGACCAGACCTTGGGGATTCTCTCTGGACGGTCGCAAAGGGCTGGCCTCAGGGTCTCCCCTCGATTCCTCCTCCTCTCCACCCCGAATCATCTTGGAATCAGGATGGGAGTCGGTTGACTCATCTACTGTCCTTCGGGGAAGAGAAGGAAGCCAAAAGCTCTGGGCGGAGGAAGGGAGCGTGTTCACCGGGGAAGGCCGTGCTCCGCTGTGAGGACGCCGGCCTCTGAGGAACAGGGGACAAGTCAGTGATGCGGTGTCCGAAGGATAAAAATGAGAAAGGACTTCTGAATCGCCGAGGTACCTGTTGCGAGTCCCTGGGGGTCAGGCAGGGCCTTGGCTAGGCTGCCTCTGAACTGGAGCAGAACCCTATAGGGTCTTCCTGGCTACAAGTCCTTCCTCTGTCTCCCATTTCTTGTTCTTCTCTTCTTTTTTTGGTCTTTTTAGGGCCACACCTGCAGCATATGGAGGTTCCCAGGCTAGGGGACGAATGGGAGCTGCAGCTGCCGGCCTGCACCACAGCCACAGCAACACCAGATGCGAGCTACTGAGCGAGGCCAGGGATCAAACCGCTTCCTTGTGGATACTGGTCAGGTTACCGCTGAGCCACGATGGGAAACAGGCTTTATCCCACCTCCCTGACCTTCCCTGATTCAAACAGTTGCTAAGCAGGGAAGGATGGGGATGCAGAAACCAGGGAAGAGCCATCGAGAAACGCCTGCGGCAGGGCCCCTGTTCCTCCTCAGGGGACAGACATCACCGTATGTTTGAGTTCTTCTGCGGGAACTGAGGCCCCCAGCCAGGTGGAGGACGGTGACTTCAGGCCGAGCACAGGATTCCTGGGGCCCCACCCAGTTACTCAGCGCCAGCCCATCAGAAGAAAGACACACACCCTGCAGCCCTCACCCCAGATTCTGCCTATAAAAGCTTCTCCCTCCAAACCACTGGAGAGCTTGTGGGGCTTTGAGCGTGAGCCGCCCGTCCTCCTTGCTTGGCTCTGCAATCAACCTTGCTCTGCTCCCAACTCCGACCTCTTGGTCTGTTTGGCCTCACGGTGTGGGGGACACTCCAGCTCGTGTTTGCTAACAGCTCAGCTAGCGGGAGTTCAGTCCTTGGCCAGCGGCCGGTGCCCTTCCCGATCCTTCGCCTGCACACGTGTTCTTTCACAAGGCCCCACTCTGGCAGCGGGAGTGGGGCCCCAGCCGCCCCGGAGAAGCTCAGAATGGGAAGCTCAGGCTTGATTCTGGGAAGACGAAGGCCCCTCGGGGCAGGAGATGCCGGGGGTGGGGTGCGTGTTTGAGGTTCCTGCTGCGGCATACAAATCCCATTTGTGAGTGCTGTAATCTTGGAGCTTTGGCTCCAGATCACTCTTCAGTCCTGGGACGTGACACTGCCTCTTGGGTCCAGAGGGAAAACGACCTTCTGTTCTGCTTCTAATCAGGATCAATCAGAATCTCAGACTTTAGAAAGACATGAAAGGACTTTTATTCCAGCCTCTTAATGTTAATGTTATCTCCCCAGAGTATTTCAAACAAACCCGGCTCCTCCCCAGGCACTTCCTTCCCAGGAAGGCTTTTGGGTCTTTGCACGGAATTCTAGAAAGTTCTTCTCGGACCAGGATGGGGAGGACTGTTCTCACATCCTTTCCTTTGCTCGCTCCGAGTCAGCTCTGTCCTTCCTCGTCTTGTTCACCAGGGCAAACTCTCATTCCTTCCCCAAAGCCCGGCCTAAGGTCACTTCCTCCGTCCTTGTATCTCTCAGACTGAGTTGATGCTGTCTCTGGATCCTCCCACAGTGCCCTGCGCTTCTCTTTATCATTTGTAACTGTTGCTTTACTCAACTACATTCCGACCCTCTTCTCCGTCCCCTCCGGCCATCACGGGCGCTTCTGAGGGTTGTATCCTGGCTGAGACCCTGGGTCTCTCTGTCACTAGTGCCTGGCCCAGGGCTTGGCCAAGAGAGGAGGCCTAAACAAATGGCTGAGAAGGGAAGAAAGCAGGCCTCAGGCCACTGTAACTGCAAGAGCTCCTGTACCCTCAATTATCTTATCCAAGGCCCCTGATTTTTCTAGGCCCTTCCTTCCGCCCTTAGCATATGGAGTTCTTGGGCCAGGGATCAGATCTAAGCCCCAGCTGTGACCTACACCACAGCTGCGGTAATGCTGGATCCTTAACCCGCTATGCGGGGCCGGAAATCAAACCTGTGTGCCCGCGCTCCGACGCTGCTACTGATCCGTTGCACCACTGCGGAAGCTCTCTAGCCCCTTCTTTGGCCCTGATCCTGCTGGATCCTCACAGCAGCCCTGAAGTGGTTTAACGGGTGGGGACCCACAGTCTAAGCTGTTTTAACCCAGAAACTATGCTTGCCAATTTTCTAAATGGGGCTCTGGCTGGCAAACCGGGAGGTGGAGAGCCCAGGAGAAGTAATTGCTCGAGGTCACTCCAGAATCCCTCACGGAGGACTGAGAGCCATTTCCTTGTTTCCTGCCTTCCTCAGCTGCTCCCCCCAGCTCCTCCCACCTCACTCACTTCCCTCGGGGCTGCGGGGGCAGAGCTGGGGTTCCCGATGGGATCTGAGGCATCCGAGCCACCTGGAAGTAGTTCTGGGAGGTAAGGTCTGCGGGCGGAGTGCGAGTGGCCTCCCCTGTGTGTTCGTGGGGTGGGTGATGCTGGCTCCTAGGGGACCCCAGTCAGGTTTGGCACCGAGTAACTCCTATGTCTCCTTCCACTCCCTGCTCCTGAAAGGGGGATCCCTGGGGTTCCTCAGTGTCCAAGCAGCTCCAGCCATGTCAGCAGAGTGGACAGAGTGCTGTACCATGGCAGACACTCATTAACCATCTACGGAAATTGCTGTGTGATCTTAGGTAAGTCACTCAACCTCCCTGGGCCTCAGGGTCTGGATCTAGAAAATTGAGAAGCTTGTGAGTCCTATGCTTAGAAACCAGGGAGAGGGAGTTCCTGTCGTGGCTCAATGGTTAACAAGTCTGACTAAGAACCATGAGGTTGTGGGTTCGAACCCTGGCCTTGCTCAGTGGGTTAAGGATCCGGCGTTGCCATGAGCAGTAGGTTGCAGACGCGGCTCAGATCTGGTGTTGCTGTGGCGTAGGCCGGCAGCTACAGCTCCTGTTAGACCCCTAAGCCTGGGAACCTCCATATGCCACGGGTGTGTCTCTAGATAAAAGGCAAAAAAAAAAAAAAGAGAAACCAGGGAGAGGGTCAGACTGTCGTCTCCACATTCCACAGGACCGCCACGAGGAAAGGGCGTCATACATAACGTGTGTAGCCCAAGAGCCAAGGTTAAGACGGAGGAAGGAAGGCGGAGGAGTGGGGGTAGATTTCGGGTCAGTGGAAACGCTGGGCAATTTACTGAGCCCCAGAGCAAATCTAGAACGGAAGCAGGTCCTGTCACCGGAGGCATGCAAGTAGGGGCCCGATGGCCTCCCAAGGGCATGATTTACAGGATGGCTGTGCTGGACTGAAGGACATGTGAGGTCCAGCTCAGAGGGCTAAGATTTCAGTCACTTGGAAGTCCCCTTTGCGCTCAGCCTGGACTTTCGCCCAGTTAGCAGGTAGTGGAGCCGGCAGACCCAGTGCTGCACTCGGATTGGTAACGTGGTGACTGAGGAGAAGCGATTCCTCCTCCCTGGGCTACAAATGCCTGACCTTAAAAACTGGAATCATGACCTCTGTCTCGCTGACCTTTCTAAAAACATGGCTGTTAAAAAACAAAACAAAACACGTGTAATAGAAAGACAAATACCATATGATACCACCTATACGTGGAATCCAAAATATGAGACAAATGAACTTATCTAAGAAACAGAAACAGAGTCACAGATGTAGAGCACCGACGTGTGGTTGCCAAGGGTGGAGGAAGTGGGGAGGAATGAACTAGGAATTTGGGGTTGGCATATGCAAATGAGCATGTATAGAGTGGATACTGTAGAGCGCAGGGAACTATATTCAATGTGCTGTAATCAACCACGATGGAAAAGAATATGAAAAAGTATATATGTGTATGTATATATTTAACTGGATCATTTGCTCTACATCAGAAACTAACATTGTCCATCAACAACACTTCAATAAAATACACTTTTTTTGTCTTTTTAGGGCTGCACCTGAGGCATATGGAGCTTCCCAGGTTAGGGGTTGAACTGGAGCTGCGCCGCTGGCCTACGCCACAGCCACAGCAACGCCAGATCTGAGGTGTCTATGACCTACACCACAGCTCATGGTAACGCTGGACCCTTAACCCACTGAGAGAGGCCGAGGATTGAACCTGGGTCCACATGGATGCCAGTCAGATTCGTTTCTGCTGAGCCGTGATGGGAACTCCTCAATAAAATAAATATTTAAAAATTATTTGTAAGCTAAGAAATTCCATACAAATATCAAAGATTGGCATATAAAACAACTTCTTTGTACGTGTTTTTTAAAAAATGGGGTTTCCTTATGACACACCAGGTTAAGGGTCTGGCATTGCCACTGCAGCAGCTCGGGTTGCTGCTGTGGCACAGGTTTGATCCCTGGCCCAGGAACTGCCACCTGCCATGGCTTTGGCCAAAAAAAATTAAAAAGTAATATTTATCATAGCAAATAGGGAAGGGATAAGACCAAAGAAGAAATTTTAGAATTAGAATTATTTCACCACTCAGAGACAAGCAGTGTTAACATTTGGGCATATCTTTCCCATTTTGGGCGGTGGGAGAGGCTGCACCTGCACACATAGCAGCTCCCAGGCTAGGGGTCAAATCAGAGCTGCAGCTAAGGCCTACGTCACAGCCACAGCAACACGGGATCTGAGCCACATCTGCAACCTATGCTGAAGCTTGTGGAAACACCGGATCCTTAACCCACTAAGCAAGGCCAAGGATTAAACTTGCATCCTCATGGACACTAGTTGGATTCTTAACCCGCTGAGCCACAAAGGGAACTCCTGGGCATATCCTTCTTCAGTCACTTCTCCATGCAGTTTACATTCATGTAATTTTTAAACCCACTGTTGTATCAAATAATACATACTATTTTGTACTCTGCTTTTATTTCTACTTAAGACATCTATATATATTGGAGTTCCCTGGTGGCCTAGTGGGTTAAGGATCTGACATTGTCACTACTGTGGCTTGGGTTTGAACCCTGGCCTGGGAACTTCTGCATGCTGTGGGCACAGCCAGAAAAAAAAAAAAGGTATCTCTATACAAGTAAACATTTTCTCACATCCTTAAACATTTGTCTATACGTTCAACCTTTAAGAAAACATCTTATTGAATTACAAATACAGAAAATCGTAAGTTTTTTTTTTTTGCCTTTTGTTGTTTTAGGGCGCACCCTCGGTATGTGGAGGTTCCCAGGCTAGGGGTCTAATCAGAGCTACAGCCACTGGCCTACGCCACAGCCACATCAACGCGGGATCCGAGCCACATCTGTGACCTACACCACAGCTCACAGCAACGCCAGATCCTTAACCCACTGAGCAAGGCCAGGGATAGAATCCGCAACCTCATGGTTCCTAGTCAGATTCGTTAACCACTGAGCCATGACAGGAACTGCAGAAAATCCTAAGTATTATAAATGTACAGCTCACTGAATTTTCACAAACCAAACTCAGATTAACAGAACAGAATGTTACCAGCCCCCCAGAGGTTGGACTCAGGCCCCTCCCGGCCACCACCGCCTTCCAGGACTGCGGCTTCATACTAAACTTTTATTCTGGGCAGTTCCCGTCATGGCTCAGTGGCAAGGAACCACACTAGGACTCATGAGGACGTGGGTTTGATCCTTGGCCTCTCTCAGTGGGTTGAGGATCTGGCATTGCTATGGCTGTGGTGTAGGCTGGCAGCTGTAGCTCCCATTCAACCCCTGGCCTGGGAAGTTCCATATGCCACTAAAAAGCAAAACGAAACAAAACAAAAAAAAAAACCTTTCATTTTGAAATAATTGTAGATCAAAAGGAAATTGCAAAAGAGAGGTACTGGGAGGTCCAGTGTATCTTTCACCCAGTTTCCTCGCCCTGTGCATAACTACAGCACATCCAAAACCCGGAGTGGACACGGAAACTGAAGAATGGCTAAAGAAAAGGTGGTGTATAGATAGACAACAGGACACTACTCAGCCATAAAAAGGAATGAAATAATGCCATTTGCAGCAGCATAGACGGACATAGAGATTGTCATACTAAGTGACATCGGTCAGACAAAGATACCACGTGATATCACTTACACATGGAATCTAATAAAAATGATACAAATGAACTTAGTTATAAAACAGAAACAGACTCGCAGACATAGAAAACAAACTTGTGGTGACTAATGGGGAAAGGCAGGGACGAGGGATAAATTAGGAGTTTGGGTTTAGCAGATTCGAACTAATATATACAAAACAGATATACAGCAAAGACCTACTGTACAACACAGGGAACTATACTCAATGTTTTGTAATAACCTAAATGGGAAAAGAATCTGAAAAAAAATATATATATATAGTTATATAACCGAATCACTTTGCTGAACACCTGAAACCCACACACCACTGTACATCAACTATACATCAATGAAAAATAAATTCTAAAAAGTAAAAATAAATACTGGATCTGGCGTTGCTGTGGCTGTGGCATAGGCCGGCAGCTGAAGCTCTGACGGGACCCCTAGCCTGGGAACCTCCATATGCCGCGGGTGTGGCCCTAAAAAGCAAAAATAAGATAAAAATAAAAGAAACAAAATAATTTAAAAAAATAAAAGAAAGAGACATTGGTATTATCTACTGAGTACTCAGATTTCACCAGTTTTACATACACTCATCTGTGTGTGTGAGTTTTCTGTGGTTCTACGTTCTATGCAGTGTTATCATGGGTACAGATTCACGTAACCACCACTACAATAAAAACACATACAGGAGTTCCCATCGTGGCTCAGTGGTTAATGAATCCGACTAGGAACCATGAGGTTGCGGGTTCGATCCCTGGCCTTGCTCAGTGGGTTAAGGATCCGGCATTGCCATGAGCTGTGGTGTAGGTTGCAGACGCAACTCGGATCCTGCGTTGCTGTGGCTGTGGTGAAGGCCGGCAGCTATAGCTCCTGTTAGACCCCTAGCCTGGGAACCTCTATATGCCGTGGTATGGCCCAAATAAGGCAAAAAAAAAAAAAAAAAAACCCACATACATAACGGCTCCATTTCCACAAGGTTCCCTCCTGCTCTCTTTATAACCACATCCACTCCTCTACCCACACGCCTGACCCTTGGCAACTGTTCACCTGTTCTCCATCTCGGTAATTTTGTTACCTCAAGAATATTATGTAGGAGTTCCTGTTGTGGCGCAGTGGTTAACGAATCCGACTAGGAACCATGAGGTTGCGGGTTCGATCCCTGCCCTTGCTCAGTGGGTTAACGATCCGGCGTTGCCGTGACCTGTGGTGTAGGCTGCAGACGCGGCTCGGATCCTGCGTTGCTGTGGCTGCGGCGCAGGCCAGTGGCCACAGCTCTGATTTGACCCCTAGTCAGGGAACCTCCACATGCCGCAAGTGCAGCCATAAAATGACAAAAGGCAAAAAAAAAAAAAAAAAAGAATATTATGTAAATAGAGAGTTTCCATCGTGGCTCAGCAAAAACGAGTCTGACTAGTATCCATGAGGATGTGAGTTCGATCCCTGGCCCTGCTCAGTGGGTTAAAAGATCTGGCGTTGCCTTGAGCTGTGGTATAGGTCGCAGACAGGGCTCGGATTTGGCATTCCTGTGACTGTGGTGCAGGCTGGCGGCTACAGCTCCAGTTTTGACCCCTAGCCTGGGAACTTCCATATGCTGTGGGTGTGGCCCTAAAAAGCAAAAAAAAAAAAAAAAAAAAAAACCCAAAAAATAATATTATATAAATAGAAGCATAGAGCATATAACCTTTAGGATTGCCTATTGTAATGCAGCATCATTTCCTTGAAATCCATCCAAGTTGTTGCATGTTATCAACAGTTCATCCCTTTAGGTTGCTATGAAGTATTCCACGGTATGGTTATACCACCATTTGTTTAACCATTCACCTGTCAGAGGACATTTAAGCACTTTCCATTTCTTGACTATTCTGTATCATTATGAATATCTGTGTACAGATTTTGTGTGAACGTTAATTTCCATTTCTCTGGGATAAATGCCCAAGAGCGTGACTGCTGGGCATACAAGGAGTAAGTACACTGCTTAGTTTTATAATAACCTGTCAAACTCTTTACCAGAATGGCCGCTCCCTTTTGCATTCCCACCAGCAATGCACAAGTCACCCAGTTTCTCCATACCCTCATCAGTAATTTGGTGCTGTCACTATTCTTTATTTTGGCCATTCTGAGAGGTGTGTGATGGTATTTCACTGTGTTGTTTTTTGCTTTTTTTGCTTTTTTTTTTTTTGTCTTTTTAGGGCTGCACCCGAGGCATACGGAGGTTCCCAGGCTAGGGGTCGAATTAGTTCTGTAGCTGCCGGCCTATGCCACAGTCACAGCAACGCCAGATCCGAGTTGCATCTGCGACCTACACCACAGGTCATAGCAACGCCGGATCATTAACCCGCTGAGCAAGGGCAGGGATCGAACTGGCAACCTCGTGGTTCCCAGTCAGATTCGTTAACCGCTGCGCCACGACGGGAACTCCTTTTAGTAGCTCCCTTTCCTGATTTATCAGCAATCCCGGCTGAGCAGTCAGTGAGATCAAGACCCAATCCTCACTTGGATCCAGATTAGACTAATGGTGTAAGGGCAACTGGGAGAGGGTTACAGGATTTAAATACTTGGTGTGGTACCATCCCAAACCGACATGGGGGCCTGTGCTGGGACACTGCCCTGAACCTCAGCCCTGGGGAGTGCAGAAAGGAGTTCCCTGAGGCCCTCAGTGGGCCGGCCACGTGATGGGGGCTCTGAATATGCTGTGAATGTGTTGTAAACACATTTTAATGTTAATGTCCCCAGATTCCCATAAGGGAACCAGAGCTCAGAGGTGAAAGGCCTTAGATGGCGTGATGCAACCAGAAAGTGGCAGGAGCAGTGTGGATGTAAGGGGGCCCAAACTTTTCCTGCCACCTGCATTTGAGAGACAAAATATTTTCCCTGCTGGCCTCCCGCTGTGCCTCAGAAGCCCCACATAATCACACAACTTCAGTGAAATCTCTGAGTTCCCTGTTAAAAAGCCATGGATTTGCTGTGAGCAGTGGCCCACGAGATGTGCTTGTGTTTACCTTGTGCTGAGCTGGGCCCCATGGGGGGCAGGGAGGACACCTACACAGGAAGCTCAGAGGACCCAGGTTCAAATCCACGGCCACTTGGTTGGGAGGCCTTGAGCAGGTGACCTAAGAAGGAGAAGAACACAAACTTAGGCCCACAAGCCTTTCTATGAGGCACTTCCCAGCTCCAGAGTACCTGCCCTTGGATAGGAGAGCAAGCAAGCAGTACGCGGGACTAGAAGTCGCTCAGAGGTCGGTGGACTGGGCTGGAGCCCAGATCAAAGTACCTGGACCACTGGCTGGCAGGGCCCAGAGTCCCTTCCAAGGTCGCCACCAAGCCAGTCTTCACTTCCGGGAGGAGAGAGTCAAGAAGGCTGATGCTCTGGGATTCTCTTTCTGAATCTGTAAAGTCAGCTTTTTTTTGTTTGTTTGTTTGTTTTTTGCTTTTTGGGCCGCATTGGCTGCATTTGAAGGTTCCCAGGCTAGGGGTCGAATCAGAGCTGTAGCTGCTGGTCTACGCCACAGCCACAGCAACGCCAGGACCGAGCTGCATCTGCAGCCCACACCACAGCTCAGGGCAATGCCGGATCCTTAACCCACTGAGCAAGGCCAGGGATCGAACCCACATCCTCGCGGTTCCTAGTCAGATCTGTTTCCGCTGCACCACAATGGGAACTCCTAAAGTTAGCATTCTGCTTTTACATTCTATACACGTAGTCAGTTTATTTCTGGGCTCCAGAATCAGACCAGCTTGCTTTTAAAATCTATAATCTGTCATTTACCTGCTGCGTGACCTTGAGCAAATTATTTAACCTCTTTGAGCTTCAGCTTTCTCCACTATCAAACATATTTTTGTATATTGAGAACGAAATAAGAGATAAGCATTAACTATTCATTGAACTGGGAAAAGAAAAACCCACCTGAATACATGTTAGTTTTAAAATTCTGTAAAACCCAAAGACTAGAAGTTATTTCACCAGAGGGGAAGATGTGAAGGCAACGGAGTCCTAGGTGACTGTCGAAAGCCACTCCTCACCCTGGCTTCTGCTTCTCTGAGTTCGCCCTCCGCCGCTCTCTCCCCAAGGACGCCCTCCGTCCCACCCCATCCAGCCCCAAGCCTGGGACTAGAGCGTCACCTCCGGACTAGAACGAAAAGCAGCAGCGAGGGGAGAAAGGAAGGGTGAGCGACGCAGGCAGCGCCCTCTGGCGGACGGAGACAGCGCTACCGCCCGGCGGCAAAGACCCGGCTCTGGTGGGCCTGCGGCACGTTCTTTTTTTTTTTTTTTTTTTTTTTTGAACTGGAAGCACTCTACAGAGGAGTGGGAAGATGACAGCGTTTAGGAATAGGGCTTTGAGTACAAGTCCCAGGTTCTGCCACTCGCTCTCTGAGCACTGTTTTCCCCATCTGTGAAATGGGTTGGTGGTTGACCCCGCCAGGAGGTGGTGAAGAGTTCATGAGATACTGGTGTGAGGTGTTAAATCTGTGTAAACTTTTATTTTTGCTTTTTTTTAAGGGCCGCTTGTACCGGTGGCATATGGAGGTTCCCAGGCTAGGGGTCAAATAGGAGCTGTAGCCGCTGGCCTACACCACAGTCACAGCAACGCGGGATCCCAGCAGCGTCTACGACCTGCACCACAGCTCATTGGCGACACCAGATCCCCAACCCACTGAGCAAGGCCAGGGATCGAACCCGCAACCTCGTGGTTACTAGTCGGGTTCATTAACCACTGAGCCACGATGGGAACGCCCCAGATGTGTCTAAACTTTAAAGTGCTGCCTAACCTGATTATGCAGTACAATCATCTGGATTTATTTTTAAAACCTGAAAACTATCATCACATGTGTGTGCACACACATGTGAAAGTTAGAAACTTGTGTAGTATTGAAGTAAAATTCTGGTACATTTGCAAAGGAGCTGGCGAGGACAAGGTGGACCCTCACGTGGGACTCTCGCCGCTTTCAGGCCTGTCACAACTGCCACCTGAGGGAAAGGGGTGGGGACAGGGACGGGAGGGTCCTGTTGTAGGACTGGAGGTCTCAAGAGCTGGTTTCAGCTAGAAGCAGGCTGTGCTGCCTTAGGAAAATCCCTTAACCTTTCTGGGTTTCCATTTAATCTTTAATAAAATGGAAGTGTTTTAGTTTTTGGATGTGTACTGATAACCAGCGATGTGGCAGGAAGCAGCATGGGTGCTAGGGAACTTTTGTGGGCACAGTTCTTGCCCTCAGTGTAAAGTGGAAGTTGGAAAAATAAACGGAAAGTAAAAGTGACAGGTATCACTCTGGAAGGAAGACGAGGTGCTGGCTTAGCACAGAGGACGTGCAGCTCATGTGGCCTGGAGTAGGATGCAGGGAGGTGGTCAAGGGAGGCTTCTCGGAGGAGGTGGCAGGGCCACAGAGACAGGAAGGATAAGTGGGAAATAATAAGGCTGGGGGCGTGAGGACAGGGGAGCATTCAGTCTCCTCCTTTGCTCCTTGGAGCATCAGCTTCCTTTAGAACATGTTAGCAAAAGAAAGCTCTGGAGTTCCCCTTGTGGTTCAGTGGAAATGAATCTGACTAGGAACCATGAGGTTGCGGGTTCGATCCCTTCCCTCTCTCAGTGGGTTAAGGATCCAGTGTTGCCATGAGCTGTGGTGTAGGTTGTAGATGTGGGTCGGATCCCTGTTGCTGTGGCTGTGGTGTAGGCTGGTGGCTACAGCTCTGATTCGACCCCAGCCTGGGAACCTCCATATGCCGCGGGTGCAACTCTTAAAAAGCCAAAAAAAAAAAAAAAGGAAGTTCTGTGCAGTCACCCCGAGGGGTCTGCTCCAAAGCCAAGGCACAGTCCCTCCAAACACCCATCCTCCATGTGTCTGAGCAGATGTTGGATTTAACTGGTGGGTGGGGCCGTCAGGGGAATTACAGTGTTCGTGTCTGTCCGGGAGAGTATTTTTAAAGCTTGAGCTAAGTATGACTTTGTCCGCAGTCTGCGGGAAGCACTAAAAAGCTCCGCCTTCCCCAGGGCCCCCCAGGGTTCCCTCCCGCCTGGCCTCCTCTGGCTGCTCTCACCTGCCCCACCCAGCGCCTGGCCTCACCACAGCCTCCATTCCCTGCTTGTGAGTCCTTGGGTCGGGAAAGGGGTCCTGAGGGAAGGAGAAGGCCCCTAGCAGGACAGTGGGTCTGGATCTTGACTCTGCGTGTTCCCACCCGGGGCTGTGGGTTCCCACCCGGGGCTGTGGGTAGGCAGGGCAGTCTCGGGGTGGAAGGTGGTTCTGTCTGGGGACCTGCACGTCATTTGTCTGGGCTCCGAGGAGAGTATGAGGCTGAGCGGAGACAGGCAGAGCCTGCTGGGTGGCTAGGAGACTAAAATATAACAAGAAGGGGAGTTCCTGGCGTGGCTCAGTGGGTTAAGGATTCGGCGACTAGCGTCTATGAGGACGAAGTTTCAATCCCTGGCCTCACTCAGCGGGTTAAGGATTCGGCGTTGCCGTGAGCTGTGGTGTAAGTCACAGATGAGACTTGGATCTGGCGTTGCTGTGGCTGTGGCGTAGGCCGGCAGCTGTAGCTCCAATTTGACGGCTAGCCTGGGAACCTCCATATGCTGCAAGTGTGGCCCTAAATAGAAAAAAAATAAAATAAAACAAATAAATAAATAAAAATAAAATGTAACAAGAGATGAGCTTATGAGTAGCGTGGCACCTCGTAAATTTAAAATACTGGGCACACGTGTTTCCTTTCAACTGTGCCTCTCTGCTGGTCCCTTAGGACTGGCCATCTTTAAGGAGGCTCTGGCTGCCTGTTTTTGTCATTCAGCATCTTTGCACATTCAGCTGCTGTCCCATGGCTAGGCTGGCACTTCCTTTACCGGGAAAGCCTGAGGGTGTGGAGGAGGGCCAACAGGGTTGGGGGGGGTCTTCTGACTTGGTTGTTTTATCCATTGCCATGTAAAAAACTATGCCAAAGTGGAGTGGCTTAGCGCTGCAATCGTTTTATTTGCCCATGATTCTGCAATCAGGGCTGGGATCAGCTGGTTGATTCCTCTGCTGCTTTTGGGGCAATCACTCCCGGGTGTAAAGGGTTGGCTGGGGTCTGAGATCTGCTGGGATACAGGATGGCTGAGATTTTCTGTCTCTATGGCCTGAGGGCTTCTCCACAGGCTCTCACCGGACTCTGCGTGGCAGCTCCAGACTCCCAGCATTGCAAAAGGGAAAGCTGCCAGATCTAGGCCTGGGACTGAGCCACAGCCACAGCCACTTCTACTGCATTCTGCTGATCAAAGCAAATCACGGGCCCAGCCCAGATTCAAGAGGACGGTTCTCCACATGGTGATGATTCCAGGTGTGGCTCACTGGGAGCCGCTGGTACAAAGGATATCACATTGATGGAGATGGCAGCTTGTGTAAAAGCCTGTCTCCCTTTTTTTTTCTTTTCTTTTTTTTTTTTTTTTTTTTGCTTTTTAGAGCCACACCAGCGGCATATGGAGGCTAGGGGTTGAATCGAAGCTGCAGCTGCTGGCCTACACCACAGCCACAGCAACGCGGGATCCGCGTCTGTGACCTACACCACAGCTCATGGCAACACCGTATCCTTAACCCACTGAGGAAGGCCAGGGATCGAACCCGCAACCTCATGGTTCCTAGTCAGATTCGTTAACCGCTGTGCCGTTTCCTTCTGAGGCAGGATATTAAGTCAGGTAGTCAAGGTAGGAGCATGGGCTTCGATGCATTCCTTCCGTGTGACCATTGATTAGCATTTATGGTTTAAGGGCTCCAGGGAGTAAGTAACATCCCCTCAGGTCTTGTTTTACTGTAGGAAATGCACATTCCCCACAGACTTTGTTTACTGTAGGAAATGCAAATCTCTAGCCCACTCCTCAACTGATAGAAATGAGAGGACAATCTAAGGAAAGAAAAGGACAAAAAAGCCATAAAACTTACGGGACATTTCCACCCCTAAAACCCCTACTGACAAGGACTGATATAGGTAATTGAGCAAGGCCAATGGGAAAAAACCACATCTTTCTGGACCCCACATTGGTGCTCCTTTCCACCTTTAAGAGAGAAAAACCCCTAGAAGACAGCAGAGAAGGGGGCTCTTCTCCCACCTCCCAGCAGCCCTGGGAGCTTTTTGCTTTCCTTTAATAACGACTTTGCTTGCTTGCTGCCTGTGTGTTCGCAGAGGTCATTCTTCGACCGCCGTGAATAAGAACCCGGATTCCAGTATCATCTTTCCGGTATCACTTCCACTGCCTTCTTTATGGGTCTCACTGTGTTGTCTCTAGAATCAACATCTTAGCAACTGTCCTATCAACATATGGACTTAAAATCACTTTTTAGGGCATGTCGCTTGTGGGCCCCGGCTTACCTAGCAAGGAGGCCAGTCAGCAATCACAGCTTAAGCCAAGGGAAACGGTGGAATTTCAGAAAGCGAGGCTGTCAGGGAGTGTGAGGACAGCAGCCAGTTCTCCCTGCATCTCAAGTCACAGCAGATCGGCCGCCCCATCGACGCCGCCAGGCCGGGCGGGGAGGTCAGGAGGCTATTTCCTGAGTATTGCGAGGAAGCTGTGCAGTGAGGCCGGTTTGAAATGTCCTGGTGCAGCGCAGAACCTCCTTTCAGACAAATTCCTAAGCATAATGGCTTCTATGAGTTCCCCTGCTGAGAGCCGACGGCCATCCGAGAAACCCTGCCTCAGAGTGTTTTGAGTCACAGCGAGCTTATGAGTTTGACAAAAGAAAGAACTTAAAAAAAAAAAAAAGGGCAGTTGACCCTTGAACGACAAGTCTTTGAACCGCACGGGTCCACTTATATGCCAATTTCTTTCACTAAATGCACACCATGCGACCCATAGTTGGTTGAATCCACCGATGTGGAACCCTGGGTGGCTACGGAACAGTGGCTACAGGAGCTGACTGCAAAGTGACACTCACTTGCCTTTGACTGCTGGGCAGGTTGACTTCCCTAACCTCTGCTGTTCAAGAGTCCATTGCATTTCCTATTATTTATTAGAAGGCACTTATATAATAACAGTAGGCACTACTCTAAGTGCTCTGTGAACACTGACTTACTTAACTTCCCTATGAGATGGCTACTGTCTCCATTTTACAGACGTGGAAACTGAGGCTCAAAGCGAAGTTGGGTGGCTTAGCCCAGGACACTTAGCTGCTGTTAAGCAGCAGAGCTGCCCTTGAGCCAGGCAGCCCCCCTCTGGAGCCTGCTCCTTAACCACTGGTTATGCTGCCCCAAGGAGCCCTTGCACTGGTGCCTTAACTTTGTTAGAGAACCTAGCTTTGCTCAGCCAGCTTTGTTCTCTCTGTCCTTCTTTGTCGGAGCAGGAAGGCTGATGTCTCTATTTATCACTCAACTTTGGGAAAGTTGCTGCCTTCAGGAATCAACTCGTTAGAAAATTAGTCCAGGCTTGACACTTCTGTCTTCAAAGCAGTTTCTCTTTTTCTCTGTCTTCCTGGGTCATTCCTATATTTAATAATTATATATACATGTTAATATACATGTGTATATGTTGAGAAACATAATGGATGTTTGTGTTCCTAATTCAGAATATTCTGACTAATGGATATGCTAAGATGATAGCCTTTGGAATTAAATAGTAAACACAGGAGTTCCCGTCGTGGCTCAGTAGTTAAATCTGACTAGGAACCATGAGGTTGCGGGTTCAATCTCTGGCCTCGCTCAGTGCGTTAACGATCTGGCGTTGCTGTGAGCTGTGGTGTAGGTTGCAGATGTGGCTTGGATCCCGCGTTGCTGTGGCTGTGGCGTAGGCCAGTGGCTGTAGCTCTGATTAGACCCCTAGCCTGGGAACCTCCACATGCTGCGGGTGCAGCCCTAAAATAACAAAAAAAAAAATTGTAAACACAGGAAGAATTTCCCGCCCAGTTCAACAAACACAATAAACCCTATAAACACAACTACTGAGACTTAAATAAATAAAAGAGAAGAATAAACACAGGGCATGTGACTTAACTAGATGGCTATTTGCTGTTGCCAGATGTTGAGCTATAGAATGACATTTGGTGTTAACATGCAAATGCTGGCATTGGTATATGCTGGGCAGTGCTGGACATGTCCCCACTGGACATTTCCCCTTTGTAGACGTCTGCCATTGGTGAGGGCTGTCACTGATGGACATTAGATACCGATAAATACGAGTTATCGATGAACATTTTTGCCCTGATGAAATTCATCAGCACAGAACACTGAGCATCAGTGGACAAAGCCCCGTTAGCCTGTGATGACCTCGAGTGTCTCTGTGGACATTAGTAACGAGCAGAGGAAGGCCTCTGCCCCCTATATGCCTGCAGTCTTGTACAGAGAAACATCCTATGAGCTGGTTTGGAAACAGGAAGGAAGGGAGCAGGGCACGACCCTTAAAAGTCTGTGAGGATATGGGAGTTCCCATCGTGGCTCAGTGGAAACGAACCTGACTAGTATCCATGAGGACACAGGTTCGATCCCTGGCCTCATCCAGTGGGTTAAGGATCCAGCGTTGCTGTGAGCTGTGGTGTAGGTCGCAGAGGAGGCTCGGATCTGTTGTGCTGTGGCATTGGCCAGCAGCTACAGCTCCAGTTTGACCCTTAGCCTGGGAACCTCCACATGCTGCCTGTGAGGCCCTAAAAAAAATAAATAAAAGAGACCCCCAAAAAAGTCCTTGAGGATATGACAAAAACTGTTTAGAACCCACTAGGTCCAAGACAGTGGTTCCAGTGGACCTTGAGCTTCACCATACGTTCATTGTAACACATTAGCACGCTGAACGATACGCCTGCAGGCGCCGTGACAGTTCTGAGGCTGACCATAAAAGGCCAGAAAGTGGACGGTGGCCCAAATCCTGAAACCCTCCCCTTTTCCCTGAAATACCTGTAATAATCCTCCTACTCATTAGCCTATGAAACTGCCCAGCCCATAAAAACTCACCACCCCATAACGAAATACGGCCTCTTGTTTCACCTTCTGAGATGGCCCACACTCAGCCCGTGGAGTGTGCTTCTCCCACGGCCTCTCTCTGGCCCCTTCAGACGGCCCTCACTCGCTCCATCTTTCGGTCCTTACCTTTTACTTTGCCTCCCGCTGAATCCCTTCTGCACTGATATAAAGGACCTGAGCTTCAGTAAGTCCTGGGCCTGTGTGTGTGATTTTAATTTAAAAACAACAATGACAGGGTGTTCAAGTCCCAATCTGGGCTTTGGCCAGGCTGGAATCCTGGCCGGTGGGCTTGAGTCTCAGCCTGAGTCCTGGCTGGGTCAGAGTCCCAGCGCATGGGTTTGAGCTGCAGTTTGTTTGGAGGCAGCTGGTTCGTGTTAGTATCTCTATCACCATCTGCCCTCTCTCCAAAAAGCCCGTGGCCATGACAATTTGGGGAAATCGGGGTGTTGTGACAACCCCCACGGAGGGAAATGCCTGGGTTTGAGAGAATCTTAGCATCTCCCTGAGCTCCAGGGGGAATGAGTTTCACACAAATTTGTACGGATTCTCTCTTGCCACCCTGACCGACGCCAGACGTGTGCCTCTTCTTAGGTTAAAGCACAGCAGGGCTGCTTTCACGGGCAGCGGGACCTTAGAAGGGCCTGATGCTTGGTTTAAAGCTCTGCTCTTGCCGTCTTGAAATTGTAACAGATGGAGCCAGGCCTAGGCCGGTTTCCTCACCGGTACAGTGACAATCACATCTAGGGCAGTCGCCATGGGGGAGAAAACGACAGCATGCTCTCCAAGTCCAAGGGCATACGCCCACTGAATGGCAACTGAATTCTTTTTTTTTTTTTTGTCTTTTTGCCTTTATCTAGAGCCACACCCGCGGCATATGGAGGTTCCCAGGCTATGGGTCTAACGGGAGCTGTAGCTGCCGGCCTTCGCCACAGCCACAGCAACGCGGGATCCGAGCCGCGTCTGCAACCTACACCACAGCTCACGGCAACATCAGATCCTTAACCCACTGAGCAAGGCCAGGGATCGAACCCGCAACCTCACGGTTCTTAGTCGGATTCGTTAACCACTGAGCCACGACGAGAACTCTGGCAACTGAATTCTTAATGAAATGCAGTGACATGTTTGTGACCCAGCCTGTGCCACGGTGGCAAACGCGCCTCCGTTGTTTCCCCGTCTCTAAAGCTCAACAGGCACACATGCTGAGAGCCCACTCCATGCCAGGTACCCGGAGTACAGACCCTGCGGATTACACTATTGTTCTGCGATTCTCCCATCCCAAATCCCGACGAAATTCTCCAGTTCTGAGTCAGTTATCAAAACAGGAGCCTAAGACTGTGGTTCTGCCGTCTAATTCATAATTCTCTAGCTGAGTGAGGGAGGAAACAAGCATTTTCTGAGTCGTGTCTGTTTTGTGCCAGGCACTGTCACTTGATTCATTTTTCTTTTTTCTTTTTTTTGTGCTTTTCAGGGCCCCACTCGCGGCACATGGAGGTTCCCAAGCTTAGGGGTCCAATCAGAACTACAGCTGCTGGTCTACACCACAGCCACATCAGATCTGAGCCGTGCCTGAGACCTACACCACAGCTCATGGCAACACCAGATCCTTAACCCACTGAACGAGGCCAAGGATCCAACCTGCAACCTCATGGTTCCTAGTCCGATTCGTTTCCGCTGCGCCATGATGGGAACTCCTGTACTTGTTCTTTTAAAATGTTACTTCCCTTACTCTTGACACAATGCCGGCCCGTGGAGCTTCGTCCCCATTTCCCAGGCACAGAGAAATAAAATGAATTGGCCAAAGTCACACAAGTGGTTACCGATGGACTCAGGATTTTTAGCCCTTTTCTGGGAACACCCAAACAGAACCTTCGCGCTCTGTAAGATCCCAGCGACCGTACTCTCAGGCCCAGGATTCTAGGCAGGCGGAGCCGCGCAGGTTGACCGTGGTCTGGGAGGGGAAGGAGGGGCTGGCCGCCCAAATCGCACAGGTCCACTTTGGCCTCCAGAGGCCCTGGGCCTTCCTCCGCCCCTCCTCGGACCTGGGTTGTTCGGCCATGCGCGACCACGAGGTGGCGCTGCGGCCTGGGAGCCTCCGGAGGGGCCGCGGAGACACCCCGTTTGGCGAGGCCGGTGGCCCCTGGCGGCTTCTGCTCTCCCTGCGGCACGCGGGGCTGGGGGCGTGCGGGTGATGCCTCCACCGGGAAGGAGGGGCCCGCACGTGTGGCGGCGTCTGCCTATCCTCCCGCTGGAACTTCACCCCCGTCGCGGCTTGCAGATGTGGAAGCTGCAGCTCAGAGCGGAGGTGACCTGCTCGCAGCCCGGGCTTCCGCTGCTCTGCCTTCAACGCTCAGTGTGAGACCTCTGTTCCACGGCCCTCCCGGAAGGCGGGGTCTCACCCCGACCTTCCCGGCCGCTGCTCCTCAAGCTCCAGCCCCTTCCCATATTGATGGGGGCTGACCTTTGGCTCAGGGGGGGCTCTTGGGGGGGCCTAAGCCACATGAGGGGTGAGCATCCCAAACATCCCCATGGCCTGAATGCCCTGGGGTCTGTGCCGCCGCTCAGCCACGACCCCTCCTAAGTGCCAGCCCCTGTCCAGGTCCACTTGTCCTTCTCAGCTCTGTGGATAAGCCTCCTCCAGGAAGCCTTCCCAACCACACCACTGGGCCCTCACAGCTCCCTGTGCTGCTCCTACAGTCTGCTGGCCTGTGTCCTCCGCCATCCCACCCCAGGACCAAGTACCAGGGTACGGACAGCAGGAGGAACTTAGAGGTGGTGATGACGGATACTCCTGCAGGTCTTGGCCAGGTAAAAGGAAGAATTTGCTGACAGCAGAGCCGTGCAGACGAGCTGGATCTGGGTTCCCTGTCACTGGAAATGTGCAAACGAGAGTTACCACGAGAAGGAACACGGTACCGTTGGGGCTCAGAGGCAGGTGGAAGGGGACCGCAGGGAAGGCTCCTAAGGAGGCAAGGCAGGAACTGGGAAGGCATTGTGAGGTAGGGGTGCCTGAGCCCAGGCAGAGGCATATGAGTGCCTGACAAGTGTGTGGAGCTGGGCGGCAGGGGCGGGGGGGATGAAGAAGGTGGGGAGTGCCGGCTGCAGGGAGGTTTCTGGGCTTTGCAGAGAGAAGCTTGTCCCAATTCATCCTTGTGGCCCCAGGGCTCAGTCTAGGGAATGTCAGTGAATGCTGGTCAAATGATGGAAAGAGGGACTCTTTATAGTGTTTATTAAACCAAGGACCAGGTGTCGGGTGGGGCCAGTGGGGAGGACAGAGCTCGCATTGTCCTGTGGGTGCCTGTGTGGGACCAGCCCCCCTGACGCCCACACGGCCACATATGGCTGGCTTCCACCCAGCGCCTCCTCCTCCCAACACATCCCCAGGACACAATACTACAAGAGTGAACGAATGCAATGTTTTTCGTCTTTTACAAATGACACCTTTCCATTCCCTGCCAGCAGGGGCCTGAAGGGGGGTGGGGTGGCTGAAAGTGACAGTCCATTAAAAAAAAGGCAACTTTTATAAAACCGAATCTAAGGAAAGGACCCAGGGCTGAGAAGCGGAGATGCCACCTGGTGGGGGAGCATAAACGCAGGGGGCAGGGCGCTACTCTGCCTCTTCCGCTGTCTTCTCCATAGGATGAGATGGGCTGTTGGGCATCGGGCCAGTGGGGTGTGAATCCGGGAGGCCCCTCAGAGCTTGGGGCCTGACGGGGCCCCAGGACCACATCGGCTCCTCGGGGGACTGTCTGGAACCGGCACCTCAGGGGTCAGTGAGTGCATTTCCATTCTTGGTGCTGGGGGACCCCACCCCAGGGGGAAACTGGCAGGGCTGGGGCTGGCATACCTAAAGCTTCCAGAGGCTCCGAGGTAAAGCGATGTAGCCTGTGCCACAGAGCGGTTACTAGGCCTGGAGTCCCACCTCCGCGCCCTGGCCTGTCCTCCTGGGGATGACAGGGAGAGGGCGCCAGTAGCAGGATGCCGGTCTTGGAAGCAGGGGGGAGCCTAGAAAGAGCAGAGAGGAAAGGGCACAGGGGCCCTGCTGGGAGGCCGGCCACTGGGTCCAGTCGTGTCACTGCCACCACAGGGCCTCAGATTCACATTTTTCCTTCTCTAGGCCTCTGTTTCCCCATCTGCCACATGAGGAGGTGGATTTTATTTTATTTTTTTCTAGTCCTTTCTATAACTAAAGTTCTGCCCAGAGTTCTAGAGGAAGGAAAAAGGATGAAGTGGGCCTTACGCCCAGAGCAAGGAGAGGGCTCTGTCACAGAAGAAACCCTGCCCCGGGGGGCTGGGCCTGACCTCCGCCCCCAGCACTATGGCCCTCCCCGCCTCCTATCACAGGTCAGGCTGGTCCAGGGCTCAGGGAAGGCACTTTGGGAAAAAGTGGGGAAAGACAGCAGGGGACTGCTGTCTGGTTTGGCATCGAAGACCCTCAGCTTGTGGTCTGGGGAGCAACACACAAAGGAGCAAGACTTAGCTCCTGGGTAGGTCCCAGATCCAACGCCTCTCTTTCCATGATGCTGCCACATAGGCCTGCAGAGTCTCCGCTGATATTGACACATTAAAATATAAATTACCCAGGACCTGAGGAAGCCCAGGGCGCAGTCCGCGACACACGGCCCCAGGCCCCACCGTCTGTCACAAGATATCAGGGCCCTTGGCGGCCGGCTCCCCGGTGTCTACGCAGTGCAGGGCCACCTTGGGGGTGGAGCCGGGCTGCCGGGGGTAGGTGCCCTCCCGCACTAGGCGCCGGCACCATACGCCCTGACCCACACTGACGCTCTGCAGTGCTGGGAGGTGGAAAAGCAGCTTCTCGGGCAGGGGTACCAGGGCCGTGCCCGACAGGTCCAGCTCCTGCAGGGAGTCCAGGCCTGAAAACACCTCGGCCCCTGCCCACGTGAGCTTGGGGTTGCCGGACAAGTCCAGGACCTGCAGGCCCCGCAGCTCCCGGAAGCCGTGGGGCGCCAGCTGGGGGAGCCCCTGCAGGCCCCCCAGCGACAGGTGCGTGAGGCCCGCCAGCCCCGCGAAGGCCCCGGGCCCGATGGCCGCCAGCGGGTTCCCGTCCAGGCTCAGGTAGCGCAGGGGCAAGTCCCGGAGGTCGGGCACGGCGCGGAGGCGATTCCAGGCCAGGTTCAGGCTCTGGATGGTGGGTGCGGGCAGGCCGGCGTGCGCGGGGTGGGGCGCCAGGCGGTGGAGCCAGTTGTGGGAGAGGTCCACGTGCATCGCCCGGCCCTGGCTGTGCGCGGCGAAGGCCGACACCGACAGCTCTCGGAGCCGGTTGTGGCTCAGGTTCACGTCGCTCAGGGGCGAGCTGGCAAAGGCCTCAGCCGGCAGGGCGGCCAGGCCATTGTGGCTGAGGTCGAGCGACTCCAGGTAGCGGAGGCGGGAGAAGGCCGTGGGCGAGAGGCCACTGAGCAGGTTGTGGCTGAGATCCAGGCCGGCCAGCGTGGTGTAGCCCGGCCCAGCCAGCACGGACTCGTTCACCGTCTCCAGCCGGTTGGAGGACAGGTCCAGGTGGGTCGTGTCCAGAGGGATGGGCACCGGCACGATGTGGGGGCCCAGGCCGCTGCAGTCCACCCGCGTCAGGCTGAAGCTGTCAAAGAGGCCGAAGGTCTCCACCTCACACTGGCAGCCGGGGAAGCAGGGCCGGGTGGTCTGCGCCTCGCTGGCGGCCAGCAACAGCAGCAGCAGCAGGGGTGGCAGCAGGGGCCACGGCATGGTGGGGGCTGGAAAGAGAGCCACGGGTGAGGGCTGGCAGCAGGGACCCCTTCCAGATGGTTCTAACCCCCACCGTCAGACACCAGCCTGTGTGTCTAGCACAGCTGAAAGAGACCGCCAGTCCCTTGGTGACCCACAATGCGTTCCCAAAATACTTCTCATATAATTCTTTGTCCCTGTTCCTCTCTGGCCTCAGTCTCCCCATCTGTATGGTAAAGGGAGTTAGGCCAGATGGCTAGATTTTATTTTATTTTTTATGTTTTTGTCTTTTTGCCTTTTCTAGGGCCGCACCAGCGGCATATGGAGGTTCCCAGGCTAGGGCTCTAACAGGAGCTGTAGCTGCCGGCCTTTGCCACAGCCACAGCAATGCAGGATCCGAGCTGTGCCTGCAGCCTGCACCACAGCTCACAGCAACGCCAGATCCTTCACCCACTGAGCAAGGCCAGGGATTGAACCCGCAACCTCATGGTTCTTAGTCGGCTTTATTAACCACTGAGCCACGACCGGAACTCCAGATGGGTAGATTTTAAACTGGAAGCAGGAGAACTGCCCCCTCCCTTTTTTTTTTTTTTTTTTTTTTTTGCTTTTTAGGTCTGTACTTGTGACATATGGAGGTTCCCAGGCTAGGGGTCAAATTGGAGCTGGGACTGCCACAGCCACAGCAATTTGGGATCTGAGCCACGTCTGCGACCTACACCACAGCTCACGGCAATGCCGAATCCCTGACCTACTGAGTGAGGCCACGGATATAACTCACATCCTCATGGATACTAGTCAGATTCGTTTCTGCTGCGCCACAACGGAACTCCCAGGAGAACCTTTTCTTAAATAAGATTAGCAGATGAAAGCAGGCCTGTCCTGAAGTGAGGGTGGGGGCCTGGAGACTTCCATGCCGGTTCACCTGTCCTGGTTAAGGAACCGAGCTGGAACGCACCAGATGGGACTGGCTGGCCTCTCCATGGGCACCCAGGCCCTAACACGGAGGAGCACAGCTTCTGGGTTCCATTAGCCTCTGCTGAGCATGTGCTACGTGCGGGGTGCTATGCTGGCTGCCTCCCTGCAGGTCTCATGTAACAACCCCCCTCCAACCCCAAAACCGCAAGGCAGCGACTTCCATCACCGCTTCACAGAGAGGGAACTGAGGTTTAGAGATTCGAGGTTCAGAAAGTCATGCGCGGCCACACCTGACTGCGTACTGAGGAAGCATGGCTCCCTGCTGTGGTCTGGCAGCGTCTGAGCCATGCCTGAGACCTGTATGCCAGCTTCGCGGACCAAGGTCTTTCCCACTGCAAGGGGGGCCTGCAATGACTGTCCCCACCTCAGTCTTTTCGTTAACTGTGGCTTACATGGTCCCTGGGCCCCTCATCTGGCCTGGCCTCCGGAGGCAGGATCCTTCACTCCAACCAGAGACCCTGTGTCTAGACTTTCAGATGGACTCTGGGGACCCCAGAGCCAGGCCCCTTCCCCTTTGCCCCGCCCCCCGGCTGTTCTTGCTATTGCACCTCTCCAGCCCTTCCTTTAAACTTGGCTGGCGGCTGGGCTGGTTCCCCCCATCATACATACAGATGAAGAAATAGAGGGTCAGAGAGGAAAGAGGGTTTTGCCTCAAACCAGTGATAAGCAGGGCAGGATTAGAACACGGGCCCGCTCAGTTCCAGTCCCCCTAGTTTCACCTGCCGCCTCCCGCGGGACTGGCAGGACAGACCAGGCCAGAGGCGCTCTTCCCACTGACACATGCTGTCACGCAAGCCACTGTCCCTTCCCCGGCTGCCGTTCCCCTCCCTGGACAATCATCACGGCAGCTGCCATCGATGCCGGGCACTACACATATGGTGTCACATTCAGTCCTCATACCCACGCACACCTGCAGCTCCTCGGACCCGGCGCTCGCAGGAGAATGAGAGAGAAGCCTTCTAACTGGTCAGACAGCGGCTACCTGCTCTTGACCCACAGCGGCTGCTGAGCCTGGGAGCTCGCGGGCACCAAGCCTCACTCCTGTGCGGCCCTGCTCTGAACCCCTGCCCTCCTGCCCCCCCGTTTTATCCCCTCCCAAGCCTCCCCCTGGCCTTCAGGGAGGGGACCTGCCCCCGCTTGGGGAGTGTGGGGAGTGAGCAGGGGATATAGCGTTACCAGCCCTCCATGAAACTTTAAAGGGGCAGCCACTTGATCTCACGCTAGCTCCGTGCAGCGGCGGGGTGGGGGGCTCCCTTCCCCCCGCCCCACTATGTGGGCCTCTTCTCTCCAGCCCCTTGCTTTTGTGGAGTCCGACTTGAGGATTAAAGCCAGCCCAGGTGCATCCTGGGCACAGTCCCAACTGAGGCAGGACAGATCTTTCCAATGTCTGGAACCAAAAGGAAAATATTAAGTTGCTTCACACTGCCTTTGTTCCCAGGGTGAGGTCCTCACCGCTGGGCTTCATTACCACTCTGGGCTTCGAGTTCCCTGCTAAGCCGATCTACTCTCGTACCCGCCCTCCCTGGGGTTTAAACAAACACCAAACCACACACCCAGGACTACCCTTTGGTTCCCAAAGGTGATTATACAATGTGCCTCTTAAGTGTCAAATGACCCCTCAGGAACTCCTGCTTGTGTAACATAGGCCCGTGCTCCCCCTCCCCCTCCGGAGAGGGGGCCTCTCTGGGCCTCAGCTTTGTCCTTTGTATCACAAGGCAGTAATTCCTGCCCTCCTCGTAAAGTGGCAGCGACGCTCACTGCGGTGCAGTGCCAACTGTGAAGAGCACGTGCTAGGTGGCCATCACCGGGCCGCGGCAGCAATGGTGGTGACAGCTGACAAACAGGGGGGCAGGAGCGCAGGTAGAGACCAGCCCGGGCAGCTGCGCTTGTGAAGGCTCCCCAGACAAGGTCCCCACTCAGCCCAGCACGGTGGACACCTCTCCCTGGGCCCCTGTTCTGTGCCAGGCGTGGACATCGAGTGGAAAGTGCTGACGGTGACAGAGCCAGTTGTCACTATGTGCTGGACACATGTTCGCTCATGTCATCCCCAGTCACTCCAGGAGGTCAGCAGCCTTATGCCCACGTTAGAGTGGGGGGAACGGGATGGATAAAAGGAAGGTGGCAGAGCCAGGAAGCCAACTCAGGCCTCTGTAACTTTGTCATTGGTTTGGTTTAAGTGGAACCTGTACTCTGTGTGTTGCTGAGAAAAGAAGAGCTAAGCGTCCAGAGACCTAGGGCCACAGTCCAGCTGCCATCAACTGCCGTGCTAGGCAGGTGCCAAGCTTTCTAATAGGCAATGGTTCTGGGCTTTCCTGAGGTCACAGGGGAACTGAGGCCTCTCCAGACCACCCCAGGCTGTTGAGGGAAGACAAGGGAGAAATCTGAGAGGCCTCACAATGTTGGACCCAGAAGGGGACAAGGTGGAAGTGTGGGCCTGGTGGCCTCTGAGGCTCAGCGCCACTGTTCTGCTCAGAGGCGACGTTCCCTTTGGGGTAACATACGGAGGGGTGCCTTTGTGTGAGTGTCTCAGAGATGCCGGGGTCTGTCCGGTGCTGCTGCTCCAAGCCTCTTAGCAGAAGGCCCAGGAGCCAAGGGAAGGGCAGAACTTCCCCAGAAAGAAATGGAAGGAAGATAAAGAAAATTCCTGTCCAGGGCACAGCCCTTGACAATCTCCAAAAGAAGCTGCGAGGGGCACAGAGCAGGGCCTGCAGTCTCTCACTTTAGCAGTTAGGAACCTGTGGCCCAAAGAGTGTGCAGTGCTGTGTCTGTGGATCCCCGCTGAGGTGGTGGCAGATGATTCTCTGGCTTTGACCTCCTGACTCCAGGCCCTGGGCTTCCCAGCCCCTCTACTCAAGATGCCCGTGGAACCTCCTAGAGCTCCTATGAAGTCAATACAAATGCTCAAAAGGGAGCTCCCGCTGTGGTGCAACGGGTCGGCGGCATCTTGGGAGCAGTGGGACGTGGGTTCCATCCCTGGCCCAGCATAGCAGGTTTACCAATCCAGTGTTGCTGCAACTGTGGCTTGGGTTGAGACTGTGGCTTGGATCTGATCCCTGGCCTGGGAGCTCCCTAAGCTGTGGGGTGGCCAAAAATGCAAACATAAAAATGCATAGCAGAGTCTGCAACCCCATGGCTGATACCCTAATACTAGGCATCACCAGCGTAAATTTAATGCTAGGAAAACTCTAACTATGCATTAGGAAAACCACCTAAATACTAATTTTAGAAAGTCTAGAAGAAAATACGTCAACCCAATAGTGCCAGAACTTTGAGTGATTTAAAATGTCTTAATTTCCTTTCCCCCCCTTATTTCCTTTCTTATAGTATTTATATAAAAAACACACTGAGAGAGTTCCCACTGTGGCTCCCAGGATCAGTGGTGTCTCTGCAGTGCCAGGATGCAGGTTCAAGCCCAGCCTGGTACAGTCAGTTAAGGATCCGGTGTTGCCAGACCCGATCCCTGGCCCAGGAACTTGCATATTGCCACAGGGAGGCCAAAGGAGGAACCCCCCCCAAACCTCCAAAAAAACACACTGAGTAACAAAGTCTCCTAACAGGACTGCTTCATGGCCATCTCTCCTTTCTCTGATCTTGGCTAGCTACAATTCCCGAGCCCCAGTCTCATCATCTGTAAAACAGACATCACAGCCAGCTCACAGGCCCGTGGTGAAGATGAAACAAAGTGATAGAAGTCAGAGTGCCCGCTGTGGCTCAGCGGAAACAATCTGCCTAGTATCCATGAGGACGCAGGTTCGATCGCTGGCTTCACTCAGTGGGTTAAGGACCCAGCGTTGCTGTGAGCTGTGGTGCAGGCTGCAGACGCAGCTCGGATCCCATGTTGCTGTGGCTGTGGTGTAGGCCAGAGGCTACAGCTCCAACTCAACCCCTAGCCTGGGAACCTCCATATGCCATGGATGAGGCCCTAAAAAGACAAAAAAAAAACAAAAAACAAAACAAAACAAAAAATCCCCAAAAAACAAAAGTGGTGGAAATAAGGCACAGGGCAGGATCCCGGCATAGGGAGGGGTGCAGTGGGGCTACCCTGCTTTCCTCCCCAGACACACAGCAGGTGGGGTAGGGGGCGCGGGAGGGCCTGACCTCGTCTCTCTTCCTCCAGCACACATGTCAAACGTGACACAGCTCTTACCAGTGCCCTCCTGGAAAGCAGTTCTGCCCTGGGAGGCCACACTGCTGTTTCTCAACAAGGCTGCTGGGGCTGGGAAGGGTTGAGTAATCGGAGTTTCTCTTGACAAAAGCCACCAGCCTCAGCCCATGGAGAGGAAAGGCCTTCATAGAGAGCCAGAAGGCGCTGGACACCAATTCACAGTGCCAACGGGGCAAGTCACTGTACCTCTCAGGGCCAGTTCCTTCAGTTATGAATCTGATGGTCCAATCAGCCTCAGAGAGGATGGCTGTGGAGATCAGATTCCTACAGAGAAGATGAGTACTCCTATAGAGAAAGGAGGCCCTCAAGGAGTGGAAGCCACAGAACAGAAAAACGGTGCCTTTTCACTCTATCTACGCCCATATCCACAGCAGACATAACTAATCAACCACAGCACTAATTGCTATTAAGGGCAAGGCAGTGTGCGAGGCCTTGTGAGGTGTACATCGGTATCAGGGTGGGAGATCCCAGGGCCCCTGTCCTCATGGGGCTTGCAGACCAGCAATGGGGACAGGAGACCAACTCAATAACAAGATTGCTAGCACCTGCCTGGGTCCTAGGAGATCAAGACTCTAGCCCCAGCTCTGCTCCCGTGCAACTTCACAGTTTTCCTTCTTGGAGCCTCAGTTTTCTTATCTATGCAGTATTGACTCTGCTTTTCTCCTCCTGGAACCCTGTGACATACCCTCGGGAGAAAGGGAAGGCAGACAGCCACCACGGAAGGCCAAGGGAGGATCTCTGGCCCAAGATACATTGCTTACTTTCCAACCTGCGGAAAAAAGATATCCACTGATCGGCCAGGTTACAGAACACAAGGGCAGGGAGTTTTCATCATGGCTCAGCAGAAACGAATCTGACTAGCATTCATAAGGACGCAGGTTCAATCCCTGGCCTTGCTCAATGGGTTAAGGATCCGGCATTGCCGTGAGCTCTGGTGTAGGCTGCAGACGTGGCTCGGATCTGGCGTTGCTGTGGCTGTGATGTAGGCCGGCAGCTGCAGCTCCTACTCGACCCATAGCCTGGGAACTTCCATACACCGAGAGTGCAGCCCTAAAAAGGAAAAAAAAAAAAAAAAAGAACACAGGAGCAGCCGGACAAGGGCTTAGCAACTGTACCTACCCTTGGCTTGCGGGACATGGCATAAGATTCTCTGAGCAGGGCCATGGATTATTCCTTGCTGCCCCCGACCCCATGACTTTGGGAAAGTTCGTTGATGGCCTATGGGGTCAAAAGAGTCAGCGGCGTGGTCCTAAGAGGTCCCCACTGCAACCCCCCCACACTCTGCTAGAGGAGCCTCTGTAGCGGCTTTGGCTGCATCATTCCCCTTCTCAACAAGCTCCTGACTTCTCCTTTACCTTCAGAAATCCAGTTCTCCCCGCCGTCCTCCCTCCTCTGGCTAAATTCCTCATCTTGATTTCAGTCTATGCTGGTGGCCTCCAAGTGCCTCTCAGCCTCTGCTCATACTCCTCTGAACTCAGAGAATATTCCAGGGCTGGGGAGCTGGAAGGGAGATCACGGGCAACTGAGGCCCAGGGAGAGGAGTGACGGCAAGGAATCGGCAGAGCAGGACCCAGGACCTGGGTTCTGATGCGCCGCGCTACTGCCAGGGTCACCGTGCCCCCCCAGCCTGCCCGGCCCCCTCCAGTGGAACAAAACCCAATCTGTGCCCTCAGGATCCCAGGCCATGCGCACCGCCCCCGCTTCCTTGCTCCCAGGACCGCTCCCAGCATACTATCTGCACTTCAAGTACCTTCTGTGCTGTTATTTTCCTGACGTGACGTGCGAGCAGCTCAGGGCAGCGATTCCGCCTTCTTCACCTGTTCATCCCTTCCCCCTCCCATGGCCAGAGCCAGCCCTGCAGGTGGCAAACACGCTGGATGAATGAAGTGCCCGGCCCTAAGAGTCAACTGCGAGACGCAGGCCCGGCTCGGCATCTAGTCTGTACCTACTAGCCTCGGGCGCATCTCAGCATCCTCCAGAGGGATGAGAGCACAGGGCTGGGGACAGCAGGAGGGGACAGCACGTGAAACATTCAGCTCAACAACCGCCACACGTAGAATGCCGAATGCACAGCAGACTGATGGTGACGATTCATTAAGCTTCCTGAGGCAATGGCCATGTTATTCTCTGCTCTGTCCCTCACTAGGCAACTTCCCAAAGGGGAACCAGGCACCTGGTGGGTCTGTGACTACTCGTGCTAACACCCTCGGGTCACCGTGCTGGTGTCTGCTGACAAGGCCCCAATCTCCCTCCCCTTCTGAGACCTCTCTAGGGTTAGGGGTTCCGGCTTGGGTCCTCTTGGCCCCAGCAGCCTGCCCGTGGTGCCACACCCCAGCATCTCTGGCCCATAGGTTGCTCAGCTTCTCGCCACAACTTCAAGAGGGAGCCCCTGGCACAGGGCCGAGGTGGGCAGGGGGTCGAGCATCCACCTGAGATGGGCTTTGTCTCCAGCAGCTGCTGGAAGGTGAGCTGCCTCGCATCCTGCTTAGGCTCATCATGCGCTCACTCAAGCTGACGCCAACGAAATCCCCAGGTGGAAATTCCATTAACATCCTGGGCCCTGACCGCTTAGTCAGTTCTGGAGACACAGAGACGCAAGGCCCAAAGAATGCAGGGCTAAACTCCCGGAGCCTTGAGGGCCGGCGCTCCCAACAGAAGCACGAAAGCCACACATCTGTACAAACAGCAGCACGCCACGCACTTCTACGGCGGCATCGCGCTTCTGCCTCACCACGACACTTGACCTTGGGGATTCCTGTTCCTGTTTCTCAGACAAGGAGACTGAAGTTACTCAGCTGAGTAGGAGAGGAACCGGGTCTCAAACTTAGATGTCTGAGCTCCAAACCCAACGCTCCTTACATGGCTGGGCGTCAATGTGCGAGTGGGCATGTGTGGGCCACATATAACCACCCTTAACCGTCTGCCCTCCTGGGGGCAGGGATGGACTTAGATTCACCTTTATGTCCTTGGAGTTGAGCGCTGAGCCTGGCACAGAGCAGGCACCATATGCAGACATAGCAGGTGTTTAGAATACTACCACCTCGCCCAAGAACACCTCTGCAGTGCCTCCTCAGCTAGTATCTGTCCGGTCACCCTGTAAGAGCAGCAGGTTGGATGTTCATTTTACAGCTCTGGAAAGAGACCAGAGAGGTTCAGCGATCTGTCTAGAGTCACATAGCCAGTGAGGACAGGGACTGGACTCGGGATCCAAGAGCTCTGACACCCAGTGCCTGGCCTCCTCCCTGACATCGCCCCAGGTGCAGGTGGGCCCGGAGGGCCCAGCAACCTTCCCCGAGGAGGACAGTCTACGGGGATATGGACAGGACTCTCGCTACCATCTTCTCCTTTTTGAAGCTCTACAAGTTCCCTTTGGTCGGAGGTCCATGTGGCCACCTGGCCAGGCAGGATGGGGCAGAGGAAACAGGTTGTGCAATCAAGCACCGCAGCTGCCGCCCCACAGAGCCTCCCGCCAGGAGGCCCACGTGTGCCCTCTGTCCTCTACCTCTCTGATTCTCAGTCTCCTCATTCTTCACTTGAGGACAGTAATCCCTGCCCCACGGATCTGCTGTGCATTGAAATAGGATAACGAATTACATGTGCTAAGAAAATGAGGCGAGTCTGACACTGAGCAGACAGCTGCAGGATGGCCCTGACACTAGGTCAAGCCAGCCTCTACTCTGGTCCTAAACCTGATTTCACCACCTGGCAAAGCCCTAAGTATCCTGCAGACCTGTGCCAACTTGTACCTTCTCCAAGCGGAGGGAAGTTTCTGTTTAAGACACTCCACTCATTTGGCTTATCCCCTTGACGTGGCCAGGCCTCACATCTGGAGACGGCCACACGCCACACGAAGTGTGTTGTACCTTGATGGCGGCGGCCCAAGGGGAGGGTGACCTTTTACTGAATGGGGGGCAGGTTTGACTGCAAGGTCGGGGAGGGAGGCCACAGACACAGGAAGCAATGAACTAAGTGAAAACCTCCTTCTGACTCTAAGAGGCGGCGGCACTCAGCCCCCAGCTTGGTCTCCCAGGCTCCAGCACCACCCACAAGCCAGAAGCTTTCCTAGAATTACCAACTCCACCCTGTTATGCCTGTTTAAAAAAACCCTTCAGCAGCTCTCTGAGGCCCAAATCCCAGCTCCTTCCAGGGGGCCGCAGGGGCTCCAGGCCCACCTAGCTCCACCCCTACCTAACTTCAAAGCCACCGCCCCTCTTCCCCTTCAAAAGAGCAAATTAAGTGCCTGGGAAGTGGACAAGAGGACTGTAGGTGTTAAATATCAAAGTGTTTCCAGGCTCCAGGATCTCAAGCCAGAACTGGTAGGGAGGAGAGAGGCTGTCTACACCTCCCTTATCAGGAGGGTAACTGAGGCCCAGAGAGAGGAAAGTGCCCGCCGCTGCCTCCTTCTGAAGTGAGTGGCCTGTGCCCATTCTTTATATCTGCAGCGATAGACACAATTTTAGGTTAAAGACTAGAGGAGGGGAGGGGAGGTAAGGTGTTCAGGTTATCTTTGCCACCCAGGATCAAAAGCCCAGCAGGCTGCCACCGCCTGAGCCCTCCCTCTCGGGTCAGACCTGAGCTCGGCAAGTCTGGACTTATCTAAAGGGTGAAGCAGTCAGGGAGAAGGATCAGAAGTTCTTGAGTCACCTCCTTGCCCAGGCCAAGCGTGGGCGGGGGCTGCTCGCAGGCCATCTCGGGTGGTGTTGCTTATCCCCACCACAGCCCCGAGGAGTTCGCACTCCCATCCATCACGGGCTAACTGCGGCTCCGAGAGGCTGAGCAGCCAGCCCAGTGCCCTAACTGTGGGCCAGGGGACGGCCCGTTTTAAACTAGTGTGTGCAAGCCTCCAACTCCCCGCAGCCCAGCTGGAGGTCCGGGGGAGCCGGCGCCCTGGGCAGCCGTCGCCTTTTCACCTTCGGGATTGAAGGCTGGACACCCCCACACCCACTCCCGGGGCGGGATGCAAAACCGAGAACGGATCTCAAAGCGGAGGCGGGGGGCCGGGGCCGGCCTCTCAGACAAGCAGACACGTCTCTCTCGGTCACACACACTCTTTCCAAAAAGCGTGGGGCGGGCAACGCCGGCTGCCCGCTCCTCTCCTCTCCTCAGCCCCGGGGCGGGTCGGGTCGGCGCCAGGACCGGCTGCTTACCTCTCTCATCCCACGAGTCAGCTGGGGTGTCCGGCAGGCTCTGTTCAGCCTCCTCGGGTCAGTCCCTAGGCGCTGCTGATGCCCTCAGCCACCAATCCCATCCCACCCCCTCGTGGCTCTCAGGGCCCCTGGAGTTGAATGAGGGGAGGGCTGCCAGCGCCCCCCGCCCGGGCTGCAGCGGGAGGAGGGTGGGGGGCCGTTGCTGAGGAACCGCGAGAAAAGTTTGAAGCCAAGTCGGGGCCCGGGTGGACGGCAGGGGAGCGAGGAGTTGGGGTGGTGGCTGGCTCTCCGCGCACACACTCCACGGACACCCAATCCAGACACGTCGACAGGCACAGACCACGTACGCGGACACGGCGACGCGCCCACCAACACCGACAACCAAACGCGGGCCCACGAAACAGGGATTCGGGCGCGAAACTGCCTCCCTCAAATCACGGCCACACAAAGGCACGGGCAGACGCACGGCCCCGGACCCAAATTCACAAAGACCCACAGACGCGAGATGCACGTGTCCGCACAAAGACCCCGGAGGCTCCGGCCCACGCCCACAGCCCCAGGTCAGAGCCTTTGTCTCCTGGAAGCCCCCTTCTGGGTCTGGCTTCCCCACCCCGGCCGGGCCCTGGTGCCCGGCGGCCGCTGCCGACGCCCTGGGCCCGGGAAAAGTTGAGGGGCCCCGGCCCCGCCCCTGCGTTCAGCGCCGCTCGCCCGCCCGAAGGCGCCCCGAGCTTGGGGTCGAGGGTTCCGGTTCTCCGCCCACTGCACGGACCCACCTGAAAGCCTGCTCCGCAGCCGCCTCGGCGCGCTCACTCAGGCGGCCAGGGAGCGGGCCCTCCGGCCGGCGCTTTTCTCCGCGCGAGGCGGCCCGCCCCCCGGCCCTCGCCCGCCGCTGGGCGCTCCCCCGCCCGCCCGGCGCCCTGTGGCGGCTCGGGACAGCAGCCCCGCGGCTTAGGGAGTGTCGCCAAAGTGCCGGCCTCTCCCGGCGCGCGGCCCGCTCCGCCCCCCGCCCGCCTGCGGAGCCCGCGCGGAGCCCGGGTTCCACCCTAGGGAGCGTCTCAAAAGTGCGCACGCAGCTCCCGCCCGTTCCAGTCGGCCTTGCTCCCCGCTTCCTGCATCCCGGGTCCCTGCCCCCTTCCCTGGAGCGCCGGAGCAATCTCAGCAGATGGCTGCAAGGTCGGGAACATCTGGAGGTCGCTGGAGCGTGTGTGCGTGAGTGTGTGTGTGTGTGTGTAAGAGATTGGATGGTGAGGGTTCGCTCTTCTCGGGTTCATCTCCTCAGTTTTTTGTTTTTTTTTTTAAACGAGCGAAAGAGACGTTGGTGAGAGGGACTGGCTGAAAGACAAACCGACCGAGATGAGAGAGCCAGGGTTAGGCAGGAAAGCTGGCAGCAGAGGAGAGACAAAGCGACAGACTTTTTTTTTTTTTCTGGAGGGAGCCATCACTTCTGGTTGGATTTCTAAGAAGGGAAACCGAGAGTGTAACTAGGCAGTCTATTCCTCCCTCAGCGGCCCAACCTCTCTCACCCCAATTTGTGGTAAAAAAGGCAGGAAAAAACATCCCCCAAACCTTTTTTTTTAATATAGGGGCTGGGGAGAGAAATTGCCTGGGAACGCGTTCCCTACAAGGGGGGTGAGCTGGAATCTCCAGGTCTACACACCCGGACAGTGTTGCGGGTGAGGGAGGGGGTGGTTCTCAGGCACCCCGGAGGTACGCAGCCTGGGGGTTGAGGGAGGGTTTGGCCTTGAACCCTGGACCTCCCAGGCACTTAACCTGCTGGGCGGAGATTGGGCAGTGTTCCTCTCGCCCAGGCCTGACTTGCACACCCAGCCTCTTTGCTCCTTCTTCCCTGGTTACTTTTTTCTTTTTAATTAAAAAAAAAAAAAGTTGTTGGGCTTGTGTGTCTGTGTCTGCCTGGAGAAGAGGGGAGGCAAGGAGGGAGATGGGGAGGGAGGAGGAGAAGCCACCACCTCGGGCCTCAGGGCAACGCAATCAGATCTGCTTCCCAGACAACAGTGCTTTTGCAGGTCCTCGTGGTACTCAGTCTGTGTGGTTGTGTGGCCCAGGTGACTTAGCTCACCTGGGCCGAGGCCAGGGGCCCCCTGCCCATTAGGGAGGGCGGGGAGGCTGGGAGGGAGCCTGGACGAATGTGCATCAGGGAGAGCTCTCCTCTCTCCTTCCAGCCTCTGGTCCTCCCCCATTAGAATCGCAGCTTCTAGAACTGGGAGGCCACCAGCTCAGACATCTCATCAAAGGGACTTTGAAATTATTAGTGGTTCTGCATCCTGGCGCCCTCGAAAGGGGTCAGAGCCCTTCCTGCACTCACCTCCCTGCCTAGAGGGGAGAGAGACCCCCAAATTGGTGTTTGCTGAGGGTCCCACGCTTGGACAGTGTTCAGGTTCCAGCCCTATTTCTTACCAGCTCTGGGTAACCTTGGCAAAATTACCTAACTTCTCTGGGTTTCTGCATCTGGAAAAGAGCTGTTGTGAGGAGTAAACAGGTAGCTTGGTAGTGCACCAGTCTGCCTCACTGGAAGCACCATTGTGGGTTGTTATTGCCATTTTTTTTTAACTTTTTGTCTTTTTGTTTGTTAGGGCCAACACCTGCAGCATATGAAGTCCCCAGGCTAGGGGTCTAATCAGAGCTGTAGTCGCCGGCCTACACCACAGCCATAGCAACGTGGGATCCGAGCCATGTCTGTGACCTACACCACAGCCCACAACAACGCCAGATCCTTAACCCACTGAGCAAGGCCAGGGATCGAACCCACAACCTCATGGTTCCTAGTCGGATTGTTTTCACTGCGCCACGGTAGGAACCCCAAACGTTTCATTTTTAAACCTCTAGGCAGACTTAGTCTTGTCACCTCCGTTTTACAGATACGGAAACAAGCAAGACATTTGGGGTCACACAGACAGAACTTAAAACCGGCTCTTTGAGACAGCTCCAGCCGGCCCTCTGCGGGTTGGGTTCTGCGCATGGGCTCTGCTGGTGTCTCAGCAGTCTCTGCACGATGAACACTCCTCCTGCAAATCAAATGCTTCCCTAAATATTTCTCTCCCACTCTCCCACCTCCGTGCTTTTTCTCCTGCCTGGAATGACTTTCTCAGCCCAGTCGACCAGCTGCAGTCCCTGTCTTCCAAGCCTGGCCGCCTCCTCCACAAAGACATTTCCATTTCCCACAGTTTCTCTTCCTTTGAGCCTGGAAGCACTTGGTTTTTTCCTCGGTACCGCCCCCTCCCCAGCCCTGCCTCCTGCTGTGACTCGATGCCCCAACATCTTCAGCTGTTGGGGTTCCCTGCAGATTTTGGCAGTTCCTTGTTGCCTCTGTGTCTTTGCTTCCACTGCCTCACCTCCTTCAGAAGTGCTCCTTGCCCCACCCCATCTCTTACTTATCATTCAAGACTGAGCTCTGGGGAGTTCTCGCCGTGGCTCAGTGGTTAACGAATCCAACTAGGAACCATGAGGTTGTGGGTTCAATCCCTGGCCTTGCTCAGTGGGTTAAGGATCCGGCATTGCCGTGAGCTGTGGTGTAGGTTGCAGATGTGGCTCGGATCCCGCGTTGCTGTGGCTGTGGTGTAGGCCGGCGGCTACAGCTCCTGTTAGACCCCTAGCCTGGGTGCGGCCCTAGATAAGGCAAAAAGACAAAAAAAAAAGATTCATTCCTCCAGGATGCCTCCCCTGATTTTCCTAATCTTTAACTCTACCATTGGAGGCCCTTCTTGTGTGCTTTCACAGTACAGCGAGAATACTTCTGTCATGAGTAAGATTGTTCGTTCATTCACTCATTTTGGCAAGGCACAGACTTAGGAGCCAAACTGCTCAGATTCCAGCTTCAGAATAGGCAAGTTCTTAAATGTTTCTCTCTGCCTTGCTTATTTATTATTTTTTTAACGATTTTTATTTTTTCCATTATAGCTGGTTTTCAGTGTTCTGTCAATTTTCTACTGCACAGTGAGGTGACCCAGTCACACATACATACATACATTCTTTTTCTCACATTATCATTGCCCCATCATAAGTGACTATAGTTCCCAGTGCTATACAGCAGGATCTCATTGCTTATTCATTCCAAAGGCAGCAGTTTGCATCTATTAACCCCAGATTCCTAGTCCATCCCACTCCCCCCCCACCCCCGGCAACCACAAGTCTGTTCTCCAAGCCCATGATTTTCTTTTTTGTGGAAAGGTTCATTTGTGCGTATATTAGATTCCAGATACAAGTGATAGCATATATTTGTCTTTCTCTTTCTGACTTACTTCGCTTAGTATGAGAGTCTCTAGTTCCATCCATGTTGCTGCAAATGGCATTATTTTGTTCTTTTTAATGGCTGAGTTGTATTCCATTGTGTATATATACCACGTCTTCTTAATCCAATCATCTTTCAATGGACATTTGGGTTGTTTCCATGTTTTGGCTATTGTGAATAGTGCTGCAATGACCATGCAGGTGCATGTGTCTTTTTCAAGGAAAGTTTTGTCCAGATATATGCCCAAGAGCGGGATTGCTGAGTCATATGGTGGTTCTATGTATAGTTTTCTAAGGTACCTCCATACTGTTTTCCATAGTGGTTGCACCAATTTACAGTGCCACCAACAGTGCAGGAAGTTTCCTTTTTCTCCACACCCTCTCCAGCATTTGTTATTTGTGATTATCTTATTTGTAAAATGAGGAAAACCAATCCCTAGCTCAAAGGCTGTTGCAAAGATCAAGTGCATTAATCCGTGTAGAATATGTAGAAAGTGCCTCAATATAGTGACCACTTGCTGACTGTTGGTAACTACTATTTTGATTGATTAATTCATTCTATAGCATAGGGGAAAAATTTGTAATACTGGAGAGAAAACTGAGGCATAATCCTTTTTTTTTTTTTTTTTTTGCTTTTTATGGTCACACTTGCCACATATGGAAGTTCCCAGGCTAGGGGTTGAATTGGAGCTGCAGCTGCCAGCCTACACCACGGCCACAGCAACACCAGATCTGAGCCATGTCTGCGACCTATACCACAGCTCACGGCAATGCCATGACCCACTGAGCAAGGCCAGGATCAAATCTGCATCGTCATCAATACTAGTCAGTTTGTTACCACTGAGCCACAGTGGGAACTCCTGAGGTGTAATCCTGGTTGTATGGCTCAGGAGAACATGGCATGAGGTGTGGGAGGCTTAACAGGCACAAAGGTCCCCTCCCGCCCCGACTTTGACCTTGAGTAGGGGGAGGGGACACGGAGAAGGACACTCCCACCACTGGAGCCATGGATCTCTGGTCAACCCTTTGGGCAAGGAGAGACTCTGACTTACAAAGAGGCAGAAGGCTGTTGGTCAAATCCACCAAGGCCTCAGCCTCCAAATTTCCCAGTTTGGTGGTGGTGGTGGCAGCTCAGGGACAAACTGTTTCCTGAGTTGCTGCCAGAGCTGGTCTCCTGCCAGGAGGCCAGGTCCACACCTCAGGCACTTTCTTACCTTGGCCTCTAGGCTTCCTCTGACCCCCCAACCTCTGCCCTCACCCCGGCATCCAGGAGCGAGGCTGAACTACCTCCACGGCTCAGACGGAATGTGATACGTCTGCCGCCGTGGAAGCAGCACGGTCGTGGAAGGGCCCTTGGGGATCAGATAGCAGGCTTCCTATCCTATCCCCGTCCTCATTGAACTGGTGGGAGACTGAGGGCCAGAGAGGCAGAGACTTGTCCCAGGTCACAGAGCTAATAAACAGGAAAGCTTCTGGACTCCCCATCCGGAGCTCTCCTAACGTCTCTGCGTTGCCCACTGTAACTGCTTCCCCTTTGCCCAGGCCTGCCTTCCATCCATCTGTCCTCCTCTCTTTACTCTCTGTCCATCCATCCATCCATCCATCCGTCCAACAAACGTTCGCCTGTTGAACCTCTGATATATGGCAGGTTAGGTGCTGGGCTCCGGGAGCTCACCGTTGGGTGGGAACACTGACACAGACACTTCTTAGGTCCCGGACAGTTTTGGGTGCTCGGATAGAAATCTCCGCAGAGCAGCCAAAACGGAGAGGGGCCCGGGTCTAGTTGGGTCAATGAGGAAGTTGTCATCGGTGACGTGATGGTTGAGAAAGCCCTGCTTAGAGGGCACGGAGGGGTCAGGAATATCGGATGAGGGCGGAAGTGAAGGGCCTTTCAGCCAGAAGGAGGAAGGGCCAAAGGGAAGAGTGGAGAGCAGCGAGCGCTGCAGCGCAGCCGGGGTCCCGGACACAGGGGACGGGTCTGAGAGAAGGGCAGCAAGTCGCAGGGCATGGGGCTCTGCGGGCCGGCTAAGGTGACTGTCCTTGGTGCCAGATGCATGGGAGCCTCAGGTGGTCCCTGCCGTGGTCAGGTGCTCATGCGGGCGAGCCCAGTGAAGATGCTAGGGAGGAGGGGTGGTCCTGCCCCGTCAGCCTGTCATTCGCCTTAGAGACCTTCTGCCCACGCCCAGTCCCTCCTTCCCTGTTCCTTCCTCTGTCCCTGTCCTCTCTCATTTAAGCCTGTGCACCCTTATCTGTTACCTAGACCCTCCCCCCTTTCCTCTTGGTCCCCTTTTCCTGATAAGAAACAGATTGTATTCAATGCCGCACTCTGCCGGCCAAGAGCCCCAGGCCAAGAGCCCCAGGTCAAGATCCCCTGACTGGAGGTCAGGACATGAGGTTCCAGCCCTGGCTTTGTTGACAACTGACCAGGGCAAGCACAGCTTATTAATAACAACATGTTTGGGGCGGCTTGCTGGTGATAAAGTGGATGGGACCATTGTCTTCTTGGTCCCTCGCTACAGCGCCCTCTATAGGGGAAGAGGTCTCATCTACACCTCCGGGCAGAAGCCTGCCTGGCCAGCCTAGTCTTTGAGCGTCAATGAACTGCCCGGAATTTTGTTAGCAGGCTTGGGTTGCATGACTACGTTATTGCGTGCAAACAGTTGTGTGCTCAGTTTATTACCCATCTGTCCCAGGACAAACAGAACCACAGTAGCCTACCCCGCCACAGAATCTTTCCAATCCATAAGCAAGCAAGTTCAATCAAGAGGTTTTCAGACTTACTTTTCTCTTTCTCTCTCTTTCTTTCTCTCTTCCTTCCCTCCCTCCCTCCCTTCTTCCTTTCTTTCTTTCTCTGTTCCTTCTCTCCTCCCTCCCTTCTTTGCTTCCTTTTTTTTTTTTTTTTGGATGACAACCATAATAAGACATGCATATTACCACACAACCAGGGACAGGTGTGTGTGTATGTATAAAGCTGGAACCAAAGTTGAACAAGAAAACAATCACCACAGATGGTACATACTCTATGATACTATCCCATCAGGAATAACGATGGTAAATTGACTTCCCATCCTACAAACAGCTTACGATGGGGAGTTGGAAGATCTGTTTTGGTATCTCCCACGTTCAAACAAAACAAGCCAAAAGAACAAAAGAGCACCTCCTCAGCCTAGTTGTTCTGTAGCACTGCTCATGCTCCTCTCAGCCCTTTCTCTGATACCTTCACTCGGAAGTATTTACTGAGCATTTTCTGAAATCTTCTCTCTGCGGTTAAACTTCTTAAACGACAGCCTGGATCTATTGTTTTCACTTTCCCACTTCATTCCTCGTAAAAAATCGCCCTTTGCTACCGCTAAGCTGCTGACAATGGCTACCAGCCTTCACCAATGAGTCACAGCTGACTCTGGTTCTCTTTGCCTTTCCTCTCGGTCTCCTTTGCTGCTGCTGCTTTGGTCCTCAGCCCAACTGTGCCTGTTTCCGAGGCTCTGCTGGGCAGCCTCTACTCCTCTCACTCTGCAATAGGTTCCCCGGGCTCTTGGCCCCACCCCTCCCCGTTAGTTACTCCCTGATGCTGAAGGATGTGTGCCTGTGTCTGCTGCCACACCGCACACATCCGGCTTGGTCAGATCTCTCTGGCCACTTGCCCGATTATCGTAAGGCTCACATGGGAGTCCTACAGGCCTTGCACTCCATTTGCCTGAATCCAAGACTTAGCTTCCGCTCAAACCCGCCCCTCTCGAGTCCTCATCTTAGGGAAAGGTGGCACCCCCACTCGGCTGTAGAAACCAGGAACCCGGGACTCCTCCTCTCTCTTCCTCAGCCCCAGTCAGTGGTGCAAGCTTCTCAAATCTATCCTCTTTGTTTGCATCATCTGAATCTGATCCAGATGACAGCATTTCTTGCCTAGAACATGCATATACTTGGAGGTCTCCGCATCTGCATATCATCACCTCCAGACCAGGCTCTCTAGAGCATTCAGAGGGTTTCTTTTTAAAACACAATACTGCGAGTTCCCTGGCGGCCTCATGGTTAAGGACCTAGTATTGTCACTGCTGTGGCTAAGGTTTGATCCCTGGCCTGGGAACTTCAGCATGGCATGGGTGGAGCCAAAAATTTTTTTCTAGTAAACATAAAATAAAAAATAAAATTCTGAGTTCCCGTCGTGGTTTAGCAGTTAACGAGTCCGACTAGGAACCATGAGGTTGCGGGTTCGATCCCTGGCTTTGCTCAGTGAGTTAATGATCTGGTGTTGCTGTGAGCTGTGGTGTAGGTCACAGACGCGGCTAGGATCTGGCGTGGGTGTGGCATAGGCCGGCAGCAACAGCTCCGATTTGGCCCCTAGCCTGGGAACCTCCATATGCCGTGGGTGTGGCCCTAAAAAAAGCAAAAAATAAAAAAAAAAATAAATAAATAAAATGCAATACTGATCTCATCTCTACTTGGTTTAAAAATCCTCCCAGGACAAAGTTGCAGTTGTTTACCATGACATAAAGAACCCCGTCTAGGGAGTTCCCATTGTGGCTCAGTGGTAACGAACCCAACAAGGATCCATAAGGACTTGTGTTTGATCTCTGGCCTCACTCAGTAGGTTAAGGATCTGGCGTTGCCATAAACAGTGGTGGAGGTCACAGACACCGCTTGGATCTGGTGTTGCTGTGGCTGTGGTGTAGGCTGGCAGCTGCAGCTCCTATTTGATTACCTCGCAAGGCAGTGGAAGGCATTCAATGGATTCACTTCTGTAAAGTGGTCCTGGACACTAGCACTTGGTCAGTAAGTGACTGTTACGATCGGTAATAATAATAATCTCTTACAATAAACATTTTAGAAGGAGGTGGGCAGCAAAGCCTTGTTGAACAACAGAGGTGTGCGGTTCACACGCCCGTCCTCAGACCTGAGAGCAGAGGGTGGTGGTGTGGAAGGAGGCGAAGGGAGAAGACCAACCTTTCACAGAGCTCTTGCTGTGTGCCAGGCACTGTGGGAAATGCCAGGACTGCCAACATCGCCTCCGCAAATGCTCACAACAAAGTCGATGCGATTGCTAGTCTGATTTTAGACTTGGGGAAACTGAGGCTCAGAAATGGGAGGCGGTTGGAGGCTGGTGAGGGGCTCACGCCTGCCTCGAACTTTCCACAGAGCAGGTGATTCAGCTCCGGCTCACGCGCTGAGAGCCGCGCCCCGGGCTGGGCCGCGCCCCGGGCTCTGAGTGGCTCTAGTCCCAGGGAGCAGCACACCGACCAGCAGGACTTTGCCCCAAAGCCTCTGCCCAGCTCAACTTTTTAATGTTCTTGAGGGAGCGCAAGGGGAGGCCCCTGCCTTCCCATCCCGGCTTCTTTGCCCAGCCCCGTACACAGCCAATGGTCACCTGCCCCAGGGGACAGGTCCCCAGACGCTTCAGTGCTTTCCATTCTCCGAACCTCTGCTCTGGCTGTTTCCACTATTCTTCTTTTTTTTCTTTTTCTTTTTACAGCCGCACTTGTAGCATATGGAAATTTCTGGGCTAGGGGTTGAGTTGGAGCTGAAGCTGCAGGCCTACGCCATAGCCACATCTGCGACTTACGCCACAGCTTGCAGCAACGCTGGATCTGTAACCCACTAAGCAAGGCCAGGGGTTGAATCTGCCTCCTCATGAACACTAGGTCAGGTTCTCAACCTGCTGAGCCACGGTGGGAACTCCCGTTTCCACTCTTCGTAATAACTTCTCCCCTTAACCCCAAAGATTGAAATCTTCCCAGGAGCTGGGAGGTCATGTCTGTCCTCAAAACCAGGACTTAGTGGGGGGCATTAGGATGGTCTGAGTGTGGGGAGGCAGGAAGCAGAGGTGAAGGAGGAGGGAAGGGGAGAGGAGAGGGTGACAGAGCAGGGCAGGACCCAGTCTGCTGTTACATAAGGGTGCGTACCCAGCACTGCGTATGAATGAGCTCAGGTGCCCTCCCAGGCAGGTGAAGAAAGTTCATCAGCCATGTGACCTGTGCTTCCAGAAAAAACACCTAAGGAAGAATTGGGCAAGTGAGAGATGCTTCGGTTCTTGGAGAGCAGCCAGGGTCAGTGACCCGTCCACGGCAGTGACCTGTCCATGGCAATGACCTGTTCATGGCAGAGGCGGGGGCCTCCGTCCCACCCCAGCCAGCTCCAAGTCCTCCTCTTCTGAGCTGCAGGGCAGATCCTGTACCAAGAAGGAAAAAGGATACGTGTCTGTCAGTGGGCTTTCACTAAATTTCTGGTGGTAGTCACAGGAATTAAACGTTTGTAGACTCTTTCCCAGGATTCCTGCTGTGGTTACCGTTGATCTTCACCGTGACCCTGGGGGTGGGCCTCAAGGCTTCTTTTTTTTTTTTTTTTTGTCTTTTGTCATTTTAGGGCCGCACCCGCAGCATGTGGAGGTTCCCAGGCTAGGGGTCTAATCGGAGCTGTAGCCGCCGGCCTATGCCGCAGCCACAGAAACGCAGGATCTGAGCCGCGTCTGCGACCTACACCACAGCTCATGGCAATGCCGGATTCTCAACCCACTGAGCAAGGCCAGGGACCGAACCCGCAACCTCATGGTTCCTAGTCGGATTTGTTAACCTCTGCGCCACGACGGGAACTCCAAGGCTTCATTTTATAGACTGAGGCTCAGAGGGTTTCCCAAGGCCATGCAGTGAAAAGGGGGCAGACTGGGACCTGAAGTTAATTTTTGTGCTATTGGCATCTGTGACAGTAGAGCTGTTAAATAAAACAAAGTTAACAATTTAGCTGAAGCTTATGATGGGCTAGTACAGTTCTTGTCTTAACTCGTTTAATACTTACAATTCTAGGAGAACGGCACTTTTTTTTTTTTTTTGTCTTTTTGGGGCCGCACTCTCGGCACATGGAGGTTCTCAGGCTAGGGGTCGAATCGGAGCTACAGCTGCCGGCCTACGCCACAGCCACAGCCATGCTAGATCCAAGCTGCGTTTGTGACCCACACCACAGCTCATGGCAACGCCGGGTCCTTAACCCACTGAGCGAGGCCAGGGATTGAACCTGCGTCCTCATGGATACAAATCAGATTCATTTCCACTGAGCCATGATGGGAACTCCTATAGCAGCTCACAATGAATGAAATGAACGCACTCGTTATGCAACACTGAGCTAGTTACTTAACCTGTCTGTACTTCAACAGTAGATTAAATTAGAGAATGCCTGAGAAACCCCAGCACATGGCAGCCCTCAGGAAATGCTAGCTTTGCCTCCCCCCCTCGCGTGGGAAGGGCAGCTGGCTCTGGTCGGGAAGGGCGGCAGGGACATCCCTGAGTCATCCTGGTTCAGCATAAACCTGCAGGACACCTGACCCTTGGCCTGGCCCTCACATTTGCCCAGACTATCAATCCTACTCTCAGCCCCACCTTTGGCCTTGACATTGGCTTTCTGCCAGGACATGAGGTGATCAGAGTTCACGGAGACTTTTGCCTCTGCCCAAGCTCAGGAGCAAACCTGTCTTGCACGGTTGGCCAGCTTGGCTTGGGCCCCAACACCAGGGCAGTGTTGGAGGCGTGGGCAGGTGGCCTGGCAGGGCTGAGGGGCGGAGGGGCTGACTCTTGGGTGGTATTTCCCAAAACACTTGCGCACTGCATTTCATCTGACATTCACAGCGACCCCTTGAGGTGGGCTTGGTTAATGGGCTCCTCTTGACACCAGGAGGAACTGAGCCCCGGAGGAGTTAGGGGGCTTCTCCAAATTCAACAACCCACTGCAGGATCCAATCTCGGGCCCTGGCCCTTTTCACCACTGTGACTATTGGCTTGCCCTCCAAGGCTTAGGGGGTACGCGGGGTATGTGGGAAGCACACAGACCCAGGAGCCACCAGCCCTGGGTTCCAATCCCGGCTGGGCCCAGGACCAGCCGCGTGACCCCGGATGAGTGCCCCGCCTGTTGAGAGGCTTTGAGGGAGGGCGGCCAGCTCTGACCCTGGAACTCTCCAGGCCCACCGTAAATGGCAGCTATTATGACTTTTTCATAACTAACAGCTCAGTAACTGTTGCTGAATCGAATTCCTGGAGAGCCAAGAAGTGTGCCTGTGGGTGGGAGAGACGTCTGGCACTTCCAGGGGGCCCCCAAGCTTTCCTTCCTGCATGCTTCCACCCCCCGCTGCTCCCCAGCGCCAGGCAGCCCTGGAGATGGATTGGAACAGAGGGACCTACAGCTTGTGGGCCTGGAACTGACCTCCCCGCCCACCGTACCTACCTGGGAGCCCCCGTCTCCCTGCGGTTTCCGGTTCAATCAACACCTTGACTTTCTTCATTGCACTTAAACCACTGTCCACACTTATTTGGACTATTAGACTTTCACTCTCACCTGTCGCCCTCCCCTCTCCCCCACCCTAGAGAATGAAAGTCGGTGTGCAGGAATCTTGCGTGTGTTGATCCCTGCGCCTAGAACCGTGCCTGGCGTGTAGTGTTCAGTCATTGTTGGTGGAATGAATGAATGAGTCGACCCTTTGCAGGTCAGCTCTTGCCTGCATTTGTGGAGGTCGCTGAAGTCAGAGCCCAACCTTTTTCTCTAGAGGTTGCCAGCCTGGTGGGGGAGGCAGATACAGACGGCGACCCGACTGTGACCCGCATATGACCGAGGGCAGGAGGCACCTGGGCTTGGGGGGAACTGGAGTGGGTGGCATCGGGTCTGCTTCAGGCAGCAGGAAGGGCCGCGTGGGAGGGCGTGGGAAGCATCTTGGAGAAGCTTCAGCTGAAGAAGCGAAAGATGCCCAAGTGAGGGACAAGGAGGGGACAGCATTCCAGGGAGAGAGCGGCAAGTTCAAGGGGGTACAAGCAGGAAGATCCTATCAAGTCAGGGGTTTCTGGTGCTGTGGAGACAGGACAGGGCCGATGAGTGCAGCCCTGGGGTGACGGATATGGGGGGGGCGCCTGGGAGAACAGCGGGGGCCGACGGGAGCACAGCTGAGGGCTCTACAAGGCCCAGTGTCTTCTCCCGGTTCTCGAAGGCGTCCCACCTGGTGGGAGGTAGGGCTGCCATGCTAGCCAGGGGGTTGTGACTGTCTCCTCCCCACCGCTTCCCCGGGCAAGTGGTGTCTTCCCTGGGAGCTGGGGTCTCTCTCTGCCTCCCTCTGTCTCTCTCCTGAGAGAGAATGGAATTGGGGTCCAGGCCCGCCTGGCCAGGCCAGCGTGGCGGTGGGTTCTTTCTGGGCCGAGTCTCTTCCCCAGACTCGTGGTGGGTTGAGAATAAGGGACTCGCAGGCCTTCCTTCCCAGAGTTTTGGGTTTTGGAAGATGGACCAGGGAGAATGTGGTGGCTTTTCCAGTCAGAAGACACTGCGCAGCGGCCCCAGGAAGTGTGACTCACTCGCATCTCACTAGGGGTAGGGATCAGCTTCTGGCCTCTAGCCCTCAGCCAGAAGCTTCTGCGCCCAGACAGCCAAAGCCAGAGCCCTAGAGAGATGGTCTGTCGCAGACTCTCTTGGTGACCCCAGCGAGTTTTTCCCTCTTATAGCTGCACCTGCGGCATACGGCGCTTCCCAGGCCAGGGCTGAATCGGAGCCGTAGCCGCTGGCCCACTCCACAGCCACAGCAACACCAGATCCAAGAGACGTCTGTGACCCACATCACAGATCACGGCAACACCGGATCCTTCACCCACTGAGCAAGGCCAGGAAATGAACCCGCATCCTCATGGAGTTTATGTCGGGTTCTTAACCCGCTGAGCCACAGTGGGAACTCCTTGATGTCTGCTTTTGTGAGACAGAATAACCATCCCTGCCCTCTTTCTGAGAGTCTGGAGACCTACCTGCCCCTCATCTTGGATTTGGCATGGGCTCACCTTGGGCAAGTCTGCCCCGTTGGGGGACCTCGGTCTCTTCATCTGTCTGCTGAGGGGGTTGCACTTGAGGGCCTCAGAGTGGCTTTCCTACTCACACATTCTCCCCAGCCCCATAGAGTCTCGGGATCAGCTGGTTCTCAGTGCTCACAGCACTGCCAGTACCTACCAGGTCCGCTTGAACGCTTCCAGGAGAGTCATCACATCTCCTGCGGCCCCCTGCTGCCTTTGGAGAGTTCTAGAAGGGCCTTCCTCACACTCTACCTCCCTTTCTGCTTCACCCAACCACTGGGGGCAAGTCCTGCCTCCGGAGGCTACAGAACTCCATATGGTTCAATGGGTCCTGGGCAGTGGGCACTCTGGCCAGGCCTTGCGCTGGATTCCAGGGATGTGGAGGAACCAGAAATGATCACGGCCCTTTAGGAAGTCATTGTCAAGGTGGGGAGACAGACCAGTAAACAAACACATAATTTCAGTAAAAGTTTAGGGTGTGAGAGATAATGCTGGGGCTGCTGGGGGAAAGCTCGAGTGAGTGAGAAGTGGAAAGGCAGAGCCATGTCTCAGGGGCCAGGCCGAGAAACTTCTCAGTTGTCCAGCAAGGACTAGAGGGACGTAGATCCTCCAGCTCTGTCAGAGCCCGGACAACAACAATCCCAGCCGCCATCTACCTCTCATGGGTACCAGGCCTTGCTGCCTCATCAAACACCCTCAATCTCACTGAGTCACCACAGCAACGCTCCCAGGTAGTATCACTTATTCCCATTGCATAGGTGGGAAAACTGAGGTCCAGAGCGACCAGATAGCTCCCCCAAAGTTCACATGGTTGGTATACTTGGAGCCTGATTAAAGCCAATCTGGGAGTTCCCATCGTGGCGCAGAGGAAACGAATCCGACTCTGAACCATGAGGTTGCCGGTTCGATTCCCAGCCTCACTCAGTGGATTAAAGATTCGGCATTGCTGTGAGCTGTGGTGAAGGTCGCAGATGTGGCTTGGATCTGGCATTGCTGTGGCTGTGGCATAAGCTGGCAGTTGTAGCTCCGACTGGACCCCTAGCCTGGGAACCTCCCTATGCCACAGGTGCAGCCCTAAAAAGACAAAAAAAAAAAAAAAAAAAAAGCCACTGTGGCTGAAAGCCTCTTGCTAGGCTATGCCCCCTCTTGTTTGTCCATCTATGTCTGCTATGACCGGGTTTGGGGTCTGCCAGGCCCTGGCTGCCAGTGCATTTCCTGCCACGAGGCAGTGGAGAGGGAGGCTCCCAGCCGGCGTGGAGATTTTGGACCTGAGTGGGGCGTCCGAGGCTCATCAGCGTGGAGGAGCTCCAGGCATCGCCAACAGCCTTGGGAGGCAGGCCTTTGTGCGGGCGAGGAGGGGTTCTCCCCCTACCCTCAAAGTCCCCCTTTGCTGCAGTAGCCTAGCAGTGGGCAGGGCCCTGGTCTGGGAGGCCCAAGTCCAGGCAGTATCCCTGACCTGCCCTTGACCTGTAACATGACCTTGGATGGGGCTCTTCCCCTTTGGGGCCTCAGGTTCCTTAGTCACAGACAAGAGGAGGGGCCAGGCTCTCCAAGCAACACTCACAACTGTAGCTGAATGAAACCCTGTCTTGTCCTGAGCTGGAAGGGCAGACATGATTCTGAAAGTACTCCCCAGCCCCTCCCAAGTCTCTTGGGGTCGCAGCCGGGCCCACCTCCCATCTTCTCAGCAGGATGCCCTTTCTTTTAGGAAAGGCGGTCAGGAGACAGTGACTGGCTGGGAGGGGCAGGAAAGGATGAGGTCGGTCAGTCATTGGGCTGGTGAGAGAATAATGTCCTCGGGTCAGACAGGCCATTAATCAGCTGTGCGACCTTGGGCAGAACCTTTAACCTTCCTGAACTTCAGTTTCTGTATCTGCAAAGATGTGATAATAATAGTAGCCGCTACTGGGGGCTATTCATAGTCAGGATACAGTAAGGATTTAAGGGAAGTGAGTCTGTAAAACTCTTGGCACAGAGCCTGGTATGTTGTAAGCACTCAACCGTGTGGCCTTGATGACAATGCTGACAATGGTGATGATGGCAGTGGAGGGGAGAAGAATGACAACAGTTCAGTCGGACGGCGTGAGACACTGTGAGGCCCTCTCCCAACAGGCTGATTCTGTGCCTCTTCCAGGCTCTGCACTTACCAGCTGCCTTCCAGAGACTTCCTCGCTCTGATTCCGCAAAGTGTCCTGAGTAACCAAAGGTCCCCATGGCACCAGGCCCTGTGGAGCTGCGCCTGGACGACGATGTCACGCAGATCAGCACCCAAGGGTGGCCCTCTGGATGCGGTGGGGGTCCGAGGTGTGGAGCGGAAAGAGGGAGCTTCCGGGGAGGCAGAGTTTAACCAGAGTCTCGATGGAGGGGTAGGAATGGGCTGGAAGAAAAGGATTTCTTTTTCCATTTAAAGGCCTTCCAGGCAGATGAAATAACGTGTGTGGAAGCAGAGGGGTGTGAAATAGCATGTCGAGCTTGGGAAACTGCGAGAAGCACAATATGGTCAGAAAGCTGGGAGTGGGAGGGGGTGAGAGAAGAGAGCGGAGTGGGAAGGCTGTTAGGAGCGGACCATGGAGAGCCTGGTGCGTGAAATAGATGTTCAGAAGTTGTCTTGAAGGCATTGGCGGGTGATTCTTTCCATCGGGCGCAAATGTTCCTGAGAAGCTACTCAACCCAAAGCACCTTGCAGGAGCTGCCGTGGTGCACCCCTCAGAGGCTGGCGCCTCTCCCCTGGGACTGGAGCATTCACCTCGCTGAGACTCTCCTTCTTGCCTTGGGCTAAAAAAGACTCTCCTCTTCTAATGTCAGTCCCCTTCTGGGAACCTGCCTCCTATGACCGGTCCATATGGGAGTATACAGGCCTCCTTGTCCCAATTTGGTACAATTGTGAAAAGTCATTCCAGCTCCAGGGCTCCTGAGACGGGGCTGAGGCCTCCATGGGGGGGGGGTCTGCATAAGAACCCAACCGGTCCCTCCACCCAGTTCTGCTTCAATCGCCACTCCACAACAGGTATTGATCTTGAGATCAATCCCCAATAAGCCTCTTGCTATCAAATGTTCATCTCAGAATCTCCTTCCTTAGGAAGCCAACCTGTGGCAGCAGCACTGAGGGGGGTCAGTGATGGTGAGCATCTCAATGAGAAGTCAGAGGCCCCTGCTTCTGGTGGCTCTGCCAGTGTGTGAACGAATTGAGGGGGCACAGACTGGAGCCAAGAGGTCGGGGAGGACGCTGTGCCAGCTTAGTAGAGGAATGAGGAGGGATGGGTCTGGGGGAGAATTGCCAGGCAGGACAGACTAGGTATGGAAGCTGCCTAGAGCATCTGGGCAGCGGTGAGCCAGTTCCTGGGTTAGATTTAGCAGCTCAGTCTGGGAGTGGTGCCTCTAAGACACCTGGGTTTGCAGGAGCACCTGGCAGTTTAGAAGCATTTGCTCACGCCCACTAGTTTAATACGGCACTGTACCAGCCAATCAGAAGCATCGCCAGGGCCCAGAGACCCTCTATTGGGCCAGGTGTTAACCCCTTAGTTGCTGAGTCACTGGGGTCAGGGATGATGGGAGGGGTGGGAGGGGCCAAGCGGTAAATTAGAAGCTGGGCACATCAGCTGAATATCAGCCCTACTGGCTCCTCATATAATCCTCACGGGAATCTGCTAAGGCAGATACTATAATCCCTTCTTAAAAAGAGGAAACAGGGGCTCAGGGAGGTGAGGGACTTGCCCCCCCCAAAATCTGGAAGCTTCTAAACAGCAGAGCTAGAGTGGAATGCAGGCCCATCCGGCAGTGAAACCCACATCCGGAGAAGTCGCTGGAGCGGGGCGCAGAATCTCGATCTCGGTTCTTCAGTCAGGGTCCTTCCCCCTGTTTTTATGGCCACTTCCTGTAGTGAATTCCAGAGCTTGTATGCAACAACCAATGGCTCCTTCCAAGAAACGGTGCTGAGAAGGTCCAGATCGGTGGGGGAAGTGAGATGGAAAGCTAAAGCCGGACGCCAGGCACGGGGGAATTTCCAGACCTGGGGATCCCCCAGCTCCTGGTTTGCAGCCCGGGCGCGGGTGCAGAGGCTCGCAGCCTGGCTGATGGATGGCGCTGCCCGTGGCAGAGGGAGACCTAGGGGGCCAGCCGTTCACCTCCTCCAACCTGCTGTCTTCAGAGAAATGGGCTCCCTGGGAAGCAGTAAGCCTCCCGCTGCCGTGAGCATGTCTATTCATTCGTTCGTGTACGCATTCATTTCACCTTGAACGGCTGTTTAGGGGGTACCTTCCACGTGCCCTGTGTCACCAGGTCCTGCCCTCGCCTGGGTCTAGCCTCACCTGGGCTCATGCTGGTGGGGAGATGGGTGCTAAACAGGCAACGGTGATCCACTGAGATGGCCTAGGGGGTGCACAGGTGCACAGGGGCCATTCTATTGGTGCCTGAGTCCCCTTTGCCAGTACATACATGCTGTCAGCGGCTATCAATTAATGGATAAAGGAAGAAAGGACTGAGTTGGGACCAAAGGAAGGGCTTTCTGACTGACCTGAGAGAAAGCCCTGCGGGGGAAGTTAGAGGTGAGGTGGCGTCTTCACCCTGGGAGGGCACCAGCCTCTGTCCTCCTGGTTTGACAGCCATCATTTACCTAGAGGCAGGAGGCTGGACTCAGAGATGCCGGGGCCTTCCCTGATCTGGAATCCTGAGTTCTGCTGTGGCTCCAAACGGCATCCAGAAGCCCGAAGGACTTTGGCTGTTTGCTCAGCTGTGACCCAGAACACAATGAACTGACTTTTTCCTGCTAAATCCTACGCGGGAAGTCTGAGCGGTGTCTGGGTTCGGGGAGGGAGAGGCTCTGTCCGCAGTGCTCTGGTCTCTGGTCCCAGAGCCCATCAGGGCTCGAAAAGATTGCACGGTGTCCTGTTTTTAAAAACATGACCTGCTCTCTGTGTTTTTTTAACTTTTTAAAGTTTTCTGAGAAGATGATTTTAGAAAAGCCAGATTCTTCTCCCACCCTCAGGCCCAGTTTCATCTTCATACCTACTTGGGAAAGAGGACAAGTTCCCCTGCGACCTCCTGTAGGTGGCTACATGAAGAGGGGAAGGAGCAGGCCGAAACTTTAGTGAGCACCTACTATGTGCCAGGTCTCACACTGAGTGCTCTGCAAATCATCTCCATTTTTTTGGTGGACAGGGTGGGGGGGGTCAGTGAGGAGTCTGAGAACTACAATATTAACGTATAAGAGGCATACAGCTGGTGATGATTATGTTAATACTAATAGAATGATAATTATTAGTTGAAACTCTTATTTGAAAAACTGACAGTTTCTTATAGTTCAACCTAATACATGTTATTCAGGCACAACACAGAATGGTCTTTCCATAGTCTCACGAGAATCCTTTTCAAAGAAGGATTTATTTATTATTCTGCTTTCAGAGCTGATGAGATTGAGGTGGGGAGAGATCACATGACTCTCCAACACCTCCCAGTAAATCAGTAGTGGGGCCGGGCCCTGAACTCAGGTCAGTTTCCAAAGCCCTTCAATTTTCTGACCTCAAGCCACAACCCACTTTGTCACCTTCCCTGCAACTCATGCTGACTCACTGGCCTGATGGCTGGGAAACCTGGGGTAGAACAGACTCTGCCCCTCAAGTCCTGGGTGCCTTGGGCAGGGCTTCTCCTCTCTGGGACTCGCTTTAAACATCTGTAAAGGGAGGGCTTGATGCACCTGTTTCCTCCTCTGTGATCGCCTCTGGATGTGTGCTGTGTGCACAGAAAGCTGGGACCACCGTCCTGGCCGGGGATTGAACCTGCATCTTAGCGCGGCAGAGATGCTGCTGATCCTTTCACCGCAGCGGGATCTCCAACAAACTTTAACTTTGATTTAGAAAAAAGTCAAAGACGACAGCCCTGAAGGCTAAGCTTGCTGCATTTGACCATATATGAATCAGGAACTTCTTCATCAAAAAAGAGACACCGTAATGTTCAAACACAAAGACAAATCAAGAGAAATATTTGCCATACACGAGTTAAAAGTCTGGAAAATAGAAACAACTCCTATACCTCTATAGGAAAAGACTGAATACGAAATAACAAGGATTTAGGCACATCCAGAGGTCTTAGGCGAGGCCTTCCTGTGCCTTGAGGAATAAAAGTTTAAAATGAACATTGATCGGGAAATTAGGTTTTGCCTATAAGGTTGACAAATTCTGAAAAATACCATTGATATCCAGGGTTGATGAGAGCTGCTGGCAATGTAATCTGCTGTGGCTTCTGTGGAGCCCAACTGACAGACTCCATCAAAAGATAAAATACATACACCCTGGGGGTATTTGGCTCAGCGACTCATCTCTTGGAAACTCCCCCAAGAGAAACACCTGCACATGCGCACAAAGAGGAAGGAACAAAGATGTTTGTTGCAGGATTTCATAAGAGTGAAAAGTTGCAGGAAGAGGTACAAGAATAGGAGAGGGTACATTCCCTCTTTGCAGCACCTTGCAGCAACAGGAGCATGCCGCCCTGTAAGCTTGGACTTGTGTGCAGTCCGAGAGAGGGCGGCTGAGCATGTGCTTCCCCGGCCTGTCCTGCATTCCAAGTGACCTGGGGACTGAATTGAGAGCCAGGGAGCTAATAGGCCCTGGGAAGGTAGAGGACTGGGCAGGGGGCTGGATGGGGAACAAGGCAGAGACTGTGGTTCTGCAGGCACCATGAGCCAAGGCGGAGCCAGAGGAGCCCCGCCCCCTGCCACCAATGGGGGCGTGGCCTGGCCTGGAGACCTCCTGGGAGGAGCTCAGCATCTTCTGCAGAGGCAGAGGGTGCTATGGATGGCATCTGCCTCCCTCTTCCAGGCAGTCCTGTATCTGCCTGGTTGCTCACTTTAAGGCCCCCTAGGCACACACACACACACACACACACACACACACACACACACACACACACACTCAATTGGGGAGGCAGCAGAGGTGGAAGCTACCTGAGGGCTGGAGGGTTTTACAAGGCAGACTGAATATTACCCAAAGAGACTGTTTAAATGATTAGATCACACAAAACCACATTAGAGGACATTATGTAATTTTTTCCTGCTGACCAAGGCAGGAGTGGTTTGGGAGGAAAGTCAGATTAGTAACAAACAAAATAATTACCACTTCCTGGCACACTGGAGCACACAGCCAGCTGAATTTTGTGACCCTCATGCATCGGCATTTCATTCTTTCAGTTTCTTCTGCCTGGCCGGCTCTCCCTCTCCTCCCGCTAGCTGCCTCCTACTGACCCCTCAGTTTGCCCTGATAGCCCTCCTCGGGGCTGCCCTTGAACTTCTAGACTGGCTTCCACACCCCAGAGCGTCCGTCCGTTTATCCCATTGTGCAGGGCACCGTGTTGTCGTGTTGCCCTCCCCAGCAGACTATGAGCTCAGGGGAGCAGAGGCCCTCTGCTAATCATCAGGGTACCCCTAGCACTGTACTTAGCACCTGCAGGTGCTCGGTTAATGCTGGTTGAATAAATGAGTTATTAAGGGGTGAATGAGAGAGGTGGGCTGCCTATACAGAAGACCTGGAAACTCCATGACCTTGGCACAGATATTTCTTCTCCTTGGGCCTCTGGTTTCCATCTCCGACGAGGTGGGGGTGGGCTTCTCTCCGACAGCCCCGACCAGCCATGTCCTCCTGCAGAGCCCAAGATAGACGGGAGCGTGGCCGGAGCGCGGTCCTCTACTGCCCGCCAAGAAATCCCACAGCAGACAGCCCAGTCCGTGCACCCTCCCCGCCTGCTGCCAACGCAGCCTTTGCAAAGTTCTGCTCCTTCTTCCTCTTTCCAGACGTGGCTCATGTCTGGCTCCCTCCCCACACCCTCCTCCCGGAGGGACCCTGACTGCTTCCAGATGGGGCCTTTTCCCTGCCCCTTTCCTGAGTCCAGCAGGCCGAGCCCCAGCTGGGAAGCTGCCCGAGGCCTCTCCATGCACCACCCTGCTTTCTCTGTGTGCTGTTCTCCCCTCAGCCCTTTCTCTATGCGTGTTTGTCTTTTGGCCTCTGTGCCTCCGGCTTTATTAATTTTTTCTCCCTCTGTCTTTCTCCACTTGCTCTTTGCATCTGTGATTTCCTCTCTTTCCCTCTCTCCTTGTTTTGGTTTTTCTGCATTCCTCTCTCCTGCTTCCTCCTGAGACCCCTTTCCCACCCTGGAGGCGCCCTTCCCTTCCACGGGCCTCCGTCTCCTTAACCCGGCTGAGAAGTGGCTTCTTCCACTCCCACAGCCCCTTCCTGGCTCCTGACTGAGGCCCGTGGAGCCCCGGCCAGCCTGGATCCCACCCGGCCCTCGGTCAGGACAGTGGCCGGGCCCAGCATGGTCAGGGGGAGCTTGCTGGCTGGACCCATAGCATCTTTGCATGGTCCTCCTGAGCGGAGGGAGGCATGGCTGTGCCTCATGGCCAGGATTACCCGGGCCTTTTCCAGCCTGTAGATGCCTCGCCCCGACCCTGTGTGAGGCAGCCTGGCCCCCTTCCAGCCCCTGAGAGCTCCGGAGCCCTGGCCAGGGAGAGGCCCCCAAACAAGGGCTGCTCTCATGGGCTCCCGAGGGGGCTGCTTTCCTCCACCGGCTCCCTCTCGCGGAGCCTGCTGGGAGCTGGGCCATTAGATATCAGGACTGCTTTGGTTAAAGGATTTAGACCCCAGGACTGAGCCAGAGGGATGTAGGAGAACCCAAGAGCAAAGGTGAGGCTGGAACGTGAAACCCGAGGTGGGACTTGAACACATAAGTTTCCTCCCTTTTAGATCCTGGGCTCTGCCTCTCAACAGTTGGGGAGTCTGAGGCAAACTGCCCCCCTTTTCTGAGCCTCTGTTTTCTTTCCTGTGAAACAGAGGACAACTGATTCCCTTCTGGGGCATTGTTGTGAGAATTAAACGTTGGGACATGGATGAAACACCCAACACTGCAGGCTCACAGTATTACTTGAGATAGAATCTGAATGCCCAATGAGGAAATGAATTCCAAAGTCAAAAGACCTGTGGAGTTCCCATCGTGACACTGAGGAAACGAATCCGCCTAGGAACCATGAGGTTGCGGGTTCAATCCCTGGCCTCGCTCAGTGGGTTAAGGATCCAGCATCGCTGAGAGCTGTGGGGTAGGTCATAGACTCAGCTTGGATCTGGCGTTGCTGTGGCTGTGGCGTAGGCTGGCGGCTACAGCTCCAATTAGACCCCCAACCTGGGAACCTCCACACGCCACGGGTGCAGCCCTAAAAATGCAAAAAAAAAAAGTCAAAAGACCTGTGTCAGTGCTGGCCATACCTTCTCAGCCTGGCATGGGGGGTGGGGGCGGGGATGACCCTTAAGAAGTGTTGAAAAGTAAATAGATGGAAGGATGGAAGCGTGACAGATTGAATCTCGGCCACTGATCGATAGTGGCTTTGCGTAAATCATGAGACCTCAGTAAAATGGAGATGCAATTCCCACTTTAAAAGGTTGTTATGTGAATTCATTGAGTAGTAAAAAAAAGGCCTGTTAGGCGAATGAAATTAAATAAGGAATGTAAATGTGCATCGTTAGTGCTTCATAAATCTTGGCCCTTATATAAATTATAATCACAGCCCGAGAATTAAAATCATTCAGTAAGGAAGGATTGATCCTTATCCTTACATACGGGGCCTGTTGTATGATTTGAGCCCAAGCCGCTCAGGAGCAGGAGTGAAGAATCCAGCTCGCTTTTTAGTGGTCCTCAGGCTCATGGGACATTGAGGGAAGGAGCTTGGTAGTGGTTTTTATGGGCTCTTGACCAAGTGGCCAGGGTGGAGCCAGAGCTCCAAACCTGGGGAAGCTGCAGCAGGGGACAGACACAGGGGACCAGGTTCGGGGGGCTGGTCCTGCCAACGAGGGCTAAAGTCGGAGGCTGTTTCCATGGCTATGGGCTTCACCTGTCTTGGTAGTAAGGCTGCCACGTCCCATCTCCAGGCAGGTCCCTGGACACCTGCCCTACCTGAGCACGAGCCAGCGGGGCAAGCCCTTACCTGACTCTGGCTGCCCTTGAACACATCTTGCTGTCCTTGTCACCTGGGATGTGCAGGTCAGCCTTCTCTTTTTCTGTTACTAACCTGCTCACCCTCCAGCTGCCAGCTCTGCTACGAACCTCCCCCACTCCCACCAAGACCTCCCTGAGTCCGAATGACTCGCTCACTAACCTGCCTCCTGGCAGCTTACCTGACTCCCAGAGCCTCGGTTTACTCGCCTGAGAAGTAGGGCTGTTCATAATGAGCTGTGGGTCTTGTGAACATTTAGTGAGAAAACCCTTATGAAAATATCCAGTGTGATTTTGACCCATGAATTCTCCCTTATTTTGACAGTTTCTTTCTTCAGTAAAACACATCTTGCTCTCTCCCTTCTGTTACTGGCATATGTCCCCCATCAGGACGGGGACTCCCTGAGGACAGGGTTCTCCCCGTCCCCGCTGCCTGACCCAACACTGCTCGTGCAGAGTACGTGGCCCCAGCCCTGACCCTCCCGAGATAAATGGAGCCATGTTTGCTGAGCACTTAATACGTGCCAGACAGCAATCTCTGAGCATCAACACGCATGGAGCATCTACTGTGGCAGATGCTGTCAGCAGTGTTTAAGTAACATCTGTGAACAAAAGTCAGAAATCCTGTCCTCGTGGAGTTTGCCTTTTAGCTGCAGGAGCAGAGGAGAAACAGCAAACATAGCGTTCGAAGGTGACAAGCCCTATGGGCACAAATAGAGCCGTGCAAGGGGACTGGCGGGGGGGAAGGGGAGGGGACTGGGTTACAATTTTAAATAGGGTGGTTGGGGTGGCGAAGGGGACAGGAACCTGAGACCAGGGCAGTTCCTGGGCCAGTTTACAGGCCTGAAGAGGCTATGTAAGGACTGTTTTGTTTTTTTTTTGGCCATGCCTGTGGCAGGTAGAAGTTCTGGGCCAGGGGTCGAATCCACACCACAGCAGCGACCCGCTGCACCACAAGCGAACTCCAGGACTTGATCCTTTCTAAAAAATTTGATAAAGATGATCTTAGTTTATTTGTTTAGGGCTGCACTTGTGGGAAGTTCGCGGAGCTACAGATGGGGTCTATGACACAGCCGCGGCAATGCTGGCTCCTTAACCCACTGTGTGAGGCCAGGAAGGGAACGTGAATCCTCACGGAGACTATTTCGGGTTCTTAACCTGCTGAGCCACAGCGGGAACTCCCGCGAGTGAGTTAAGAAGCCCTTGGAGGTTTTGAGCCTAGGAGTGCCATACTTTGATGTGATGTATTTTATTGAGATATCATGGACCTTGTATCAGTTTTAAGTGTACAACGGAATGATTTGGCGTATGTCTCTAGGCCAAATGATCTGAACAGTACATGTAGCTGGCATTCATCCCTACACCTAGTTACAAAACATTTTCCTGTGATGAGAACTGGTGATAAGATCGATTCTCTTAGCAACCGTCAAACATACACTACGGTATTAATACAGTCACCGTGCTGTACTGTACATCTGCGAGACTCATGTATCGTACAAGTGCAAGTTTGTACCTTTTGACCACCTTTTATGGCCCATGTTTTATTAGGCTTACCCTGCAGGGTTCTCCTGTGGGTTCAAATCCCAGCTCCGCCTCTTCGTAGCTGCCTCGCTGGAGCCAGACATCTCACCACTCAGCTTCAGTTTCCTCTCTGTACGAAAGCAGATGAAGAATATGTGTCTAACAGATCCTTGGCAGAAATGCCTGTCTGCTTTTAGGCCTAAGAATAGCCATCCTTCGGAGCAGTTGGTCTGTTTCATCTCAGGAGCGCTCACGGGCTGCTGGCAAGACGAAAGCAAAGCCTGTGCCCTGCCCGCAGCAAAGTCAGCTGGCCTTCGGTTCTCGCAGCTTTATTCTTGGGCTGGGATCTTTCCTCGCCAACTTTAAAAGTGGTTTCAAAATGTTATGCTCTTTAAATAATTTCTTTAAAGTAACATTTTCATGTTATTCTTCACCATGAAGAAAATATATGTAACCCAAGGATCACCGCTTATAATTTTTTTGGGGAGGATGGGGGTGAAGGAGAAAAAATAGGTTTTATTGATTTGCCAGGCCAAGGGGGCCACGGCAGGCTAATGCCTTAAAGATTGTGCCTCCACTTTTAATTTTTTGGTAGTATTTTTTTAGAGTATATAAAAAGTGTATATGTACATATGTATATAAAAATATATTTATAAAATCATATATGTCTATATGTGGGCACATATATGTATTATGTGTGTGTTTGCATATATACACGTATATACATATGTATGTTTGTATATATGTAAATTTAATATAAATGTAAATGAGCTAGTCAGTGTTTATTTATCCCCCCTCCATAGGTGCTTTACCCCTGCGCCCACGCCCTTGCCCAGGCTGCGGGGGGGGGGGTCCAAACTTCATACCACAGTGGAAAACAGATAATAAAGGAAGCAAACATTTGCCTTGAGCACAAGCAATGCATTTGGAAGGATTGACGAAGAGTCAAGCAGCCTAGATTCCGGCCCAGACAAGGAATATTTCGATGGTGAGCAGGGGAAGGCGAGGAACCGTGGGTGCTAAGAAGGCGCCCTGCATTGTCTCCCTCTGGCGCCGCCCCGCTCGGCACCCTCCCTCGTTCAGCAGAGCCTGGGAGGCCGGAGAACCTGCCTTCTCTGCAGCCTGCTGAGATTCCGGAGAGCAGAGCAGAGATGCTTGAGGAAGTCCAGGCAGCCAGGCCCACGGAGCCTGGCGGAATGCTCCTCGGCCCTGCGGGTGGTCGGGGCCCCGGGGGTTGTGGGGTGAGATGGCGAAATAGCATAGGAGTTGCCGTGGCTCACCCACCAACAGTACAATCACAGCCAGTATAGGGCTGTATTCATTTCCAATGGCTCCTGTGACAAAATGCCACACACTCACTGGCTCAAAGCCACAGAAATGTACTCTCTGACGATTCTGGGGACCAGAAGTCCAAAATCAGTTTCACTGGGCTGAGGTCAAGGTGCTGGCAGGGTCCAGGGGAGAATCTGCTCCCTGCCTCTTTCAGCTCCTGGTGGCCGTTAACCTTCCTTAGCTTGAGGCTGCACCTTTTGCTGCTGTGTCTTCATGTCTGTTGAGTCGCCCCCCGCCTCTCTCTTAGAAGGGTACATGTGATCGCTGTTAAAACCCATCTAGATAATCCAGGATAAACTCCTTCTTTCAAGAGCCTTATCTTAAACAAAAGCAAAAATAAACAAATGGGACTACATCAAACTAAAAGCTTCTGCGCAGCAACGGGAACTATTAACAGAAGAAAAAGGCCACCTGTCAAATGGAAGCAAATATTTGCAAGTCATGTACCTAAAGAGGAGTCAATATTTAAAACATATGAAACAACTCGTACAACTCCGAAAAATACCAAACAATCTTATTTAAAAAGGGGCAGAGGGTCTACATAGACATTTTTTCTGGGAAGCCTTGGAGATGACCACCAGGACGTGAAGCATCACTAATCATCAGCGAAATGCATGTCAAAGCCACAGTGAGATGTCACTTCATATCTGCTAGAATGGCTTTGATCAAAAAGATAAGAAATAACAAGTTTTGGCGAGGATGTGGCGAAAAGGGAACTTCTGGGCACTGTTAGTGGGAATGTAAATTGGTGCAGTCTCTGTAGAAAACAGTATGAATTTTCCTTAAAAAGTAAAAAATAGAACTACCGTATGATCTTGCAATTCCACTTCTGGGGATTACCTAAGGAAAATGAAAACCCTAATTTGAAAAGTTATCTGCAGCCCCATGTTGATTGCAGCATTATTCGTAATAGTCAAGATATGAAAACAATCTAAGTATCCATCAACGAATGAATGGATAAAGAAAATATGCCATATAGTAATGCAATATTATTGGGCATTGAAAAAGAATGAATTCTTGTTAATCCAACAACATGGGTGGACTTTGAGAACTAAGTGAGATATGTCAGAGAAAGACAACTACTGTATGTTCTCACTTATTTTTTTACTTTTACTTTTATTTTTTGCTTTTTAGGGCCGCACCCGCGGCATATGGAGGTTCCCAGGCTAGAGGTCTAATCAGAGCTACAGCTGCCGGCCTAGCCACAGCCACAGCCAAGCAGGATCTGAGCTGTGTTTGTGCCCTCAACACAGCTCAAGGCAATGCTGGATCCTTAACCCGTTGAGCGAGGCCAGGGATCCAACCTGCATACTCATGGATCCTAGTCGGGTTTGTTAACTACTGAGGCATGAAGGGAACTCCAGGTAGCAGGATCTTAAAGGAAGCAAGATGTCTCTGAAGGGTGTCCTCTGATGTCAGAGTGGGAAGTGGCCGGCTGCCTGTTCGGAAGCACTGGCTGGTGCTCTGCCACCAAAGGGAGGGGCTCTCTGCCCAGGGCCCTGGACACAGGGCCACGCAGGCTCCCTAGGCCTCCACGCCCTGGTGTCCGCCCGTGCACCCAACCCCGCTCCCAAAACGTGACTAGCTCTGCAGGCATCATGCGGGGCCGGTCTGCCTGGGGCCCTGGGACTACGGGGAAGAATCTGACCGCACTTTAGGCTGCCAACTCTCTGCCTCGCGCCCTCCAGGGCCCCGGCAGGGGCCCCTCTGACAAGTGTGGCTCGCTTTCTCATCGTGCTGCTCTTCAGAGCTCTCTGGGTTTTCCCATGGGCTCCTTACTATTTGCTGCTGGCTCTTCGTCAGGTGACAGGTCTCTGCCAGCCTGACCCCTGTTTCCTGGGTCCTGCTCCATCATCTTACCGGAAATTGGGATCCATCTGCGCACGCGTGAGGGGGGGCGGGGCCGAGATTCACCAGACCCCAGGATCCGTGCAAGCGAAGGTTGCTCCCTCCTCCTTTTGTGCCCCTACCTGTTACCGAAGGCAAGTTTCTGTGATATACAGTGAAGCCAAACTGAAACGCTGGAGTTTGGAGCAGAGAAAGTTGTAGGGCGGAGCCATGCACGGAGAGCACTTGGCTCCTGCCGCGCGCCACCACCACCGCCACCGCTGGCCCCAAACTCCCACAAGGGTTTCGGCAAAGCACTTTTTAAATGAGAATAACATGGAGCACTGGCTGTTAGAAACTTAATGCAAAGGAAGGGCCTGCTTGTTTCTCATCGCTGACGTCCAGCTGCTGGAATTAATTTTTAAAGGCAAGGTGAGGGAGGGGCGTGATTAGCTGTTGCAAACTTCTTGTGTAGGAATCCTTTTTCCTTCAGCTGTTCACGCAGGTCAGGTCACAGTGTTCCTGTAAACCTCTGCCAAGACAAATGTTCTTTTTCGTTTTTGACCACAGGTGGAAATGCCTGGTCCAGAGGTTGAGCCTGCGCCACAGGGGTGACCCGACCTACGGTAGTGATAACACCATCGCGGTACCCTTCACCCACCAGGGAACTCCTCAGTGTTATTCTGTGTTCTGCAACTTTGTCTTTTGGCGGGGGGAGGGGGGGCTGCATCCCAGGCATATGGAAGTTCCCAGGCTAGGGGTCTAATCAGAGCTGTAGCCGCCGACCTACGCCATAGCCACAGCAGCATGGGATCCTTAACCCACTGAGTGAGGCCAGGGATTGAACCCGCGTCCTCACGGATACTAGTCGGGTTCATTAACTGCTGAGCCACAACAGGAACTCATGTGTTCTGCCATTTTTAATCTTTATACGAATGGAAAAGTGTTATATCCTTAAGGTCAGAGCCTTGAGAATGGGCTATCCTGCGTATTTCAGGCTATTTATAACATTCTTAATTCTAAGCAAAACCAATAGAAGGCAAAGTTAAAGTAAATCTGATATGGACTCAGGTTTGTTCCTCCCTCTCACACTCCCTCCACTAGGTTGCCATCCTCTGCCTCCCCAACTAGGTGAGAGCAGGCTCCCTGGCTTAGTAGCCCAGTCTCCCAAGGTCAGAGCCGGCAGAGAGTCCCAGATGAAGTCCCAGATGGATGAAGGGGTGATGAATGGGAAGAGCTTTATCAAGAACAAATGCAGGAGTTCCTGTTGTGGCGCAGCGGAAATGAATCTGACTAGTATTCATGAGGATGCAGGTTCAATCCCTGGCCTTGCTCAGTGGGTTAAGGATCCAGGGTTCCTGTGAGTTGTGGTGTAGGTTGCAGTGGCTGTGGTGTAGCCCAGAGTCTGTAGCTCAGATTCACCCCCTAGCCTGGGACTCTCCATATGCCGCGGGGCTGCGCAAGCCCCCTTCTTCTACTTTGGGCCCTCTCCCAGTCCCAAGGAAGCCCCGCCCTCTGCAAGCCACTTTCTGGAACAGGATCATTGCGGGTTTCTCCTCAGGTTCAGGGCCAAGGGACAAGCTGATGAGCCGAAGCCCACCTGCTGTTCTGTGTTCCGGGCAGGACTTGCTTCAGGGAAACACAACCCTGATCTTCTGTTCATTTTTGGAAAGTCTTGGCTTTCCTGTTTGCTGCCAGTCGACAAACTCGTTCTGAGGCAGTTCAAGCCAGGCCTGGTCCCCATGATAAATCCCTGGCAGGGATCGGGAGTGACAGCAACACATAAAATAGAAGCCTAAGGAACAAACGCAGCCTTCTGAAACAGATGGCCAATTTACACCCAGCCGCCTGAGGAGAGGCAAGTCAGGTTCCACATTAAAATGTTAATATCCCACAGCGCAGAGGTGGGGATGGAGCTCCCAGGTGGGCTGTTTAGCGGTTTTTGGTACTCACCGCTGGTGGCAGGATGAGTTCCCTGAACTTAGTGCTTGTCTCCAAGAATTTTCCCCAGCCTCGGGGCAGCTTCCACTTCCAAAAACATCCATCCTCACCTAGAACTGTCTCCATTCCCCAGAACCACTTAGATCCTAATAGAACTTTCTCCATTGGCCTGGAAATCTCATTAGGGTCCTTAGGGACCATCTTTACTTCCCATCTTGTACTTGCTGGGTGGCCTCAGGTAAGTCACACAACCTCTCTGAGCTGTGAATACCTCACTTGTAAGGGTCGAGGGCCGGCAGCATCCTGAGCACTTCCTAATATATCTCATTTCATCCTCGGGACGGACCTAAAAGGTACACTTATCCCTTTTCTTCAAAAGGAAACCGGGCTCTGGTGTGTGGAGCGCTCTCCCAAGGCCCCCTATTACTGGAGGCTGGTGAGCGGGTCTGTCTTAAGCCTCACCCAGTGCCCCCTGGTCTCTGACCTGGTCTTCTGTGTCTCTATCCTTTCACCTGCCAGAGCTGCCAAGACCAGAGCCAGCCAGATTGCCCTCCTGCTGGAGGCTTTTTACTGCCAGGAAACTGGAATCTAGGCAGTTATTGGAGCCTTGGTGCCCTCTGCTGGATAGACACCAAAAGACTAGCCTGAGTCACTGGTACAGTAACGTCTTTTTCAAAAGGGGATTTATATTTTCATCCATCCATGCATCCATCTTCTATCCGTCCATCCAACTCTCTTCCATCCATCCACCCATCTATCCATGGTCTTAGGAAACATAGGATTGCAGAATTGGGTTGGTCCTGTCTTTGAGCAACATGGGGATAAGCTCCTGCTGGGGGAAATGGGATGCAAGTAATTCATGGCATCTGGTAGCATCACAATTACTCAGATGATTGTGGTTAGTAGCAGCGCAGGTGGGAAGGCTGGACTTTGGCATATCAGGCGGCTGCGGCACCTCCCCTTGTGGCAACAGAATTGCCTGTAAAGACTGTGGAGCCACCTGGCTTCTTCCTACATCCTAAGAGTATGTGTGTTTATACACACAGACACATATATGTGAATATATTTGAAATATGAATATATATATGAACTAAAGAAAAAAATGACCGTAAAATTGAAAACATGCATGAACAACAAAAAGTGTCCATGAGAGCTTAAAGGAGTCCCTCACGTCATGTGGGTATAGGAAAGGTATGACCGAAGACCAAACCCAGGGTCTGAAGGTCGGTTTGCAGAGCTGCAGCACCCCTGCCCCAGGTCTCTTATAGCGAAGGAGGAGCACTAATAGGGAAGGACCGGGACCCCAAGACATGGGGTGGAGACACTTGGGGAGACGTGGATGGGGCTGAGCATTTTGATCTGCCTATTCCGCTGCACCTCCTTTGCCAGCAGAGGCAGCCCCTCCGTACTTAAGCATGCCCCCTCCTCCGCATAAAACTTTCAGTGGTCACTCCAGGAACAGTAATGCTACAAGCTGATACCTATGCTCCCCAGGACACTCTCATCATCCTCATTGCCTCCAAGACCATGACCAGCACCCGGCCCCAGTATAGCCAGAAGAGAAGCGCCAAACCTACACCATGAGAAGATAATCTAGACAGGAGAAGACTTACGAGACTCCCAGTCTATTATCAGAAGGACCCCGTAGGAGAGGGTTCAAAGGGTGTTAGATGAAGGGGAAAAATTGCAAGACTTGATTGGGCCAAAGTTGCTGACTTGGGTGCCCTCGCCTGGGACTTGGAATTTAATATTTTCACTTGGTCAGCCAGGTGTGGTTTTCATCATCTGACTAATGGAAGATTGGACGCAGTGATGGCCTCACTGAACGAGGTGACACACCAGAACTTCCTTGGAGTTTTGTGTAAGAAAGCCCAAAGCATCCGGGAAGGGGGCACGTGGGAATGGGTCTATTACATGCAAACTGCTCACCACTGTAGAAGCCATGGTCCACTCCCTTCACCCAAGCATTAAGGGACGCCTTCATGGGGGTGGCGGGCCTCCCCTTCTTTGAAGAACTCGATGGTGATGGTCCTTCAGAGGCCAGAGATGGCTTTGGGGGTGTTGTCATGGAAGGTCCCTGATCTCAGTGTGCATAGTAGGAAGCCAGATAGATGGCAGCACTTAACTGTCAGAAACAATGGTTTCTGGAACTCCCAGGAGGTGAAAAGAATGGACGAGCACTAAAGAAAAGAGCATTATTGAGCATCTACCACCTACAGCCCAGAGAGGATGCATGGGGTATGTACAATCCTTATCACATGTTAGACCCTGAGTGTACTTGGTGAAGGTTAATGTCACCTTGGTAGGAGAGCGTGTGGAAGAGGAAGGGCTGAAAGTCGACTGGATTCTGGTTTTTATCTTCACATAAGGGTCCACATCAAAAGAGAAGATGGAAAATCCTGTATTACAATTGCCTGCAAATCAATGTGGTGTGATGATCAGAAGCCTGGACCTATAGTCAGCCCTGCCAGTTTCTAACACTGTTCTCATTGGTCAAATTACCTAGCCTCTCTGGGCTCTACTTCCCTTATGTATATAACGTAGGAATGGTAATAACAACAACAACAACAATAATAATACCTGTCTTAATGGATTATGTAAATAGTGCCCAGCACAGGCTTGGATGCTCAGCAATGCTGGTCTATTCAGTGCCTGCCCATTCTGTTTTCCTCCTGGGAGTCCCAGCCAGGTGTGGAGCTGTCCGGAGTGCTGAACACACCCTGCCTTCTGCCTCCTCTCCTTCCTCCATCAGTACCTCTCTCCTTCATTCCCTCCTTCCTCTCTGTGCTTGGCTCCCCAGAGCCCTGGAGTCTGAAAGATCAAATTTTCCAAGTGGCTTCTTCAGGCGCCCCGAGGCGGGGCAGGAGGGAATAAGCCATATAGGAGGCACTCCCCCAAGCTGGAATATTTGGAAGCTGACAGGCAGCAGGAGCGGTGACTGTGTGACCGTGCAGGCTGCGGTGGGAACCCCTGGAGAGTCTGACATCCGAGGACCCTCATGCAGGAAGCTCAGGACTGGCAAAGTGGCAGTGAGTCAGCCCCATGAGCACAACATGGCAGGTGAGTCTTTGGGGAGCTTGCCCAGAAGGAGGGCAGGAAGGACCAGGGCCCAGGCTGGGGCTCAGGAGGGTGACCCTTCACTCACAACATGGCAGGTGAGTCTTTGGCACAGAAGGATGGAGTGGGGGACGCCCCCATCCACACGTCCCTGTCAAGGTGGCCCGGTGCGGGTGGGACATGCGCTGAGGAGAGTCATCTAATTCCGGTCCCTCTGTCAGCTCCGTTCAGTGTCCTGGAATTTCTTGCTTGCTTGCTTGCTTTCTTGTCTGCTTTCTTGCTTTCTCTCTTGCTTTCTTGTCTGCTTTCTTGCTTGCTTTTTAGAGCTGTACCCGCAGCATATGGAGGTTCCCAGGCTAGGGGTCAAATCAGAGCTACAGCTGCTGTCTTACGCCACAGCCACAATCACAGCCACAGAGGATCGAGGTGCATCTGCGACCTACACCACCACTCATAGCAACGCCGGATCCTTAACCCCCTGAGCGAGGCCAGGGATCAAACCTGCAACCTTGTGGTTACTAGTCAGGTTAATTTCCGCTGTGCCACGATGGGAACTCCTGTGTCCTGTAATTTCCTCATCTGTACAATGGACATAGGAGGACCTTTGCTTGAACAGTGCTGTGAGGGGGCTCGGAAGTGGGACTACGCATGTGCATTGTAAGCCCTCGAGCCACACGGCGGAGGGAGCTACCTACCCACACCCAGGCCCTGCCCGTGCTCTGGGCCCACAGAGTCCAGCAGAGTTAAGTTGCGTGGATGGTTCTGGGCTTGAGGGTAGGAGGAAGGGAAAGCTCGGAGTGAGAGCTCGGCCAGCCCCTCTGGAGGATGAGTGAAGGAAGAAATAATAGCAGTAGGTGGAAAGAGCTGGGAGTTACTGAATATGTAAGTACCAGGGACTGTGCTAAGTGCTTCCTCTTTTGTCATTTAATCATCCCAGTAGCTCCAGAAAGTTGGTTTCCTGATCCACATTTTATAGAGGAGAAAAAGACGAGTATGAAGTTTCAGAGATGGGGAGGGAGGGAGCTGGGTCTGGCCAGCGCTGAATCTGGAGCCCACTCAGAGCCACTGAGCTCCGGCCCAGGCCCGGATGTGAGCATCATGGGGCTCTGAGCCGGTCCTGGGGGTGGAGGTGAAGCCCCCCCAGAGCTGGGGGTGTTTGGACATCGTGGCCCCAAATCCTCATTTTACCAATGAGGAATCTAAGGTTCTGGTGGGAGGGCTATCCGTATCAGAATCATGCCAAGAGCACTGGCAGAAAATTCTAGAAAGCAGACCTTGTCTTTCTTCCTCTTTCCCAGGACTGCAGGGGGGCCTGTACCCCGAAGGTCGGTCCTGGACACGGTTGCACGGGAAGGCCGGCCCACCCTGCTGGGGCCCCCAGGGGTCCACTCTTGGCTCTCCAAGGACAGACCCTCTCCTACCACTTCTCTCTGTGCTGCTTTGGGGGCCTCTCCTATGGGCCGGCTTTCTCCTTGATCTGGCCTGGGGGGCGGGGACCTTCACTCTGGGGGTGCTGGGCCCCTGGGACTGTGACCGCATCTTTGCCCAGGCCCTGCCCAGTGTGGCTGCCCAGCTGGCGGTGGACCGAGCCAACCAGGACTCCTCGCTGGCGCCAGGCTCCCGGCTGGCTTCCGTGGTCCTCCCCACGGTCTGTGACATGGCTCACGCTCTGGCTACTTTCCTGGACCACAAGGACCCTGTAGATGCTTTTGTGGGCCCCGTCAATCCTGGTTACTGCCCAGCGGCAACTCTGCTGGCCCAAAGCTGGGGCAAGACCCTCTTCTCCTGGGCATGTGGGGCTTCAGAAGGAGGAGGTGAGCTAGTGCCCACCTTGCCTTCAGCCGCCCACGTGCTGCTGTCCGTCATGAGACACTTTGGCTGGGCTCACGTGGCCATCGTGTCCTCCCACCAGAGCATCTGGCGGGACACTGCCCAGCAGGTGGCCACGACTCTCAGGACACACGGGCTGCCTGTGGGGCTGGTGACCTCTCTGGGACATGGGGAGCAGGGGGCCACAGAGGTCCTGAAACAGCTGTGTGGAGTGGATGGCCTGAAAGGTGAGTGTCCAGGGGTGCCTTCCTCTGCTGGCCGCTGATGGGCTTTTGCCAGTTAACCTCCCTCCCCGCGTGGGTCCGCTCCCCCTTGTGGCCAAATGCAGAACAGCGCCTCTGACTGATAAGAGAAAGGAGCATTGTGCCAGAAGCTGGGACAGAAGCGAGGCAGAGATGTGAACAACGCAGCTCTGGCTCTGCTCCCACTCAGTCCCAGTGCATCCTCCCTACACCTTGAGGGTCAGGAAGGGGTGGCTGCCGGCTGTGGCCCCCATAGCGAGCCCACCCAGGGGTTCAGCAGAGTCCGGGGCTCCAGGCTCTGACTTCTGCGTGACTAGGAGCCCTCAGGACCCGGTTCTTGATTAGGAATTTCTCCTCGGCCAGGAGATGGTCTTCCTTGGTGGCTCCATATTCCTGGATTTTCTGGAGCAAGGGATTGCAGTGGGAACCGGGGCCCCAGTCATGGGCACGTGGTCGTCCTTTTTTGGCTGGGGTTGCAACCCTGGTCAGGGACCCACGATGCAGAGGACAGTAACCTCAGGCAGGTTTCCCTTCTGATCCGGATACCTGAAGATGAAATCGGCTGCTTTATTATCGTGGGCCCATTTCTCTGAGGAAGGCAAAGGGGAACGCAGTCATATCTACTGAGACCTTTGGGAGGCCACCTAGGGCCACGGTTGAGATTATGAGCCAATGACAAATGGCTGTGTTTATCCAGTGGAATATTGGGCAACTATAAAAATGAATGAAGCACTGATCCAGGCTACTACATGGAAAACACTATGCTCAGTGAAAGAGGCCAGACCTAAAAGCCTGCATAGTGTACAGTTCTGTTTATATGAAATGTCCAGAATAGGCACATCCATAGAAATAGAAAGTAGCTTAGAGGTTGACTGGGGTTAGGGGGAGGGAGGCATAAGGAGTGACCGCTAATGGGAACACGATTTATTCTGGGGAGGTGAATATGTTCAGGAATTAAATAGTGGTGATGGTTTCATAACTTTGTGTAGTAAACTACCGAGTAACGTACTTTTTAAAAGGTGAATTTTATGGCGTACAAATTATCTAAATTTTTAAGAAAAAAATTTTTCCTGTCACATGTTTTTTTCCCCTCTTCCTTCCTTCTTTCCTTCCTTCCTTTTTGAATTTTTTAAAATTAAAGTATAGTTCATTTACAATCTTTTTTTCTTTTTGGTTGAAGTATAGTTCATTTACAATGTTGTGATAGTTTCAGGAGTGCAGCAAAGTGATTCACATATATATATATAAATATCTGTTATTATGTGTAAGAATATATGTAAGAATATATATATTCTTTGCCCTAATAGGTTATTACAAAATATTGAGCATAGTTCCCTGTGTTATATCATACGTCCTTGTTGGTTATCTATTTCTTATATAGTAACCCCCTAATTTATCCCTTCCCTCCTCTCTTTCCCCTTTGGTAACTATAAGTTTGTTTTCTGTGTCTGTGGGTCTGTTTCTGTTTTGTCTATAACTTCATTTGTACCCTTTCTTAAGATCCTACATATAAGTGATATCATATGGTACCTGTTTTTCTCTGCCTGGCCTACTTCGCTTGTATGCTAATCTCTGGGTCCATCCATGTTGCTGCAAATGATAAATTATCTAAATTTTTAAAAAATCTTAAAAAACCAAAAGATGCTAAGCTGGAAGCCAGCCTGCCCAGGTTCGAACCTTGGCTCTCCCACCCTGGTGGCTGTGTGTTCTAGGGCAACTCCTTAACCTCTCTGTGCCTTGGTTTCCTCCTCTGAAAGCAGAGATAATTATGAACATACTTTTTCATATTGTTGTAAACTGAACAACTGAATGCTCGTCAAAGCACTTTATGACAGCCCAGAGCAAGCTGTCCATAAATGTTAGCCATTGTTGGAGCCAGTGGGGGACAGGGACGGTGGAAAGTCAGTCAGACTTGTTTGGTGGGAGGGCTGGAAGAAATATATTAACACAAATTTAACCTCAGCTGAGGGGATTTTTTTTTTCCCATTAGGTCAATCAAACCCAGATTTGGTGACCTTGACTATTACTGCTGCAGGACGAGTGGGAACAGGGGAAAATCCTTTTTTCCCTCACACTGAGGGGAGGGGCAAAAGAGTGGGCGTGGAGGGGCAGGGCTCCAGAGGGAAGGGGCGGGGCATCTGAGAGGAAGGGGCGGGGCACAAGAGGGGGAGGGGTGGCCTTCGAGTTCCCCTCAGCTCTCTCAGGCGTCAGAGCTGAGCCGCCGCCTCTTGCCTCTCGTCAGTTGTGGTGCTGTGCATGCACTCGGCGCTCCTGGGCGGCTCTGAGCAGACGGCGCTGCTGAGCCGGGCGTGGGCCGAGGGCCTGGCGGACGGGAGGCTGGTCTTCCTGCCCTACGACTCGCTGCTCTTCGCCTTGCCCTACCGCAACCGCTCCTACCCGGCCCTGGGCGACGGCGGGGCCCTGCGGGAGGCCTACGATGCGGTGCTGACCGTCAGTCTGGAGTCGGGCACCGTAGACGAGGCCTTCGAAGCGGCCGGTGCAGGCGGAGAGGTGGCTGCGCACCTGGAGCCAGAGCAGGTAGGTCAGCGCGGCCCCTCCTGGGGCAGGCGTGCTCGTGCCCCTCACACACGCGGGGCCTTCCTGGCCTCGGCCCAATTCCCGCCTGGCCAGCCAGTCCCGCCTCTGCTGTGGGCACAGGACCTGTCCCTCATTTGTCCCTCTCCGCCTAGTCCCTGGGTGTGCCACCGTCTGGACCTTTCTGTCTCTCATAGGTGTGTGTGAGTGTGTGTGTGTGTGTGTGTCTGTCTGTCTTGGGGCCTGATTATGTGAAGCTTTTTTGTTTGTTTGGTTGGTTTTCTTTTGCTTTTTAGGACCGTACCCACGGCATATGGAGGTTCCCAGGCTAAGGGTGGAGTCAGAGCTGCAGCTGCTGGCCTACACCACAGTTCAGGGCAATGATGCATCCCCAGCCAGTGAGCAAGGTCAGGGATTGAACCCGCATGCTCGTGGATACTAGCTGGATTAGTTTCCGCTGCACCACAACGGGAACTCCATGATCTTGTGAGGCTTTGTAAGCCAGGGTAAGGAGTCTGAATGTATCATAAATGAAAAGGGAAACCGTCAGCAGGGTTTAAGTAAGAAAAGATTTGGGTGTATGTTTTTTAAAGCGATGATTTGGTTGCTTGAGGGGGAGTGGTCTGAAGAGGGCCCGGGTCAAGCAAAGAGGCCCCTAGGAGGCTCCTGTGTGGTTCAGGTGAGCAGTGAGGGGGGCTTGGCCCAAGGTAACGGGAGCAGAGGTGGTGAAAGGTCAGTTGGATTGGGAATACGTTCTGAAATAAAGCCAAAAAGATTTGATGATGTCCTGGAAGAGGGAAAGCGAGGAGTTGGGATCCAGGAAGGTCCCAGGTTTGAGAAACTGGGCGAGTGGTAGTTCCATTTCTTAAAATTTGGGAGGGGTGGGATTTGGTGCAGTCGAGCCCAGCAGGACCCTACAGAATGAGGCATTCTGTTTTGGACATATTTGGTGAATTTGAGATGCCCGTGTGGGGTTTCGGCTGCCACGATGATAGTGGCCGTGGCGATGGTGAGGCTTCTGAGTGGGGACCGAGGTAATGGTGGGACTAAAAAGAGGGCCAGGACTCAGAAATATCTGGGGGCTCATGCCATGGTATCATGAGGCTGAGAGACCTTCTCTTCCGCAGGTTTCCCCACTCTTTGGAACTATCTATGATGCTGTTGTCCTACTGGCCCAGGCCCTGAACCGCTCTGAGAGCCATACGGTGGGACTCTCAGGTGCCCCCTTAGGGGACCGCACAGGGTCTCTGGATGTGGCTGGCTTTAGCCAGAGGATCCGGACAGATGAGAAGGGCAGGAGGCTGGCTCAGTACGTCGTGTTGGACACAGATGGTCGGGGAAGCCAGCTGGTCCCCACCCACCTCCTGGACACAGGCACATGGCAGGTGCAGTCCCTGGGCAGGGCCATACACTTTCCAGGAGGAGCCCCTCCGGCATGCGACTCCAGCTGCTGGTTTGATCCCAATAAGCTGTGCATGAGAGGTAATTCATGTATCCATCTGTCTGTCCATCCACCTTTCATTCACTCATGCTTCCATCCACCCACCCATCATCCACTCATCCATCCATCCATCCTTCATTCACTCATTCATCCATCATTCATTCACCAATCCATCCATCCGTCCATCATTCATTCACCCATCCATCCGTCCATCATTCATTCACCCATCCATCTGTCCATCATTCATCCATCCATCCATCCATCTTTCATTCACTCATCCATCCATCATTCATTCATTAAGGCTGTCCATATGAAGAGCAGGAGTAGGAACAAGGTAGAGATTTGACCCTCCATTGATAAGACTGACCCAAGGGTTGTGAAGCACCAGGGAAGACTAGCAAGGCCTCCCCTCAGCTGAGCAGAGCCAAAGCACTTAGAGCACGTTCCTAGCTCTGCCCTCCTAAACTGCATTGCAGCCTTGTGACAAGGTCCTTATCCTCCGTGTGCTCCAGTGGAAAAGTGGAGCTCAGAACAGTTAGGTGACTTGTCCAAGGTCACACAGGGAGCCCCCTAGTCTATCGACTCCAAGTATAGGATACCCTTTATCTCTTGACCACGGGGGAGTGTGAGACAAGAGACCCGTGTAGTCTCATTCCTGACATTCATCCACCCAGACTCTCATCCTTGACAAAACTGCACAGACAAACAAGTGCATCAGCAGAGAGGAGCACACACACCTACATGTATACACAAGTGCACCCTCGGCCCCTAACACACACCTGGTTACCGTTACTGCAGGTGGTGGTTGAATTTAGGTCCGGCCAGGCTTGCTTACATCCCAGCCTGCTCCTTACCATCAGCAGCTACCCTGTCCATGACCGAGGCTCTGCTGCTCTTCCAGCCCCATCTCCCCACCGGCTCCTGTTTGCCTTTCCCCAAACACACAGGCCGCCTCGGGGCTTCCATGTGCACATGTGTTTCTTCTTCCTGGAGTGCTCCCACCTTGCCTGGCTAAATCCTTCCTTTCCTTCCAGAACAACTGCAGTTGGGGCTGGGGGGCCTTGCCTCTGTGTTTCCCACAGCCCCTGGGTGCCCAGCTTCGTAGGGTATGTGTCCTATGCTGAAAAGGACCAGTGCCAGCTCTCCCCAGACTAGTGGGCACTCATAAAAAGAAGGCTTCATCTGGTTATTTACCCCTCTTTTCTTCCGCAAATATTGATCGAGGACTTACTAGGTACCCGGCACTGTGCTCAGCCCCCGGGATGGAGGAGTGAATGAGACAGTGTCCCTACACTGGTTTATTGTACCTGCCCTCACCCCTATCCCCGGTACAAGGTGAGCTCCGTCACGGTGCCGGCAGTGACCATGAACCTTATCTGACATTTCATCTTCAGTTCTTGGCACTGAGCTCAGCACACGGTGGATGCTCCAGAACTGTTTGCTGACGGATTTGTTGAACGAATGAAGGAACACTTGTCAGAGGGTGAAGCCTGTGAGCCGGGGCTGATGGAGGAGGTGTTTTGTAAAGGTTTCTTCTGGGCTCCTTCAGCCCCTGGCTCCGCCCGTCATGGGTTTGACCACACTGTGTGATGTTATCTCTGCTGTCCTTGTCTCTGCCACTAGACAGTAGCCCCTGGAGAGCGGAGCCTGGGGCTGGTTTCAAGAGCATTGGCTCCATCAGGGTGGGCACGATGCGTTGTTCAGGATCCTGCCACCTCTCAGTGTCCCCTCTTCCTTGATGCTTCGATGCCTGGGTGCAATCTCCAATATGATGTTATCTGAAATCGAACTCCTGGTCTGCCCGCAACCTCCTCCCATCGTCTTTCCCACTGCAGGGAGTGGCAGCTGCATCCTGCCCAAGGCTCAGGCGCCCCCTCCTCACACCCCATACCCAGACCGTCAGCACACATCTTTAGAAATTGCCCAGAACCAGGGCCCTGCTCACCGTTCCCCTGCCTCCTCCCTGACCCAGGCCCCCGTCATCTCTCACTGGATTACTCAGCAGCTCCCCAACCGGCCTCTCTGCTGCTGCCCTTGTCCCTGGACCTTGACTTAATGGATTGGAGGACCCTTGGCAAACGGTCAGATCCGGCTCTCCGCTGCCCAGAGTCCGCAGAGGCTCCATCTCACCCAGAGTCCAGCCAGAGCCCTCGCCGCCCCCAGCTCCCTGCCCTCAGGCTTCCGCGCCCTCTGCGCTGCCCTCCCATTGAGCACACCAGCCACGCTCCTGCTTCAGAACCGGTGTGCTTACTGCTCCCAGCCCCGGACCGCTTTCCTGTCTCTGCTTCTTGCCTCGCTTCCTCCAGATCGCGAGTGGAGCTTCCTTTCTAGGAGCCTGGGTGGGAGGCAGGGTGGTTGGTGGCTGGGAGCCCAGATGCCTGAGAAAAGTTGCCCGGGTGCAAACCTAGGCTCTGCCACCCATGGACTGTTGCCCGTCTCTCTGCTCTTCTGCAAAGTCATGGTCATGACCCTACCTACTTGCAGAGGCTGTTGTGCAGAATAACGGAACTGAAAATATCTGATGTCCTTACGATAAGGGCTTACTGCTCTAGGACCTGCAGTGGTTAATGAGTCCTCCAAGGACTGCCGCTCTTGTTATCTGAGCTCAGCTCAGGTTTGGGGAGGCTCATCAGCAGGCAGACGGGCAGTGCTTGGCCTTTGGAAAAGGGAGGAAGGGAGGGAGGCAAGGAAGGAAGAGGAAGGGATGGCCCCTCTTCTGCGGCAGTGGCGGTCAGTGTCCTTTCTTCAGAATGGGCCTGGCATTTTGTCACCAGGCTAGCCCAGTCTGATGTTGTTTCCCAACAAAGTAGCCCTCTCCGCCTGGCCCTGCGGTCCTAAGCGGCCTCGTCACACCCTGTCCTGATATGAGGGCTGCAGAATTCGGATTCAGTGTAAGGTGGGCTCTTCTAACAGTCAAAGTGAATGACATTGAAATTGGCTGCCAAAACAGGTAGTGAGTGGCCCATCGTGGGGTATACAAGAAGTCATGTAATCATTGACAAGGATCCACAATTTTTATTCAGCATCTTGCCTTTCCAGCACCTGTATTAGGGACCTAGGTACTCTGAGATAAGTAAGACACAGGCGCTGCTGTCCAGCTGCTCTTGGTCTAGTGGGAAAGGGCCTGTGGTCAGGACAGTAAGGGGGTCTGAGTAGGGTCTGTGGGGCCTGGGAGGGCCGGGAGCCTGTGGTGTGAACCCCAACAGCGAGGCTGGGGGTCAGTATCTGTGTGTGATGACCAGACCATAGATAGGGCTTGCCTGGTCTGGGGCCATTCTGAGCCTCGCCCCTGGGGAGGGGGTTGGGCAGGGTTTGTGTCTCCATTTCCCAGAGGAGGACCCAGCAGTAGGGACAGGAGTGAGTGAAGGGGCCGAGCTCCTTGTGCGGTCGTCACTGGTGGGCCCCACATCTTTCCTCGCTTCCCCCACAGGTGAGCAGCCCCCGGGCGGCCTCCTCACTCTGGCCCTGGCCTGTGTCCTGGTGCTGGCCGGCGCGGCCCTCACTGGCCTCATCAGGTGAGTCACTGTGCACCTGAGCCTGGCTCGGCCCCTGCATGCCCCTGCCCCAGGGCCGATTCTTCCTGGGGCTGAGGTCCTCTGTGCTCCCCGGAGCCTCAGCCACATCCAGGAGCCCTCCACCCCCAGCCCTTACCCGAAAGTCTGATCACCCCAGGAGGCCGCCGGGCGAGCTGGAAACACCGAGGCTGGGGACCGGCGGGCACATCAAGCCTAGGGTCCATCCCTGAGCTGGGCCGGGGGGCTCCGTGGGGGACAGTGCTCAGCGGTGGCCTCTCAACCCAGCTGGGACTGATGGGGAGAGAGGAAGGGAAACCGAGTGGGCGGGAGGGTTCTGGGTCAGAGGCAGGGCCAAGGAGCCATTTGCGGGGGTGGGGGGTGGGGGTGGGGAGTGGTATTTGCGCCACCTTCTCTGTCTGAATTTTCTCTCACCTCCAGGTTGGGCCTCCAGCAGCTGCAGCTGGTGCGGGGCCCCTACCTGATCCTGCTGACAGCCCAGGAGCTCACCTTCATCCAGCGGCCCCCGAGCAGATGGGTGGGTGGGGCGGGCACCGGGCTGGGGGTGCGGGCAGCGCACCAAGGCTGGTCTAGGCCGCTGACCGTGCCTGCCCGCTCCAGAGGCTGCACGCGGACAGCGCGAGTGAGTCAAGAAGTGTGGTGGATGGCGGGAGCCTGATGTCAGTGGCCCAGGGGTCGGCAAGGAGCCCGCCAGCTCCCCAGGAGCCCCCCAGCGTGGCTCTGTTCCAGGTGAGGGCCTCTGTCACCCCCGATGCCCGGGTTTGAGGGGAGCTGTCATCAGTCTGGGAGAAGCCAAGGGAGCCCGTAGCGTCTCGGGCCTCTGTGTGCCCCACTCCGGCCACAGGGTGGGACATAGGCCAGCAGAAGGAGAGTGGCTTTCCCAGGTGCCCTAGTAAGTTGGAGGCGAGGCTAGAGGTGGAAGCAGGATTCCTGGCCCCAGTCAGGCATGCTTTGTGACCTGACCTTGGGTCACTCCTTGCCTACTTGGCCTGGGCACTGCTGGTGTGGCTCCACACCTGGGCCTCTCTTGGCATGGGGCCAACCTAAGTCACCTTCCTGCTTGTTTCTGCAGAGGGTCCCGAGGCCCCGAAATGCGGGGCAGCACCCTGCCCGGTTCGGCCAGCCTCTTGGTGGAGCCTGGGCCACCAGCCTACAGGGAGGCGGCAGGTCAGCAGTCAGAGATGCTGTGACTTCTCAGGAGCCGTGTGCTCGATTCAGCAGCTGACTGCTGTTGACTTTCCTGGCCTCATGGCCCAGGAGCCGAGCTAATTGTTTCCATGGGAACCGCAGGAGCCTCTTGCTCCTTCTTTTCCACCTTCTCCCTTGGGGAAGCCCTTTTTTTTTTTTTTTTTTTTTTAATTTTCTTGCGGCTGAAAGGAGGCTTTAATGGTGTAGACAGCATGTTTTATCTGCTCCTCTGAATGAGCGGCGGCCCAGGCTGAGGAGGTGGAAATCGCTCATCGAGGAAGCGAGGGCTAAGATTACAGCCAGCTCTGGGCGAGGACACCGGCCCGAGGACTCCACCTGGCCCCTGGGTGACAGAGCTCCCTCAGGAGCTCCCTCACGTCACTGGGTGTGGGGCATCCCAGGGGCCTGAGGCCTGAGGGTAGAGCTGACACACTTTCTCTCCACCACCTCGCTAGCCCCCGGCTGTGGGTGGGGTGCCATCTTCGCTTAACGGAATTGGGACATGAGGCTCAGAGAAGTGAAGTCACTCGTGCAAGGTCACAGAGCTGGAAAGTAGTGGAGTTGGGACCGAAAATCAGGCCTGTCAACCAAAGGAGACAAAGTCTGGCTTTTGTTCCCACTGGCCAGGCTCTCCTGGACCTGGAGCGCACAGAAAAACACGTTTATGGGAAAGGAGCTGAGGCAGAGACAGGCGGAGGGATTTACCTGACTTGGGGACCAGTCGCGGTGAGCGCTTGTCTTTTCTTAAACAGGGGGAGTGGGTGTGGGTGAAGAAGTTTGAAGCTGGCACAGCCCCTGAGCTGCGGCCGAGCAGCCTCAGCCTCCTGAGAAAGGTAAAGCTGCCGAGGGGCTGTTGGCTGTTGTCAGGAGACACCCCCCCCAAACCCCTGGTCTGGATTGTCCATACTCAATGGGGAAGCCTCTAGCTTCAAAAAAGGAAGGGCTTCGGAGTTCCCTCGCGGCCTGGTGGGTTAAGGATCCATTGTCACTGCTCTGGCGTGGGTTTGATCCCCGGCCCGGGGAACTTCTGCATGCCCTGGGTGTGGCCAAAAAAGAGGAAGTGCTTCCTGTGGCCGTGATCCCTGCCCCACTGCCAGCACTGCATCACAGACACACACCATCACTGCCGCTGTCGTACACCAGCAGCCCCGAAGTCACATCACCACCCCATGTGATCATCACCATGACAACCAGGGCACAGTCCTCTCCCTCACTGTCATCACGTGCCGTCATCAGCACCACGAAAGGACCTCCTCGTGTGCCCTCCATCCCTTCAAACGTCCGTTCACTTGCCTACTGTTTATCGAGCACCGCCTGTGCGCTGGGCTTTGGGGACAGAGCAGAAAAGAGAAAAGAGAGACGGGGTTCCTCCCCCAGGGAGCTTTCAGTCACTTGTCGTCGCCACCCACACAAACCCCTCCACCCTCGAAATTGTCACCATCCTGCAAAGCACTGTGGGATGGAGGGCAGAGCATAAGATTTGAGTCAGGAAAGTCCCACAGGGAATCCTGCTGCCGTGGACACTCAGCTTTCCTGTAAAATGGAGCTAATGAAGTCCACCCCCCGGGGGAATTACAAGGATTGGAGAGAATATATGAGACAAACCTAGACATGTCTCTGGCGAGTGAAGTATCTTTGGTAAACGGTGAATTTTATTATCTCCCACATCACTGCTGTCTAAAATCAGATTCATGGAGATTAAGTGATGGGGGGTCAGGTTAAGCTTTTCCCAGTGGGCATCTTGCCACCAATGTGTATAGATGATTCTTAAAAGAGACGGTGCTATTTGTGGTCAGAGGACTTTGGAAATCACTTGACTTAGACACAGACTTCTTAGAACCTTTCAGACGCTGTTCGGGTTATCTCTGACTGTGTTAACAGCGTATCCGAAATGCAGTGGCTTAAAACAGCAACTGTTTTGTAATCTCTTACCACTTTGTGGGGAGGGAAATTTGAGCAGGGCTCAGCTAAGCAGTTCTTCTTTCCACTGGGCTTTGGTTGGGGGTCACTCTGTGGTTTTCGGCTTGTAAATGGGCTGTCAGTGGTTGGCCCTCAGGCCAAATCAAGCCCACTGTCTGTTTCGTACATAAGTTTTATTGGAACGTGGCCACGTTTATGCAGCTGTCCATGGCTGCATTCATACTAAAAGGGCAGAAGCAGGTACCGTGGAAGAGACTTCGAGGCCCGCAAAGCCTGAAATATTTCCTGTCTGGACTTGTACAGAAAATTCTGCTGACCCTCTTTCCAGAGGGCGTCCGTGGCTTCGCTTGTGCTTGGCATCTCGGCCCGGGGGTCGGAGAGGAGGCCTGGCAGGGTCTGCCTTCCCGCTCTGAGTAGCCTCAGGGCCTTGCCACGTGGTCTCTCCATTCTGGTGACCCAGGGTAAAGGGACTTCTTATGACCATTCAGGCCTCCCAGAGAGAGGCCTCCAAGAACCAGGAAACGGTAGCTATCAGTCTCCTAAGACCTGGGCCCCAAATGCATACCACCACCTTCACCATGTGCTACTCATCACCGTGTTACAGAGCCCGCTTGGATTCCAAGGGAGGGGTCAGAGGCCCAAGCTCTCTTTCCGGGGGGCCACGCCCATGGCATGCAGAAGTTCCTGACCCGGGATCAAACTCAGCGACCTGAGCCACCGCAATGACAATGCCAGGTCCTTAATGTGCCGAGCCACCAGGGAGCTCCAGAGGACCAATGTCTTGATGGCAGGAACATCCAAGGGCTTGAGGCCATTCTTAGTGACCTCTGAGGGGAGGGGGAGTGTGCAGGTCCCTCCCCCTGAACTGTCTTTGTGAGGAAGGCCATGCTAGACAGTGGATCCATCTTTTCTTGCTGGCTAGGCTCAGGCTTTCTGACCTGCTGGGCTGCTTTAGGCTTGTGCCTGATCCCTTCTGTTCTTCTCATTAGTTTCTGAGTCTTGAGGGAGAGAATTTGCACAGCTTTCAGGTCCACAGTGTCATCTGGGTTGGGACTAAGCCTGTGGAGCTGGCTACAGCTCAGTCACTTATTCACGATGCTTCTACTTGCTGGTTTCAGTGGCTCATTCATTCACTCATCTGCTCACCCATACATCCATCCATTCATCATCCATCATCCGTCCATCCATCCATCATCCATCCATCCATCCACCAATCACATGCCTGCATGCATCCATCCATCCACCAATCACATGCATCCAGCATTTCTAATGCTTCTCTGTGTTTGGCCCTATGCTAGGCACCAAGTAGAGGATTATGTCCGGTTCAGTCTTGGAGGCTGCTAAGGTTCCCATTGCTCCGGCAGATGCGGGAGCTGCAGCATGAGAACGTTGCCACCTTCCTGGGCATCTTCATGGCCCCCGGGGTCAGTGCTCTGGTGTTGGAGTACTGTGCCCGGGGAAGCCTGGAGGATCTGCTGCGGAACGAGGCTCTGCGGCTGGACTGGACCTTCAAGGCCTCCCTGCTGCTGGATTTGATCCGTGTGAGAACATTTCCAGGCCTGGAGCTGTGGGAGGCAACGGGGACGGAAGGGAGATAAGAGATGCTCAGATCTTCCCAGCCCTGGGCTCTTTCCGCTTTGTCTGAGAAAAATCCGTGTGGCAAAGGGTGGGGGGAGGCAGGAAGCTTTCCCGGGGTCCCTTTCATTCACCACAGACCCAGGGGACCCCCACGATTCCGCTCCAGGGGGTGCGCTATCTGCACCAGCGCCATTTCCCGCACAGCCGCCTCAAGTCCCGAAACTGTGTGGTGGATGGACGCTTTGTGCTAAAGGTCACTGACCACGGCTACGCGGAGCTCCTGGATACTCAGCGGGCTCCCCGCCCCCAGCCAGCCCCAGAAGGTCAGCTCCGGGTGGGCAGGGGGCTGCCAGTAGGTTCCTGAAGCTTCCATTTGTGAGGCAGGGGGGAGGGGGAGATCGCCAACCCTCTAGCATGTTCTGTGATGTGACCTTGAACTGATGGCTTTTTCTCTTGGAGCCTCAGGACCCTTACCTGTGAATGGGGGGGAACAGAAGCGCCTCCCTCCTCCGGGGCTGTAGGGACAGGGCAGTGACACCTCGTGGGTGAAGTGTGCACCCAGCTTGGCCAGCTCGAGTGGCCAGTGGTGTGGCCTGCGCTGTGGTTGCAGAGTTGCTGTGGACGGCTCCGGAGCTGCTGCGGGGGCCAGGGCCGCCCGGGCGGGGCACCCTCCGAGGGGACTCCTTCAGCCTCGGCGTCATCATGCAGGAGGTGCTGACTCAAGGCCCGCCCTACAGCTCCTCGGGGCTCTCAGCCGAAGGTACCGCAGCCTCCTCCTCCTTCCTTGGCCTGTCCCCGGCTGAGTCCCCACGTAGTTGAGGAGCTCTGGGACCCTCAGGAAACTGGGGCCCGAAAACAAACACCCGGACGTACACGCCTGGTTTGTCAGTGAGAGCCGGGTTTCCTTGGCTTAAGCCAGGCAGCCTTCAGCAGCTCGGCCAGAAGGGCAGCTGACCAGCTTCTGGGCTGAAGACATTTGGTTTCTGAGTGAAAGCCCGACTCCCTCCCTCCTCTCCCAATGTCATTGCCACGTTCAGAGGTGCTCATGCCCTAAACCGCCCCCCCACTGCCCTGCGCAGACTGTGTCTCTATGGACCTCAGTTCTTTCCCTGCAGCTTTTCCCGCTTACTTACCACGTGACCTCACAGAAATCACTTAGCCTCTCGGAGCCTCAGTTTTCACATCTTTATAGTGGGAATCAAATTTTAAAATGTGTCTTATATCCAGTCCATGTGTGACGTGGCCAGTCTGCTCTGCACTTGGGGGCCTGTGTCTCTGCCTGAGTGGGGCTTCTTTCAGAGCATCTTTGTGCCCACACTTTGAAGATAATCACTTCCACCTCCCCCATCTTCTCCTGCCCTGAAACATTTTCTCTTCTGACCCCAGTGCCAGGACCCAGCTTCAGGAACATTTCCTCCCCTCCTGTGTTCTCTGTTGGGGCTCCCCGGCCCCTAGGCTGCTCTGCTAGTTGTCCCCCCGCTGCTGCTGTCCCCTTGTCCCTCAGATGCCCTGCATCTCGGCCTGCAATGCAGGCAGTGATGGAGCAGAGTCCACCCACCCTCCCCCCTCACACGGAGAGTCTTCAGCTCACTGGGAGGCCCAGCCTCGCGTCTTTTCTCCACCAAAGCACTACTCAGTGAATAACGAGCATTCAGCCCCTGAATTTATGAGGTGGAGGAGAGGGAAGGGGAGGGGCTGGGGTGGGCCATTTGTCCAGCACTCCTCAGCTGCACCCCCCCCCCCACTGCTGCTGATCCGCCTACTGAGAGAGGGGGAACCAGCCAGGGGGATCTGCAAGCCATTCCCCAGGCTTTAGGGCCCAACTCTGGAACCCCAGGGTCACCCCCGGGTTGGGCCGTCAGTCCCGGACCTGCTGCGTCCTGGCTGCGCTTTTCATGGTTTCTGGGAGTAAAATGCCGAAAGCACAATCTTTGGGGATCACAGATGTAATCCCAGCTCCATACCCAGTCACCTCATAACCCCTTTTAGACTCTGAGCCTTGGTTTTCGCATCTGTAAAGTGGGGACCATGATGCCTGCATCCCAGAGTATTTGTGAGGATTGGTGAAATGCTTTAGACAAAATGCCTGGCACATGGTGGGCCCGGGGGGTGAGGGTTTCGGGGTGCGCTGGCGGGAAGCCCAGGTTCTCTCCTGGCTTTCCCACTTAGAGGCAGACTTGCTCTTAGAAATAGCCTTATCGAAGATCCTGCGTGTGTATAAAGCGAGTATTTGCAGTTTTGCAGAGCACTTCCATTTGTGTTGATCCATCGCTCCACCCCTTGAGGGAGGTAAGTGCACTATTTTCAGAGATGAATGAACGGAGGCTCAGGGAAGGCAGGGGACTCCCCCGGGGGTAAGCCGCGGGTCTGGGACTGGGGCGAGCTCCGTGCTCTTGCCCTAGAAGCTCCGGGAGTCAACCACAGAGCCTCCCGTCAGCGGCCGGCAGGGCCGATCCACCACCACGACACTCGGTGTGGACAGCGGGCCCGGGCTGGGGAAGGAACACGAGACCCGGCCTGGCCCGGGCCAGCAGCTCGCAGCACGCTTGCCTGTGAGGACGCCGCTCTAATGACAAAGAAAGCTTGACACCTCACATGCTGCTAATGGACTTTAATATCCGATGGCTGAGAAAATGCCCCAAGAAACATTTCTGCTCTGAAATCAGCCACACTTTGAAGTGGGTTTGTGTTTTATTCATCACAACACCATCATCTGAATCCTTTTGAAAAAGAGCTGGAGGTGTGCGTGTGTGTAATTGGTTACATCATCCGCACACGCTCCTTTGCAGGCACCTATGGCTTCCCAGACCCTTTGCTCAGAGGCCCTCGGGGACTGACGCCTACACACAGGGAGTCTCTGGGCAGAGAAAATCTGCCCGGAGGAGATCAGGCCCACTTGTGGCATCTGCTTTTTACCGGCCCTGTGGCTGCGGGTGATCTGCTTCGTCCCCGGGAGCCTCAGTTTCCCTGTCTGTAAAATGGGACAGTGGTTCATGAGCCACCCGCGACATGGAGGCTAGCACGGGGAAATCCAGCAGAGGCTTTGAGCTTCTTGCTGGCTCCAAGGGACCCCTGAGGTGGGTCCCAACCCTCAGAGATTGATCTGCTCTACGTCCAGCAGCCTTAAGAGCTCTGGCAGGTGGCAGAACTTGTACGGAATGTAAATGGGTCATCTCAAAGCCCCTCCTGCACCGCCGAGAGCCTGAGCTTGGTACCCAGGCTCTCCTCCTGCAGGTGCGCCTGTGCATCCTCAGCTCCCCCCAGGCTTCCCTATGGCTTCCTGAGACGGGGTTATTTCCGCCCGTGGTTAGCTGGGGAAAAACCGAGGTGCAGGGTGATGGATGGTAAGTGGCAGAGACAGAGCTGGAAGGCTGGTCTGTCTGGACTTGACTTGGTGTCTGGTCTTTATCGCGTTGGGGCTGGGACAGGAAGGGCCAGAGCAGGGGCGGTCCTGGGAAAATAGTCATCATGCTGGTGCTAGTGATAAGCAGAGTCTTGCTTCACACTTGTGGAGACTCGGTGCCAGAAGCCTCCAGGTGGCAGGGCTGAAAAGCCGCAGTGCCCAGGTCTGGAGCACTTTCATGGGCACTGCTGCCAACAGAGTAACAGCAGGCGGTACCGGCTTCGGGGGTTGGGGTGAACTTGCCAGGTGCCAGGAGCCTAACATCTATCCTCTCCTTCAGCACCTCTCTCAAGAAAGCGGTTTTTTAAGCTCATTTCACAGATGGGGAGACTGAGGCGCAGAGATCACTGTCTTGTCCACACCTCATAGAGAGCTAGTGGTGGGTCCAGAATTCAAGCCCTGCTCTCCTGGCTCCCCGGTGACACCCTTTCCCTGGCCACACTCTGGGACAGACCCTGGGCGGCAGCAAGCCTGGGTCCACTGGCTAGCATGGTCCCCAGAGTAGGGTGGCCCAGGGATACCCTTAGGGCCTGAGACCTGCGCCCCCACAGGCCCACCTTGCCACCGGTCTTATGATCCCAGGCCTGCGCACTACCACCAGCCTCCTGGGGACCTCAGTCCCACTGGCTGCTCAGTGTTTGTTGCAGAAATCATCAGGAGGGTGGTGTCACCCCCTCCCCTCTGCCGGCCACGGGTGTCTGCCGACTGCGGCCCCGCTGGGTTCATCCAGCTGATGGAGCGGTGCTGGGAGGAGGCTCCGGAGGACAGACCCACCCTGGATCAGGTCTACACCCAGGTCAGTGCGCCCAGAGGAGCTGGCTTCTCGCGAGAAACGGCGGATCGGTTCACCTCACTACCCCACCGGGGGCCCTGTGCTGTCCCCAGGACCCGGAAACTGTGCAGAAAGGGGGAAATGACCAGCCTTGTCACCCCTGAAGGTGGGGCCTGAGGTCTACCCTCAGAGGAAAGCTTTCTTAGAACTCGGGACCCCGGAGACATTTGTTAGCTGCCTTCCTGCATGCCAAGCCCCACGGTTCATGTTGGGCTTACTTCGTTTAACCCCCGTGATGGTTCTCTGAGGAAGCATTGCTGCGATCTGGGCTTTATAGGAGAGAAGCTGAGGCATGAGGAGGTTAGGGGATTCGCCAAAGGTAACTGAGGCAGTGAAGGGTGGGGCTGAACCCAAACCCAGGTTTGTCTGCAGAGCTGATGCCAGGAACCCGGCCCTGTGCTGGGCTTCCTGGCGCCAGAGCAGAGGTGCCATTTGAGGCTGTGGAGGCAGTGCTGGTTCCCTGACTCAGGGAGTGGAAGCCACGAGGGGGACCGGGGGCCCCCCAGGCCTGCCTTGGGGACTGCGACGGGAGGGGCGAGGCAAGCCTGTTCACGAGGCTGCAGGCTGGTGGTGGAGCGTTTGGGCCTGACCGAGCCGGCTGATGGCCCCCGCAGGGCAACTCATCAAGCCTGAGGGGACCATCTTCACGCCTCCTCTTCCTGCCCTTCAGCCCCGCCCCCCCGCCACAGTGCATCGTTGCCAAGGAGAAGCTCAGTGAGCGAGACGGGTTGTCCAGACAGGTGACGGGGGAGCAAGAGGCAGGACGACAGGAGAAAGCCTCCCCACAGCTGCTCTGTGCCCCATCTGCGCCCCCTCAGCTCAGGCGTCAGGGGTGGCATTCCATTTCACAGATGGGACATCTGGACCTCAGAGTCCATGAGCTGTCAGGGGCCACTGTGAGGGTGGGTCGCAGCGCTAGGGTGAGCATCGCTCCTCGGCACCGGGCTGAGATCTTTCCAGGGCTCAGAGATCACTGTGGCCGGCGAGGTCGGCGAGAAGGCTCTTGCCCTGAGCGAGGGGTGACTGGGAAAAGGCTCTGTGGCGGAGAAGGCAGAGGCACGTGGCTTATTCCACATGCAGGAGGTGAGAATTACATCACACTGTGGGAGGCCAAGGGCCGGAATGCTTGCATTCAGATCTACGCTGCCGCTTGGCTCCTTCTTGACCTTGGCCGAGCTGATGGCACTGTTGAACCTCAGCTCTCCCTCAGTGATTCCTAGAAAGACTAACTGGTCTAACTTGACATGTTGGTGTGACCACCAAGTGAAATAACTAAGCAAAAACCAAACAGACAGCAAGTAGTTCTCTGAGGAGGGAATGAGGAGAAAGAGCCCTGACCTCGAAGTCCACATATTGGGTCACGTTCATCTAACGTTCGGTGAGTGCCAGCCAAAGCGATTAAGCAAGAAAATGAGTGTTGTCGAGGAAGAACATGATTGTTGTTTGTAGATCCTATGATTTCATTCCTGGGCAACCCAAGGAAAGCAGTGGAAAACATATTCCAAATGGTAAAATCATTTGGTGGGGTGGCTGCTGATAAAATTAATATATAATAGACCTCATTTTGAAAGTCCCTTCCTCCATTATGTGGTCCTTGGCAAGCTGTACTCCCCAGGTCTTTGCTCCTTCATTTATAAAATGAAAGTCCTCCTTGCAGAGATGATTGTGACTGATGGTTGTAGCTTCTTGTCCATGTTGCTGTCTCAAGGTCAGCAGTTGTCATACCCATGACAACTGACCTCTAAAGCTTGCGCCTCTGCTTTTAATGGGCCTAAAACGTAAGCGCTTTTGGAGTTGCAGTTGTGGCTCAGTGGAAACGAATCTGACTAGGAACCATGAAGGTGCGGGTTCGGTCCCTGGCCTTGTTCAGTGGGTTAAGGATCCGGCATTGCCGTGAGCTGTGGTGTAAGTCACAGACTCGGCTTGGAACTGGCGTTGCTGTGGCTGTGGTGTAGATGGGCAGCTACAGCTCCGATTATGCAGGTTCCTAGCCTGGGAACCTCCATATGCCACAGGTGTGGCTCTAAAAGACAAAAAAAGCACTCTCAGGGGCTTCTATCACTCCCCACCCTATAGGTATTTGCTTGAGAGAAGCAGTACTAATGTAGGTTAGTACTGCACACCACACACACACACACACACACACACATGCACACGTCAAGATGCTGGATTTAAACAGGAATGAACCCCTCCACTTTGATCATAATTGGCTTTGTTTCTCCTATTGACTGCACTTTGGGAAGGTGCAAACCACGCTGGGGAAAGTTCTAGGAAGTCTCCCTAGGAAACAGGTTGCCGTGTTTCCAATAAGGTCAGTGCTGAGTGTACAGTGTATAACAGCCCGTGGATGTCCTCTTATGAAGACTGAAGAGAGGTACTTCTTTCTGCTCAGCACCAGCAGCAGCTGTGTCCCTTTTGAGCAACTAGTCTAATTCTCCGTTGTCTTATGGACTCCATAGATGACATAATCTGTATTTCCCTCTTTGCTTTGTTGCTAGGAAGCTCATATCCAAAACTGGGACAAAATGCTGGCATGCATATGGACCTCACTTCTGGCTTAACTTTTTTTAAACCTTTATTTTCCTTTGGTCTTGGTAATATTTTATAGTGTAGATTTTTTTGAATAAGAAGATGAGTAAAGAGGTAGAGTAGATTGTATACATAAATAACCAACATACGTTGCATCTTTCTACCTACTCACCGATCCATCCATCCATCCATCCATCCATCCATTTTTACTTAAGAACAAAGAATGCCGAACCTCCGTGTTTTTGTGAGAACCAGTGCATTTGTTAGTGGTGATGCAGTGCTAGGCACAGGTTCCTTTGCCACGTCCTCTCCTTGCCTATCTGCCTCTACAGAACCAACCCATTTTCCTCCTAGCCATCTGTGCTTTCCTTTGTTGGAGCTGCTGTTCCCTGTCTATTACATATCTGCTTCCCACCGTCCAGCTCTTCCAGGCAGGCACTATGTCTGGTTCATTCCTGCGGCCCAGATTCTCCATCTGAGGGCCACGTGCGCTGACCTGCATGGGCCAATTGGGATTTTCCTTCCATTTTCAGTTCAAACGCATCAACCAAGGCAAGAAGACCAGCGTTGCTGACTCTATGCTGCAGATGCTAGAAAAGTATTGCCGGAACCTGGAGGACCTGATCCAGGAGCGGACTGAGGAGCTGGAGCTGGAAAGACAGAAGACAGAAAGGTTGCTCTCTCAGATGCTCCCGCTGTGAGTGGACTTGATTGTGTCTCCAGCTTCACTGGCTCTGAGTATCGGGACCCAGGACATAGTAGGTGCTCAGTAAATCTGGGTTCCATGAATCCATTCAATTCCTTCATTATTTATTTATCCAGCATATCTTCCTAGAGCCCTTGTGTGTATCCGGCACTGTGCTGGGCACATGTGTACCGAATTTCTGGTGGCTTGTTCCCTTGGGAACAAGAAGAGGGCACAGTGTCCCCCGTCTGACTCCAGAGGATGTAACGTGCAGAGAGGGGCAGCCAGCACACCCGCAGACCTGCCCCAGGTGTCCTGACACTCAACCCAGGATTGCCCCCAAGTAGCCTTCCCTCACTTCTAGCTGTGCAGAGGGGTTCCTCCCACCTCGTGACACTGGCCCCGTCCCATCCCTTCAGGTCTGTGGCTGAAGCTCTGAAAAAGGGGGTGACTGTGGAGCCGGAGTTCTTTGACCAGGTTACCACATACTTCAGTGACATTGTGGGTTTTACCGTCATCTCAGCCCTGAGTGAGCCCATTGAGGTGGTGGGCTTGCTCAACGACCTCTACATGCTCTTCGATGCTGTTCTGAGCAGCCACGACGTGTACAAGGTGAGAGGACCAGGAGGCAGGCGTTCCCTCACCCGCTCCTCTACCGTTGTCCGTGGCGTGCATTTATTTCCAGTCATTTATTTCTGTGTTTTTATCAGCAAGCTGTGGCTGTGTAACCAGTAGACCCCCGAACCCAGTAAGGTAAAAGGAGAGGCTTTTATTGTTGCTCACAGCCTGTAGGTCCAGCGGGAAAGTTCTCTGGACTCAGCTGGGCTCCCTTAGACAGCTGTGCTTAGCTGTGGGTTAGAGGAAGCCCTGCTGATCTTGGCTGGACCCTCTCATACGTCTGGAGCTCAGTTCTGGTCCACGTGGGATCTCACTCTGCAGTAGGCTAGCTGGTGCTGCGTACACGGTGTGGCAGAGTTCTGAGAGGAAGCAGAAGGACAGAAGCCTCTGGAGGGCTAAGCTGGGATCGGGCACATTGCTTTTGATGACATTTTCTATTGGTCGAAGCAAGTCAAAAGGTCAGCCCAGGTACGAGAAATGGGGAAATAAAATTCCACCTGTGCCAGGCAAGGGCCGACAGATGAGTCAGCTTCTGTGCCTGCCCTCAGGGAGTTCTCCATGCTGTAGGGAAAAGACAAAGACAGGCCACTGTGATAGTGATGATGGAGGAGGCAGAGGAGGCTGAGAGGGCCCCCGGTGTAGCCGGGGGTAGGTGTGGAGAATGAAGAGCAAGGAAGCCTTCCTGGAGGAAGTGCCGTCTTCTTGGCATTGTCCAGCCTGGGTGTGGTTGTTCTAGGCAAGCAATGGGGGAGTAACGTGCTAGAGCTTGAGACTTGAGACTTGAGAGTGTGGACCTCTCAAGTGGCCTCGTGAGTGTGAGGGATGCTGGACGGGATGTGATGGCTGAACAGGAGGTGGGCCGGCAGTGGGAGAGGGTGGTGCACGGGAGATGCTGGAGGGAGTGGCGGGGGCGTCGGCAGAGCCATCAGGACCCTCCATGATCTAGGCCCTGTGCTCCTCTCAGTCCTAAGTTTGAGTCCCACCCTGGACACCAGCTTCTGTGTCACTTTGGGCCAGTGGCTTCGCCTCTCTGGGCTTCTGTGTCCTCATCTATAAAACAGGAATATCAGCTCTGGTCCCCGGGAAGTCACAGACGATGGGCGGATCCCCTTCCCCCGCTGGAAGTGCTGTGTAAACTGCGAGCCTGTGAAAATAGCCTCCCGCCCGCTCTGCCTGCCGTGGAGCATCACCGCCCCCCCAGGCCATTCTGACCCAGTTGCTGGGGGTCCCGGGTCAGTCAGGCACAGTGGAGGAGGCGGGGAGGGAGCTCCCAGGAAACAGCCACACTCTGGCTCCCCGGGCCTTGATCTTTATGTGTGACCCCCCCGCCCCCGCCCAACCAGCCCCCCTTCCCACCCCGGGCCTTCAGGAAGGCCAGGACCCGGGGGCGAGGCCGGGCCCTGGGCTGAAGCCGGGATGGAAGGGATGTGCGGGCGGGAAGTTTCAGAGGAGAGACTGACTTTCAGGTGCCAGGCAGTCTGCTAACCGCATTGCACACAGTATCCTGACAGTGACAGTAACGCCAGTGGGTTTTTTTTTTCTGGCCACACCCATGGCATGCGGAAGTTCCCAGGCCAGGGATCAACCCCACGCCACAGCGGCAGCCTGAGCCACAGCCATGGCAACGGCGGATCCCTAACCTGTTGCACCACTAGGGAACTCCCTCACCAGTACTTATGGAGCTCTTACTGTATACCACACACCAGGTGCCTTAAACATATTAACCCATTTGATCCTCATAACTACCTTTGAGATAGCTAATGGTTCCGTTAATTTATAGATGAAGAAACAGGTGGTTGTGTGGTTTGTCTGAGTATATGGTTCTTACGAGATGTGAAGCTGAGACTCCAGCCTGGGCATGCTGGTCTTGAAAGCCTCCTTCATCAGGGCTCACCAACCCCCCAGGGCACAGACATCCTCAGGGCAAAGCCGCAGGTTCCCAGGGGCCCCCATGACCCTCCAGGAGGGGGCCCGCCTCCTTCCCCACTCCGTCTCCATCTCCTCTGTGGACCTCTGTGCTCTTCACACAGTCTTGGCTGTCTTTAGCCAGGAGGCCTTTGCACGTGCTGTTCCCTCCTCCTGGACCCCTGCTGTCGCTCCTCTTCCGCTCTCTCCTGGTCTTCCTCCTGCTCTCCTAACTATCCCTGGCCCCGTTGGTTCTAAGCTAAACCATTCTGTCCCCCGGCGATGTCCCACACGTAGTGTCCTCAGAAAACATGTGCTGACTACATGAGGAGCTCGCTGAGGCCCGGAGAGTGATGTGACTCACCCGAGGGCACACAGAGTGTAGGTGACAGAACCAGGACAGGAATTGGCCACGTCCAGCACCACCGCCCCGCTCTGTCCACTGCACCCATGTGGCCCGACACTGACCACGGGGGCCCCTGAGCCATCGGTGCTCCTGCCATTCAGCTTCCCTCCCGTTCCCCGACCAGGACCCCATGTTCCTGTCCCAGCCCACAGTCTGAGGCGTTCTCTGTCACGCCGGCTGAGTTCCCCTCCTGCCTCCAGGGCCCCAGGAAAAGATCCCACATCTCGTCTTGCCGAGCCCTGCAGCTTTGATGTGCCCTGAGTCACGTGCGGCCCGGTCTCTTCCTCCCCTGCTCGTCTTTGCTCACACATGCTTCCCGCCCAGCTCTGAATCATGTTTTCTGATCCGCTCTGAACTCTGGCCAAGAGGCCTGCATCTTTCGGGCCGAGTGAAATGAAACAAAACCAGGCCCGCACACCCATCCAGATGTGGGAAAGCGGGGGGCTGGGTCCTCCCCACATGCAAGCGCATCTCTCATCGCTCACGCAGCCGCATTGGGTCGCCCTCCGTCCCGGCAGGATCTGGTTACCACTTTTTAATCCGGTCCGGGCTGGGAGGCAGCCAGGCGATCGTTTCCTGATTCCACAGGGGTCTGCGATTCCCTCCCAGCACGTGCTGAACGAGCACTTTTTTGGGGACAGAACCTCGGAGCAGGGCCCGGGGCGGGGCTATGGGGGCCGAGAGAGCGGGCTTACCCCAGTCATTCAGCCCAGCCCTGCTCCTGAGCCACTTTGGCCTCGTGGCTGCACCGCTCTGAGCCTCAAGCTCCCGTTTGTAAAGCAGGCGGAGGAGCCTATGGCTTAGGGTGGTCCTGCAGATTAAGCGGGGCAAGGAAGTGCTGTCATTCATACCTAGATGATCATGACCATCGGATGGGCAGGTTCTGAGGGCCCCCCCGGAAAGCACAGAATGGGGAGTGGGTGCCAGCATCGGTTAAGTGTCCACAGAGGACCGGCCAGGCCTCGGGAATGTCACAGGGTATCTCATTTAACCCTTGCCATGCCCCTTGGAGGGATGGGTGATCCTCCCTACTGTACGGATTAAGATCCAGGCTCAGAGAGGGAGGTGGCTCGCCCAAGGTCACATAGCAAGCCAGTGGTAGAGTTAGAATTCACCCCTGTGTTTGTTACGATGGAAACCTTTGCATCTGCCTCTCCTCTGGCTGGCTTCTCCCAGCTGCAAAAGGACCACACCTGTGTACAAGGAGCTGAGCCCTCGCTTGCATCTGAGCGTCCCCTGTGATAGGAGTCTTATAGTGAACATTTTTATAAGACTGAGCTCCTAGAGGGCAGGGTCTGTGCCTGGTCATCTTTCTGTTGCTGGGGTTGTGTGGGGTGGTTGTTTATTACACCAGACTCTCCCTTCCAGCTCAGGTGGCTGGCAGACGGAGGGCTCCAGGTCAGCTTAGCAACTTGGAGAATGTGCGATCTGGATGTGTGGTTAAGGCTCTCTATTGTTCCTCCTCCCCGGTCTGGACCTTGGGTCACCCATTTGCCGTCCCCGGAGCAGGTGTACTGTTCCTGAACTGCAGCTGCACACCTGGCGGGCTGGAAGGGGGCCAGAGAACAATAGGTCTCCTGGGCTGCCTCTGGGAGGCAGAACCTGGCCCAGACACACGTGCCGACCACGTGCAGGGCAGGAACAGAGGGAAAGCACACCCACACAACAGGCAGATTCTTCCCAAAAAAGAGAGGAAGGGCCCACGCCATTTGTATCGAGAGGCAGCAAAGCATATGGGCCCCGGAGCTGGACTGAGCAAGTTCAAATCTGTGCTGTGTGACCTTGATGAGTGCCTTAACCTCTCTGGCCCAGTTTTCATCTACAAAATGGCAATAGTGATAGTACCAACCTCCCAGAATTCTTGTGAAGCTCTTACGAGTTATATTTGTGAGGCGTTTGGAATAGTGTCTGGCACATAGTAGCTTCTGTACGAGTACTTAAGGGAGCACTTAGTTCTCATTCTTGGCCATCAGGTCACGCCTTTGTCCTCCTGTGGGAAGACGGGTGTGGGCAGAGAGAAAGCCAGGGCTTGCTCATATTTTTCCTTCCGGCGCCGTGGGGTGGGAGGTCTCTCTCCTCTGTGGAAATATACACAGTGGGGGGCAGCCCTGCCCGTGACCCCACCGCCTTCACTGCCAGCCCACACGCAAGTGCTGGGGGGACCACAGCAAGTGACCGGGAGGGAGACGGAGGTCCCAGCCCCGAGGGAGGAAGCGTGTCTTTCCCCGTGGGTGACGGGGCAGGGGGGAGGTTTTATGGTCTTGATGAAGTGTGAACTGGGCTGATGGAGGGAGGGCTCGGATCTCAGCAGACAGGGACTAGGGGAGAGCAGGTCAGGCAGAAGGAGTGGCAGGTCGAGGCCTGGAGGTAGGCAAGCGCTAGGGTGTCTGCGGAGAGCAGCAACACTCCCATCTGGCTGAAGCATGAGGTCCTAGGGGCCACTGCTAGGAACGGCAGGAAAGTCTGCCACTCCTGGGAGTCCCTGATTGCCAGCTCCGTGGGGAGTGAATTTTATTTTTATTTTATTTTTTTTTTTGAAAGGGGAAAATAATGTATTTTATTTTTTGTTCTTTTAAAACTCAATTAATTTTATTATATTTATAGTTGTATAGGGTGGGGGGTGAATTTTAAACGATTTGCCATGAGGACCGAATTTTGGTATCTGAGCAGAATGATTAGAGCGGAACACTTCCAGCTTTGGGGCAGGGACAGTCTGGGTGAGGGAGAGACTGGTCGCTTGCAGTTCAGACAAAGGTTATCTGAAACATGCAGATCTAATCGTGGCCACAGTGACTGGGGTGGGAGGCCAGTCGAGACGGCGCCGTGGGGCAGAGACTTGAGGGGTGGGTTGGGGGCTCCCAGGAAGTGGCCTCGTGTGGGGTGCGGGTCAGCCCAGGGAGGGACGTGTGCTCATGCTGGAGCCTGAAGGCCGTGACTTCTAGGTGGAGACCATCGGGGACGCCTACATGGTGGCGTCGGGTCTGCCCCGGTGCAACGGGAGCCGGCACGCGGCTGAGATCGCCAACATGGCCCTGGACCTCCTCAGCTCTGTGGGCGACTTCCGCATGCGGCACGCACCCACTGTGCCCATTCACATCAGGGCCGGCCTGCACTCAGGTACGGCTCGGGGCTGTGGGGGTGACGGGCCAGGCCGTTTTTGCAGCCCTGCCTTTAGCGCTGGCTGGGGCAACCCCAGGGGCATGCTTCTGGAATTCTAAAATTCTAAGACTCCATAATAGAAATGTTTTAGAGTTCTGTTTTTCTTCTATTATTTTAAGGTTCTAAGATGCTGTAAATGAAAGAATCTGTGATGCTCAGATTCATGTACCTTTAAAAAAAAGGGAAGGTGCCAGGCTAGGAGTTGATTTGGAGCTGTAGCCAATGGCCTAGGCCACAGCCACAGCAACACGGGATCCGAGCTGCATCTGCAGTCTACACCACGGCTCATGGCAACGCCGGGTCCTTAATCCACTGAACAAGACCAGGGATAGAACCTGCATCCTCATGGGTACTAGTTGGATTCGTTTCCGCTGAGCCACAATGGGGACTCCTTTTTTTTTCGGTCTCAGCATCTGTGAAGAGCATCTAAATCCATGCTGAGGGGCTGATAGTCTGATGGAAGAGGCAGGACAGACACCTTCCGCGGTCATGCAAACAATTAAATGTTTGCTGGGAGGGGACTAGGAGGGGCCTTGGGGTCTCTACTTCAGTATAGCCTTCTTGTGCCCCTACCCATTCCTTCCTGCATATTCCTGCAGGATGAAGTCCAAACTCCCCGCCCTGCTCCTAGCCTGCGAGGCCCTTGCTAATCTCTCCACGCTCATCTCCCACCACGTCCCACTCGGCCCTTCATTCATTCACACTCAGCTGCTTGCGGTTTCCCACCGGCAGGTGGACCTCTCTGCCTCCGTGCCTTTGCACCTGCTGTTCCCTGCCCAGTCACTCTTTCAGCCTTCAGGACACAGTTTATGTACAGCCTCCTCCGCCAAGTCCTCTGGACTGGGTCAGGTGTCCCTTCCTGGGCTGGTGCAAAGGCACGGGCTTCTCTCATTGGTTATAGTTTACGCGGCTCCCCCAACCTGGCTGGGAGCTCCCTAAGAGCAGAGCCTGACTCTGGTACATCTGCGTCCGCCTCCCCCCGGCCCGGAGCCTAGCATAGATGCCCTCTCCTCTCTGGGTGTGGTTGGGAACTCATCCTCAGCCCCCAGCTGGAGCCCAGAATGTTGGGTGGAGACAGAAATTTGGGGGGCGGGGATGGGAACCGACTAGTTGGTTGCAGGGGCTTCTCTTGGGTCCAGGACCTGCTGGAACTCACTGGGCACCTTTGAGTTTCAGGGCCCTGCGTGGCAGGGGTCGTGGGTCTCACCATGCCTCGGTACTGCCTCTTTGGGGACACTGTCAACACCGCATCTCGGATGGAGTCTACGGGGCTGCGTGAGTGGCTCATATTTCTGTTCTGCCTGGGAAAGGGCTCCCTCATGACTCCTGCAGCCCGGCTCTTTGGAACAGTGCTTAGTAACCAGATCACCACCTGGTGGCAGCGTACCCTAGTTACCGGTAAAACAACTGATAGCACGAGATGGTAACATGTCCCTGGTTCTTTCCACTTTCCGCAGGGTTTTTTGTGATGAGAGAATTAGTAGAGGAAACAATGACTCGAGAGGCAGGAAACCCGGGTCCTTGACCTGACTGGGTCTGTGTGCTTAGTGATCTTGAACAAAATGCTCTTCCTCTAGGTCTCTGTTTCCCCATCTTTACAGTGAGGAGATCCCTTTTGATTTTAAAAATGCCATTTTAGGTCCTTGCTGGTGGCAGGAACCACTCTGATGACTGTATTAGAGCAGCCAAAAAAATGAACCTCTGCCTCTGGCTGCACAGGTTTTGTGCTCCCTCATGTCGCTCAGTACTCCTCCTGCTTAGCCAGATGTGGGGCCCCCGTGGGGAGTCCTGCCCTTAAAAGAAACATAACTGCCTCTCTGTGCTGGCTCAGCCTTTGCAGAGTGCCCTGTAAGCAGAGATGGTGTTCCTAGGTTTCCGACATCATCTTGAGTTCTTCTTACCCGCAATCTGTATCATTTGCTTTTCTCTAAGACATCTAATTTACTGCCCAGCAATGTACTAGGGGGACGAGAAGGCCAGGCGAAGGACGTTGCAAGAATCCGAATTGTGTGCATTGCTGGCTGGAACTGGAGCTGATGCGGGCTCTTAATGGTTTTTACCAAACCCCAGGTATGCCGTCACCAAGTGGTAACAACTGTTATCTTTCTTCTCAGCGTACAGAATTCACGTCAGCAGAAGCACCGTCCAGACACTGCTCAGCCTGGATGAAGGCTACAAAATCGACATTCGAGGCCAGACTGAGCTAAAGGTGAGAGACTTTCCTGGGGTTCATGGGAAATGTCTCCAGAGGTCAGTTTCTAGGGGCAGGAAGAAAGAGTCTCATCTGACTGAGGTGGCGGATGGAAATTCCGGCCAGAGAGCAGATCGCCCTTTAAACTCCCCAAATTCTAGGGCCACGTTGATTCCCGGGAGCCGACCCCTCGTTTGGCTCCACATGAGAAGGGACAAGGCAGAGAGGTTACTTCTGTTGGGGACCTACCTGGGCAGCGTGCTGGTGCACAACGTATATTAACATATTTGTCACCAGATCAATAATGACAAGGAGAGCCGTGTCCCCATTTCACAGTGGAGGAAATGAAATTTGAGAGGCAAAGTGCTTGTCCAGAGTCACATAGCTTGTATCTCAGGGCTGGAGGCGTCAAAGCCTGTGCCTTCTCCCCAGCACTGTTGGGGTCCTGCTCAGCTCTCTGAACCCCAGTGTGAACCTCAGCTCTCGCGGAAGCCTGTCCCGACCCAGGAGCACCCTTCTTCTTCCTCCCCCACCCCGCCGGCAGTAACTCTCATGCCTTGTCGTGCACGCGCATGTGGCCCCACAGCCAGTCTTGTGCTGTTGTAGGTGTGATGCAGGGTGGTACCTGACCCTGAGCGCCACAAAGGCGGAGATGTGACTGTCACCTCTGCCTTTTCTTTTTAATGTGAACCTTCACTAGAGGTGACAGTTCTATCCTATGTGTGACTTTTCTTCCTCTCTCTCACCCCCTTTCACTGCCCCAGTTCCTCAGCTAGAGCCAGGCCTGGTGGAGTGACTGCTGCAGCCTAGGCATTTAAAGGCCCAGGGCTGCGACTGGGCCCCAGAAATTGGTTGCTCCCTGGGACTCACTTCATCAGATGCTGGAATGTTCAGAGCAGGAGGTTGCTGCTCAGAGAGGAGCAGGAACCTGTCCAAGGCCACACAGCCTGGGAGGGGCTGGCACAGGCGGAATCCTTCGCTGGGAGGCTGAGGTTGTGGGAGGCTGAGCTGCAGTTAGCGCAGGTGTGTCTTGTCTGGGGTGCGGGCTGTAAACGTCCTGAGGACAGAGGATCTGAAGACAGAAGGGGATGCAGAGAGGGCGTGGGAGGAACAGAATGCCACCCTCTGGTTCTTCAGCCTGGCTCGGTGCCTCGAAGGGGCAGGACCCACTCCTGGCCAGGGCGGCCTATGAAATGCCTAGCACGGCCTGCCCTGACCCGAGTGCCCCTCACACACACACACCCAACCCTAACCCCCAGGGAGTTGCACCCCACCCCAGGGAGGCCACCGGGTCCTTCAGCGGTTTGGGAGACCACAGAGCCCAGAATCCTAGGATCTCAGCTTTCCAGGTCTGCTGCTTATAGGATCCCTAATTCACTGCGTATTTCTCTAACAGAGAAATGTTACCTTATTTAATCCGCACGACAACTCTGTGAGGCACTGGGGAAACGGAGGCATGGAGAGGGAAGGTTGGCCAAAGTCACACAGCTGGCCAGTGACGGGACCCAGACAGCCAGACTCCAGGTTCAAGGCTGCTCTCCTGCCAGCCGTGGGAATCGCACGCCTCCAGCCTGGCTCTCTGCTTGAGATTGTTCGCTCAGCCCCTTTTCCTGTCTTCCAGGGGAAGGGCTTCGAGGAGACCTACTGGCTGGTGGGAAAGGCCGGCTTCCCCAGACCCCTGCCCGCACCTCTGGACATCAAACCCGGGTGAGTCGGAGGAATTTCCCTGCACAGCTTGGCCCTCTTTATTTGAAACTTGGTATTTGTTCTTTTTCTGATCCTACAGGTATTATCTGCCTTGTAGGGACAACTTGAAAAATACCGAATTCTTTGGTGATTAATTATCACCCCTCCGCTCTGAGGGACGGTCACGGTTAGACTTTAGCCTGGTTCCTGCCAGCCGATTTCTGACCGGTTGGCGGTGAGCCATCCGTGCTGTCCGTCCGCGTCCCGAGCGCCCTCCCGCATCGTCCAGAGCACTCTGTGCACGCTTGTGGCTGCAGGATTACGACGTGTGGGTGCGCCACGATTGGCTCGGGTCCCCCGTCCCTGAGCAGGTAGAACCGTCCCATTCTGAGCCGGTTACAGGTGATAAACACCTCTGGGCATTTGCCACCGTTCAGATGATTTCTGCCCATAAGGAACTGACCGATCAAAGGCCCTCTTATTTTAGGGGCTGGAAGAAGCAGATTCCCGGAGAGCCAGTGCCTGCCCTGCCATGGGGCTCTTTCCTCTGTCCTCGCTGAGGGCCACACCGGTGCAGGGGGGTGGCGGGAGGAGCAAGAACGGTTCTGCTGTGCTGTTTCTGATTCACCTCCACTTGAGCCGTGGGCAGTTCATGGAGGGCCAGAGGGCACAGGTGCTGCCCGTTGCTGAGAAGTTGTTTCCTAGGAATGAGGAGGCGGTGGGGACCACTGGGGCCCATGGGCTCATGCCGCAGGGGCGGCTGACCTGGGGCTGGACAGGGCCCCACCGGGGTCCCACTGCATGACCGCATCTGAGCTTCACACTCAGGGCCTTGCCTTCATCGGAACTTCCAACTGGCTCCTCTCTGCTCTTCCAGGGTGGCCCCACCCCAGGCTGCCCTATCCCACCTCTCAAAGATAAGAAATGGGTGGGCACACATGGGCTTCCTGGGAAAAGACCAGCATCCTCCGAGTGAAATGACCCATGGGCACAGGGGGCCATGGCAGTCAGAGCAGCCATTTCCTGCCCCCCCTGCTGTCAAGGGACCTCCCCACCCCCACCCCCCAGGCCTTGAGACCCCTGGGAACTTGGGCGGAACAGTGGCTGTGGCCAGGCAGTGTCATGTCCATCTTCATCGCTGAGTCCCTCCCGGACACACTCTGGGGTCCAGTGAGGTAGGGAGGAAGCGGGGCATGGGTGGGGACATGCTGTCCTTTGAGGAGCCCTCGGGGGCAGGACACACGATGCTCCCTTTATTTAGTCTTCTTAGGGCCGCACCCGCGGCATGTGGAGGTTCTCAGGCTAGGGGTCCAATCGGAGCCGTAGCTGCCGGCCTGCAGCTCAGGATCTGAGCTGCATCTGTGACCTACACCACAGCTCACAGCAATGCCGAACCCGTGTCCTCACGGATGCTAGTCAGATTCCTTTCCGCTGAGCCACGACGGGACCTCCCCCAGATGCTCCCTTTGAATGACACTCCAGCCTCCCAGGCGCAGAATCTGCCTCTCTTCCCAGACGAGCCTCCGCACAGCTCCAGATCCTTTGTAGATGGCTTGCTGGGTGCTGACCTGGCTCAGGACTGGCCGTGTGATCCTGGGCAGGTCCCCGACCTCCCTGAACCTTCCCATGCGCCACAGCAGCGCCAGCTCACAGCCCCCTGCAGCCCCCGGCCCTGTTCCATCCCAGTCCTCTGCTCCGGCCACCTCTCTGGCCTCAAGGCCCTCGGACGCCCACCCCACTTCTGCCTCCACGTGCAGCCACACTTCTCGGAAGGCCTGTCTGCCGACCTCACTTCCTCACCTCCACGCCCTGCCCAGCCCCCGCCCGCCCAGAAGGCTCTGTGAGGTCACCGGTGACCTCCTCCCATCTCCGGCTCCTCCACCCGGGGTCCCCGCCAGCCCCTCTCCGCTCCCCAGCCCTTGGATGCTCGGGCTGCACGCAGCTCCGCCCGGGCCATCCCTTCCTGTCCTGATGCTGATGACACCCCACATGAGCCTCGGTCCCCAGTCCTGCTCTGAGCTCCAGGCCAGGGTGGTTCACGCTGCCCCTTCAACAGTTCCTTCTGGAACTCTCACGGCCTGGCCTCCACCCGAGTTCCCTTCTCATGGGTGGCCTCGCCGTCCTCAGCCAGAAAGCTGGCTGCCGTCCCGCAGCTCTGTCTCCGTGGTGACCCCGGCCTCCCGGCCCCTCCACCCCCAACCCCGCTCTCCTGGCCACTGCACAGGCTCCTGGCCTTTGCCCTTATCCATCTCTGCCCAGCAGCCAGCATGGTCTTTAAATAAAACACAAACACAGAGTTCCTGTTGTGACTCAGTTGGTTACAAACCCCACTAGTATCCATGAGGGAGGACACAGGTTCGATCCCTGGCCTCGCTCAGTGGGTTAAGGATCCGGCGTTGCCTCGAGCCGTGGTATAGGTTGCAGATGCAGCTTGGATCCTGTGTGGCTGTTGGATAGGCCTGCAGTTACAGCTCTGATTTGACCGCTAGCCTGGGAACTTCCATATGCCACAGGTGCGGCCCTAAAAAGACAAAAAAAAAAAAAAAAACCAACCAACCAACCAACCAAAGAAAAACCCCATATATAAGATTCATGAGGACGTACTCTGTTTAACACCCTCTGGGCTTCCTACCCGAACTCTTTCATGCTACCTCTGAAGTCCCCCTCCATCCTGATGGGGCCTGCCCCTTGTGCTTAGCTTTCCAGCACCTTCTACTGTGAGCCACCTGCTTGGGGCCTCCCTGCTGCTCCTCAAGACACACCGAGCTCCCCAGCTCAGGGCCTTCGCTCTCGCTGTCCCCTGTGCCTGGAACCCTGCAGGTCTCAGCTCTGTTGCCGCCTCCTTCACGAGGCGGCTGTCATCACACAGTCTAGTCAGAGCCCTGCTGCCCCCCCGCCCCCGTCCCGTCTCCCAGCTCTGCGTCCCTGCAGTGCTTGTTTCTTGCCAATGATGCATTTTGGAACCTGCCCCAGGAGAGCCTGGCTGGCGATGCACCTGAAGGTCTGCCAGGGCCAGGCATCCAGGGAGGTGAGCTACACAGGCTCCCCCGGGGACCTGGGGGCGCAGGCCCTGGGCAGCCCAGCTCCCCACCCTCTCTCCACCCGATCCGTCCTGGGAACGACAGCCAGGGCGTCTGGCAGCCACTTGTCATCCTGAGCTCCCTCAGCTGATGACTTTTCCGCTCCAAGGCAGAAACTTTAGAAAGTGCCAGCAGTGTTTTCATCTTCTTGGCTGAGGGAGGTTGGAGAGCGGAGAGCAGCCCCGGCGGGCTCGCCCAGAGAGCCTCTCAGGCCTCCAGGCAGCAGGGAGAATCACACACACACACACACAGAGTCCAGCCTCTTGGACATCAGATACATACATACACAGAAACATCACCCTCCGTTTACTTGGAGAGGAGACCGCAGACAGACAGACACGCAGGCAGACACACGGAATCTCTGCAGGAAGGGCCAGCTGGATGGGGAATTGTCTTGGAGTTGTGATTATGAAGCACTTACCAAACTTTTTTTGACCTGTGTGCTGTAGCTTGATCATTTGTTTGTTTCTTTTTAGGGGTGCACCTATGGCATATGGAAGCTTCCATGCTGGGGGTCAAATCGGAGCTGTGGCTGTGGTGTAGGCCGGCTACCTATGCCACAGCTTGCAGCAATGCTGGATCCTTCTGAGTATGGCCAGGGATTGAACCCGCATCCTCATGGATACTAGTCAGGTTCTTAACCTGCTGAGCCACAGTGGGAACCCCTATAGCTTGATCGTTTTTAAAGTCAGGATTTTTAAAGATGTTTTTATCCTCATTTTCTGTATTTGCCATATCTGGAGAAGCTATTTAGCTTTACATTTGGGGATGTCGGGGAATCTAGTGGAGATCCGGAGAAGGGGACAAAACCCTCCTCTTGTGTTTTGGCGTTGCCACCCAGGCGGTGGCAGTGCCTGCAGACGTGTCCCAGAGACACTCCACACAGGGGCCTCTTCTCTCAGCTCTGCCTCTGACAGCCAGGCTCAGAAGTGTCCCCTGCCTTGGAGTTCCCGTCGTGGTGGAGTGGTTAACGAATCCAACTAGGAACCATGAGGTTGCAGCTTCGATCCCTGGCCTCACTCGAGGGTTAACGATCCGGTGTTGCATTGAGCTGTGGGGTAGGTTGTAGATGCGGCTTGGATCCAGTGTTGCTGTGGCTGTGGCATAGGCCAGCAGCAACAGCTCCCATTAGACCCCAAGCCAGGGAACCTCCATATGCCACGCATGCAGCTCTAAAAAGCAAAAAAAAAAAAGTGTCCCCTGCCTTAATAGATGCAAACTATGGCCTTTGGAGCAGATGAGCGGATCCTGCTGTGCAGCACAGGGAACTCTATCGAGTCACTTGTGATGGAGCATGATGGAGGATAATGTGAGAAAAAGCATGTATATACATGTGTGTGACTGGGTCACTTTGCTGGACAGCAGAACATTGACAGAACACTGTCAACCAACTATAATGGAAAAAATAAAAATCATTAAAAAAAGAAGAAGTGTCCCCTGCCAGATTGCTGCGAGGCCCTGGCTGTCACTCACAGTCTTGTTCCCTTTGTGCAAAGGCAGTAACCCCGCTCTACACTCCTCTGGGCACCTGTGGGAAGCAGAAGAGAAAGTGGAAGTGTGAGCAGGCTGGGGGACCCGTGTCCCTGTTCTGATTCGCCTCACGCCCCAGTGTCACAGAGCTCCTCGCCCCAGCACTTCAGGGGACACAGCTGGGGCTGGCTCCCCATCTCCGAGGAAGCCCCTGGACTCAAAGCCACCTGGGGGCACGAGTGAGTGGCCCTCCACCTCCTTAGGTCTCAGTCCCCTAAAGTTCGATCCGTGGCAGGGCTGCTGCGGGGTCAGGAGAAGCAAGGCTGCGAGCACCTGTGGGCTCTAAAAGCCCACTGCTGTTGTGCTGGGGGTGGGAGGTTATCATTCCTTTTTTTTTTTTTTTTTGTCTTTTTGTCTTTTGTAGGGCGGCAATCGCGGCATATGGAGGTTCCCAGGCTAGGGGCCTAATCAGAGCTGTAGCCGCTGGCCTACGCCACAGCCACAGCAACGCGGGATCCGAGCCGTTTCTGCAACCTGCACCACAGCTCATGGCAACGCCGGATCCCTAACACACCGAGCAAGGCCAGGGATCGAACCTGCAACTTCATGGTTCCTAGTTGGATTCGTTAACCACTGAGCCACGACGGGAACTCCGCGTTATCATTCTTATTTGTCCTTTTCTCCTAGAGATCCCTGGCAGGACCTCATAAACCAGGAAATCAAGGCAGCCTTTGCCGAAGCGCGCCGGAGCACCGCTAGCTTGGGGACGGCCTCCGCCAGGCCCTGAGGAGAGGGACAGAGCAGGGCGGGGGCCGGTGGTGCCCAGAGACTCCTGTGGCTGGACACCCCCAGGCCCCCTCCCGGCTTCACTCCCCACAAAGAACTCTCTTGTTGAGCTCCCTGGCGGCCACCCGGGCGCTTATTAATCCGAGCCCTAGAGCGCTAGTACTTGACGTCTTCCTGTGTGACTCCTGCTGGTAAACTTGTCTCTTGTCCCCAGTACAATAAAAACAGAAATAATCCCCTTCCTTTCACGCAGCAACACATGGTTTGGGCTCTGAGGGGTCATTACTGACCCCATGGTTCCTTCCATCGCGAAGGCTGTCCCTGTCTGGCAGTGAGGTGCCCAGGCTCAGAGAGGGGAGGTCATTTGTTCTGAGTGGCACAGCTGCCACAGGAAGACGCAGGATGGGGACCAGGAACCGGAGCCAGGCAGACGAGGGCTCCGGGTCTTGCTGGCCACATGCTCAAGTCACACCCCTTCTTGGAGCCACTGTTTTGTCACCTCTGAAATGGATGTGGGGAGGGCCCACGCGAGGCTTGTTCCTGACACAGGACTCAGCCCACCACAGACATTCAGAGCAAGCTGCCTCTGGACCGCCCCTGCCTCCTCCCTGAGCGGGCCTAACCCCTTGGGCATCTGCGAGCACTGTGTTGGGAGTCCAGGCCTTAGGCTCCCAAACTCTCATGGGGGAGTAGGGTGTGATAATTCTTGGGTTCTTAGGAAAATGAGACTTCTGTCTTACAGGAAAACAAAACAAAACAAAACAAAAAAACCCAACCAACTCATTAAACTGGCTTCCAACATCAAAGAGTGCTTTCCAAACCCTGGAGGCTGATTTCGGAGCAGACAGACCCGCACACGTGGTATTCATTTCCTTGACTGAGGGGAGAGGGCGGGGTGGGGGTGGGGCTGGGGGCAGGTTAAGCCCTAAACAAACTCGTCCTTCTTCAAGACCCCTTGGGAGGGGAAGCTGGCACTAAAACTGAGCTGGGGGTCATGGGGAAACTGCTGAGGGCTGCGCCGTGGGTGTGTGTGTGTGTGCGTGGCACATTGGTGGGTCTGTGTGTACATAGCTGTGTACAGTATGTGTCCAGGTGTGTCTCTTTGGGCACCAAAGTCTGGCAGCAGTAGCAGGTCTGACATTCTGTCTGTGCCCACAAGGTGTCTGCCCGTGTGGTGTGTGTTGCAGGGCGGGCCCTGTGCCTGTGTGGGCGTATGTCAGAGCGTGCCTGGATCGGGTCCTGGGTCTCCTTGCTCTGGGGCCCTGCAGAATGGCAGCGTGGGGACAGTGGCCCCTGGGCTCTGCCCACCCTCTGAGCTGCCTTGATGAGAAGGGTTGAGCCAGCTCTGTTATCAGAGGCCTTAGCTCAGAAACCACCCCCTCCCGCCCCAGGGCAGAACCTGGGGGCTCTGGGTGGGGCTGGGGGTGTGTGGAAACTATCCCCAAAGTCACACACTGGGGTTGTCACCTCTCCCCAACCTTCCCTCACCAGTGGGGGACAAGGTCATGGAGAAGGACAGCAGTGCCAGGCCGGCTCCTGCAGTGCACGCTGGGGCTGGGCTGGTTTCCTCTGTGCTCAGCTTTGGGGCTCACCGAGTTGACATTTAGCCGCAGCCTGCTATGCGCCCAGCCCTGTGCCTGGAGCTTCCACGCACATTATCTCAACCACGGCCATGCTCTGGGACGGTGGCCGGGGGCGGGGGGGGGATCTGCCCACTTCCTGGAAGAGGAAACAGAGGCTCGGAGGGGTGAGGTGACCTGTCTGTGTGGCCTCTGTGTGTCTCCTGGTCCGAGGTGGTTCTGCCATGCTGCAGAAGCTCAGAGAAGACACAGGCACGGTTCCCGAAGGCGCCCAGAGGGAGCGGCCTCAGGGGCACAGGCGTCCTTTTCTACGAGGAAGGCGAGGGCAGAGCCGTCCTAGCGAGGCAGAGCAGGCTCTGGGAGCTGGCCCTCCCTCGCGAGGAGCGGGCCTGGCATTTGCATGGGGCTTCCGTCCACAGGACTGGGTGGAACCCCCTCGACGGGGCCCCATGTCATGATTTTCATGATGAATCAGTGCCAGCTGGTCCCCATGAAGTCCCCCTCCAGCCTGGAGCGGGTGGGTTCCCAGAAATGGGACACTCCCGGCCTCCCTAGGGGCTGGGGTTCTCCCTCTGGGAGGTAGGGCTGTAGAGCGCCGGGTCCTCGAGAGGCCTGCTGACTGGAGTCGTTCGGTTCATGGTTCTTCAGGCAGCCACAATTTGGGACAGTCTGGGAAACACCAAACACCGGCCTGGCATTCGGTCTCTGTTCACGCTGTCTTCACCTCGTCTGCTTCCTGTACACCCACCGCTCCGGCAACGTCACACCGCTGACTCCTCCCCAGACCCTTCGCAATGCCACCTTGTTCTTGTTTTATCTACCTGGAAGGCCTTAGCCTTTTGTCAACATTTTGGTGAACTCCTACACATCCTGCGATGTCCGCCTAAAAAGCCACCACCTCCTGAAACCCTTTCCTAACTGCTCTCTGTATGTAATTGGTGGCTGCCTTGCCTGACCTTCACACTCAGTAGGAAACTTAACCTAGTTCATTACTCTCATCCGACGCCCAGGAAGAGCCGTGCACTGGAGGCTGAGTTGATGGAGGAAGAGACAAACGAACCAGTTAGCCTGAAGGTTTTCAGTGAACAGTCTCCCCGCCTGCAAGGCCAGCTCCTGAGGTCTCCTGCCTGGTTTCTGCTCTGCTGTATCTGCGGCTGGGCTTGTGTAGACTAAACGCTTAGCTGGGATCCTGCACGCCAGGTGGGTGTGGGCTGTGTGTTGGCCTGTGGCCTGTGGCTGCCCTGTTTCCTTCCCCAGTACTCATCCTGCTGCTGCGGGTGCTCTCGTCTCTAACCCCTGAGCTAGCCCATGGGCCCTTCCGCAGCTCTACTGCTTCCCACTCCTTCTGGCCAACTTTTCCATGTCTCTGTTCCTCTGCCATTTCCTCCAGGAAGCCTTCCTAGAAATCCTCCCTTCCACCCCTGCCCACAGCAGGAGGGGCGCTCTTCTGGCCTCTCAGCCCCCGCCACCCTGTCCGGCCCTGTCCCAGCAAACTGGGGGGCTTCTGAGGGCAGGACTAGATCGGAGCCCCACTTCTGTGTCTTCCGTGGGAGAAGAAATGTCACAGGGCAGGGCAGGTGGGGAGGACACTGTGGTGGCCGGTGAATTTCGCGTTAAGGAGGTGCACCTGCGTGAAAATCCAGATTTGCTCAAAGCCTTTAGGGCTGAGTCTACACTCTTACAAGGGGCGGTAAAGCGACGCAGAACCCAGCGCGGGAGGGAAGGTCCTTACGGTACCGAGCACGGGCGAGCCCTGTCCCAAGGGGGCCCGTCCTCGCACCACTGCTGCTGCTGAGTTCACCTGGGCAGGGGGACAGCAGATCCCAGGTGCTCTTATCCTGCCCCCGCCCCCGCCCCCGCCCCCGGACATGACTTGCTCGCAGAAGCCGCCCTTGCTCGGGGCTCCAAAAGGTTTCCATCCTCAAGACTCTTCGGAAGTCCACTAGGGGGCAGGCAAGCTGTTCCCCAAGAACCAGAGCCCCTCTAGCAGCCCAAAGATTCCCGGCCCCTCCTCTGCTGGGGGTGCGGAGGGCGCTGCCCCAGGGACAGGCGGGGCCCCACCCCATGGAGGAGCCTCGCTTGGAGAATCGCTCTGAGGGCTGCTGGACTGTAGGAGGACGACAGAGCTCCATGTCCTGTCCCCTTCCGCAGGGTATGGCACATTTGGCATGTGTCAGAGGTGTGTCCGTCCGTCCTCCAGCGTTTGTATTTCCTATTAGGTAACAGGTAGGCGATGCTAATCGTGCGGGGGCTTTCCAGGATGCTGGCTCACGCACCTGCCGCACCCTCGCCCGGAGGCAGGCGCAGCGGTCCCCACGCACGGGCCAGAGTGACGCTCTTGCTGCTCCTCCTCTTCCACTGCTGACTTAGAGCTTCCGTCTGGGCCCCAGTCCAGCACCTGTCAGGCATCTCTCCAGTGAGATGGCACCCTGACTGTGCGCCGCCCTATCGCCTGGCCGGAACCAGGGGTGACCACCCGCTCTCCTCTGCTTTTCCCGTGACCCTTTCCCTCACCCCCAGTCAGTCCCCAGGTCTGCCCCGCTCACCGCGGGGATCCGTGTCTTAGTCTAGGCTCCATCCTCTGGGTCCTCAGATGACCCAGCCTCTGTGCTGCTCTTGAGTCCCTGTTCCCTCTGGCCTGTACCGGCCGCAGCCCACCTGCAGCACAGCCCTCGCGGGGCTGCCTTCCTCCTTAGCCCCACCCCGGCAGCTGAGGGTCACGGCCTTGGCCATGGAGCTTCTGCCAATGCACCGCCACCAACCCCCTGATGTCCAGTCTCCCCCACCCCGTGCCCAGCCCCATCTTGTCCTCTCAAAGTGCTCAGACTCCCAGTTTCAACCTAGAGGATTTTCATTGTAAAAGTATTCCTATTAGTAGTTGCAATTGCGGCTCAGATTGGATCCTCAGCCCGGGAACTCCTTATGCCACGGGGTGGCCAAAAAAGAACAAAAAATGCACTGTCACACAAGGCTAGCCAGGCCTTATGTTCAGATTCTTGAAGTAAAGGCACATAGACAGACAGCTTTAAGGGCGCAGTGTTAAACACAGCAAAATATCCTAACAAAATCTGAGAGTTGGTGTAACCGTACCTTTGTACACAAGTTTAGGGACAAGCCCTGCAATTGGAGGGAAAACAGACTGAGCGGAGAGGTCCTTGGTTGCTGACAGAATCTCCCCTTGATTTCAGACTTGAGACAAACCAAGGAGTCTGTCAGTCCACAGAACTCAAACATCAGGATGAATGGTAACAGGACAGACGGGCAAGAGCTGACTCGGACTGGGGAGGCTTGTCCGAAGCGAGCAGGGTTAGCCGGAGGCTGGAAATGTTGCAGCGAGCCCAGGATCTGTAGATCAGAGCAGCGGTCTAGAGGCGGAATGGTCAGTGCATTCTTTTGAAATTTCTTGTTTCCAAACAAGTTCCTAGGATGCTTTTCCCAAACAGGGTATTCTCTTCATAGTTTCGATGAAGCTACAGAGATTCAGTCCAAGGTCACCCAGCTGGTGGCAGAACTGGACCTCAGCCCAAAGGCCCCCCCATGTATGCCTTCCTGGCTGCCTTGTCAGCCGCCGTTACCTACAACATGGAAAACAGTGACGCAGACACAGGGACAGCCTCAGTCACCAGCCGCAGGGTGAGACCGGCCAAAGGAAACAGGGTGAGTTCTGGGGCGAGGTCCGGAGGGGCAGGCAGGTGAGGCTGGGGCCCCAGGGGAAGCCAAGGCCAACAGCCAGGTGTCCGGATGGCAGAGCTGAATGGGCTAGACGGCACCGCATGCAGTGGACAGAGGTCAAGGTCAGAACCTGCAGTGTGAGTGAGAGGGTGAAACCACAGGGAAGCCAGTCGACTCTGACCATCCGGGAGGCTTTTAAAGGGCTGATATGGGCCTTCAGGCACGGCAGGGTGCCCTCCCCTGTGGGCAGCCCACGGGAGGGTGGGTTTCTCACCTCTGGGGCCACCATCTCCCGTTTCTTGGCCCCGGGACTTCTGTAGCACAGACGTGAAAGGCCTTTTCCGTCAGAGGGCTTAGCCTTGTTTTGTGTGTGGGGGCCCCACAGTTGCTTCCTGTAGCCCTCCCTTCTGGCAACTCTAAACGGAGACACAGAGACAGCGACCGAGAGGAGAGACGGGGCGGGAGAGGCCGGGAGAGGGAGTTTGACAGATAGCCGCGCACAGTTGGGAGACAGCCGGAAAGGAGAGAGGAGACGACGGAGGATGTATGTGGGCGCGTGATAGGGACTCTGGCCTCTGTGAGTTGTGAAAGAGACAGGAAAAGGGGAAACGTGACATGCGCTTGGACCCCCAGGGCCATCAAAGGCTTTTAAGCTGGGGAGGGACCTGGGACCTGGTCAGATCTGTGTTTTAGAGAGATTCCATCTGGCTGCCACGTGGAGGATGGCTGGGCTGCTGGCTGAACAGAGAAAGGAAGACCCCAGGGCAGGAAGCTCTCCTGGGGGGAGGGCGAGGAGGGAAAACAGCAAGGCCAAGGTGGCGGGAGACTCATTTAAAGATCAGGTGAAGGGAGGTCCCTTCGTGGCTCAGTGGTTAACGAACCGGACTAGCATCCACGAGGATGTGGGTTCGATCCCTGGCCTGGGAACCTCCATACACTGCAGGGGAGGCCCTAGAAAGAAAGAAAAAAAAAGAGGAGGAAGAAAAAGGGGTTAAGGGGTTAAGGATCCCGCGTTGCCATGAGTTGCTGTGTAGATCGCAGACAGGGCGCAATCCCAAGTTGCTGTGGCTGTGGTGTAGGCCGGTGGTTGTAGCTCTGATTTGACCCCTAGCTTGGGAACCTCCATAGGTTGCGGGTGAGGCCCTAAAAAGACCAAAAAAAAAAAAAAAAAAAAAAAATGGGAGGGACCTCCAAGGAACCCCTAGAGGCTGGGTCCCCCCATCGTGGGTTTTCTCTCTGGGCCACAGACCTTTCCCTGAGGGGGTCCAGGACCCCACCCCTGTCCTGGTCCTGAGCCTACAGCGCTAGGATCACTCCGACTCAGCCCCTCCCAGTCGCTGTCTCCCACTGCTAGTCGCTCCATTCTCCAGCAGGTCTCCTCAGTCAGCTGGTCACGGACTCTCAGGGGAGGGAGATGATGTCCGCTTTGTTGACCCAGCCCCCACTCCGTTCAGCTTTCCACGGCCTCTTTCTCTCAACACCCCCATGAAGTTGGCAGAATGACCGTCCCGTTTGACAGATGAGAAGCTGAGACTGCCAGCAGAGAATGACTCGTCCAAGGCTGCCCAGCGGCCCTGTGTGGCTGGGCTGCCCCGCAGCAGCCTGGCCTCGAATTAAAGCCCCTCTAGGGGCTCTCACACATTTGCTGCCAGCTTACCCCAGGCTGGATTCTGTTGTGTTAACTTGGAGATGACATTTCATGACATCACGGACCCTAAGCAAAGCCCATCCTGATAACCCTGGGTCATCAAGAAAAGGGTACCTCAGGTTTAACCTTCAAATGGTTAAAACAGATGAAAAAAGTTGTGTGTGGCGCAGAGAGACATACCCTCAGGTTCCCAGCAGCCTGAGCAGTGCAGAGAGCTGTGGTTTCACGGTCCACAGCACAGCACAGTCAAGCTGTGGAGACGCTTCTGATCCTGTCCTGCCTGCTTCACCCAGTCTCGAATTTTCTCACCTAACGCCCCCCCCCTTCCCCTTGGGGCCTCTGGGAGCCTCCAGACTCCTCAGCTCCAGTTCTCACTGGCCAGACTCAGAGCCAGGAGCCTCCCATGTGGCAGCCACAGGCACCCAGGGCCCCAGCACCTGTTTTCCCCGAATTGATGGCTCCACGCACCTAGGGAGGGGATGGCTTGTGCCCCCACCAAGAACAGAAAAGCAGCCAAGCCAGTCGCTGGCCATTCAGGAGGGCCTGGGAGTTCGAGGGCTCCATGGCAGCGGCTGCTGTGCCCTATTAGCTGTGTGTCTGTGGGCAAGCCAGGGGACCCCTCTGAGCCTCGGTCCCTCTTGTGTAAAAGAGGGGGCAACAATAGCCCCCCCTTTTGTTGGCTGGCTGTGGGGAGAAGACGATTCAAGTACAGTACCTGGCACTGCGCCTGGTCCCACAAACCCTCAGCGTTCCCACGAAACACACAAGCTGGTCCTCAGAGGAAGGGACGCCCCACCTGTCTCTTGATCAGCGTGTGTTTCCCAAGCACCCAGCGTTGCCTTTGGGCTCACAAACTCCCTGCAGCTGACACCTCGCCGCATGCGCCCTCCCAGCCTATTGTCCCTCCAGAAGGTGGCCCGGAGCTGGCATGGTCTTGCCCTAAGAAGCAAGGAAGGATGGGCAGGAGAAGTGGGAAACCCAGGGTTTTGCCGCAGAAGGCAGGGCCTCAAAGGGGGATGATGTGGGAACTCCCTGACTCCCAGGGGCCCACAGAGGGGCTGAGTAGGGGGAGGGAGTGAGGCGAGCCACAACCTTGCACTGAGATCTGGCCTGGGAGTCCCAGAGACCTGGGTTCAATTCCTGACTCCCAAGCTGTGTGACTTGTGCTGGTCACTAAACCTCTCTGAGCCTCAGTTTCCTAGTTAGTAATTGAGACTAAAGACATCTGAGGCTGTCTGTGGCTATGTTTATCCTGATTTACCTTATGACAGGAAGGACTGACCCACAGTCGGTACTCAGGAAAAAGCAGTGGAAACTGAGGTGGGGGTCCTTCCCACTCCCCTTCTACAGTTAGATGAGGACAGTAAGGATCAGAGAGGTTTAGCAACTTGTCCAAGGTCACACAGGATGTGTACAGCATGGCCTTCCTGGGTCACTCACTCCTACTTGAGATTCTTGGGTATCATCCTGGCCTGAGAAACCCTCCCAAGGAGTCTCGAGCCTACCTTGGTGCCTGAGAGGGTTTTCTCACCTCGGAATGAAGGTCCTGAAGACACAGGAAAAGTTGTCTCCTATCTTCACTGACAGATGCGTGAACAAGCGGAAGCGTTTTTGCAAAAATACCAGCATGGTGAAGATGAGCTGCCCGTTGCTGGGCTGTCCACGAGAATGAAGGTGCGAGCAGGAGCTAAGCAACACTGGATGGAAAGCTGGCCTGGGTGGCCTTTAAAAGAAAGCCACCCTCCGCAGGGCCACCGCACAAATCTGACCCTGCTTGGTTCCCACCTCTCCTCCCCCTTCAGCTCCAGCTCCAACTCCTGGACTTGGCCTTTGGGGCCTCTGGACTCCATCATCCCGTGTTCTTCCACCTGGTCTTAGAGCACCACGAGGGAAGGTCCTGGAAGCTTTTATTCCAAAGCCTGCCAGAGAAGGGAGGTCCTGTTCCCTGAGCGAGGACCACAGGCCAGGCCCCGGACGAGGTACTGACTGTGCGCGCTGCTGCATTTGGTCTCCACAGTGAGCTGGGAAGCAGGTGCTATCGTTAGTTTCACGTTGCAGATCTGCAAACTGAGGTCAGAAAGATCAAGCAACCTGCTGAAAGCCACACAGCAACAGGACTGCTGAAGAAGTGAAGGGACGAAGGAAGGGGTGCTGAGCACGTGGGTTTCCCGCTTTCGGCCCCCAGTCCCAAGAGGCATCTGCAGCAGGTATGTACGCTTGGTCGCCCATCTGTCTCCAGCTCTTGGGGAGCCCCATCCAGGCACTGAGTGAGGTGGACCTCTGTGAACTGACTAACCACAACCACAGCCCTGGGGGGGTGTGGGAGGCGGGTGCTCCCCCCAGCCCGCCATAGCCCCAGCCCCGCCCTACGCCAGGCAAAGCCCTGCGCCAGCCCAGCCGTTTCTGCTTGGCAGCAGCTCAGAAGAGGATGAGGTGGCGCTGGACGGGGTAGGGGCGGGGAGCAGGTTGGGCGGGAGAGACCAGGAATTGCCAAATCCGACTCAGCCATGCTCTGCCCGTGCTGCAGGGCTGCCTCGAAGCACTTCCCTTGGACAAGGATCTGGAAAAGGAAGCCTCCAGGGTGTGGCAGAGGAATCATTAATCGCTGCAATCAAGACAGCCAGAGGTCCGTTATTCTTAGTCCTGGCACCAAACCAGGGAAGAAGCTACCACTTTCCCCACTATACAGATGGGGAAACAGGTTTCATTTGATCCGATGAGCACTAGAGCCCAGAGACAGGGTTGCAAAGGCCAGACAGGCCTCCCCTCAGCCTAGATCTGAGGTCCCCAGTGGATGGGGGTTGGGGGGAGTGGAGGTGCACCCCCTTCCCAGGTCCTGCGCCCTTTCCTACCCATGCCCTCCTTGCAGCTCGGGCCCCTCCCAGCTACCACGGATGGCCTGCTCCGGGCTGTCATCTTCCCAGGCTTGTCCTCTCATTAAGCCAGATTGGGGGGTGGGGTGGGGAGGAAAGGCAGCTGCCGTCTAGATTTCAGGGAACCCAGTTTCTAGGTCCAGCTTCACCCTGGTTTAGCATAGGCTTTGGGTGGTCAGCTTCGCCTCTGTAAAGTGGGGCACCTGTGCTGCTCTCAGGGCTGGTGACCACCAGGGCAGAGAGACGTCGAGGAAGAGGAATTCTCTTCTACGCTTGGAACTAGGCCTGGAGGACAGCTGTGACCCTCCACCCTAGGAACCCCTTCCTCCGGTCCCCACCCAGCAGGGCAGGGTAGGTGGATTTGGTAGGGCCACAGCCTGTAGAAGAGGGTGTGGCTTTGGGGAAGGTGAACCTTAGCTTCTGATGTAAAAGATGATAATACCACCTGATCCTTGCACAGCGCTCTGAGACAGCGTCTGGACAAGGGCACCCAGTTTGGCCTGGGCTCAGCTTTGTGGACAGACTGGGTTGAATTCCCTCTCTCTCAGAGTCGGTTTGACTTCGCATATGCCATTTAACCTCGTTGGACTCAGTTTCCCCAAATATAAGTGAGGACCTTACTAGACCCCATCACGTGGTTTTTATTAATAGTCGCCCTGCCCGTCCCTGGCCTGTTTCTCCATCTGAGTTCTGGGGACACTGATGACACCTTTCCACAGAGCTGCTTAAGGAACCGGGAGACACGGAGGAGGGCAGGTCTAGGCACTAGAGCACAATCCAGAGAGGAGAAGTGACTTGTTACCAGAGGGGGCGGCTGCGGTGGGGGGAACCCCCTCTGTGGCCACCCCAGGGCCAGTGAAAGGTCACTTCCTTCCGCCTTCAGCCCCGCCGGCACCTCTCCTTGTTTGCTCCCTCCGAAGTGCGGCGGCGCCTACGGCGGTGGGCAGTTGGGGGTGCGGAATCGGGCCGGGCGGATTTCCTCTGCGGACCTGCGGCTCCCTGAGCCACCCGCCCCGCCGGACCCCGCGGGGCCACGAGCTGCACGTGCGGTGGCCCGGGTTGGCCTCTCTTGTTCCGCGCTTCCTTAGCGACTCCTGCGCCTCCCCGCCCTCTCATCCCGCCCTCCTCGACCCGCCCTTCCCAGCCTGGGTTTCAACGTCAGGCAAATGCATCACCCCCCCGCCCCGCGGGTTCCGGATAAACCGAGTCACAGGGGGCGCGTCGGTCGGGCGCTAGGACCCCGCGGCTGGGCCGAGGGGGGGCGTGGTGGGGCGGGTCGGCGGGAGCGGTATTTAAATTGGAGCCCGAGCCGCCCCCTCGCGGGTCGGGCTCCCGTGGGGCGGTGGACTGGCTGTGCACCTCCTCGGGCCGTGACCCCGGGGTCTGGCGCGGGGTGGAACCGGGGGGGGGGGGTAGGTTTGTGCAAAATGTGCCGGGGCTGCCCGGGAGAGGAGCGGCGGCCGCGCTGAGCCAGGTAGGAGCCGCCCGGCGGGCGAGGCTGGCCCTCGGGGAACCGGCGGTCCTGTGCCCCCGTGGAGCACGGGGCGCGGAGCTGAGCCGGGGCAGGTCCACCCAGACGTTGGTCCCCAACAATCCCCTTCTGCTGCCGTCCCCTGCTTCGCGCGTGGAGCCGGGGTTGAACCTCCCTCGGCCCCAGAAGTCTCCGAGGCTCCTAGCTCAACAGCTCTGTCCCGCGAAGGACGAGGCTGGTGTTCCCATTTGACAGATGGGAAAACAACTGCGGGAAGGCTGGCACTTGCCCAGGGAACACACAGCTGGTCAAGGGAGGTTCAGGGTTTGAATCCTGGTCTTACCCACCCTCTGACCTGGGCCAGGCGTGGTCTTCCCAGCCCACCGCTAGAGAGTCTGCCCATCTCTGCGACGTGGGGGGCGGTGGGTGACGGGGCACCCACCTCTCTCCAGGGGGCTCCGCGGCCAGCCTCCTTCATGGGTGGTAAGATGTGAGGGACCCCTGCCCCCACCCTCAGCTGCCTGAAATTCCGCCATCGCAGCCACATTCCTTTGGGTTAAGGTCTAATTCCCCCGTGGGTTGCACATGTCTCCAGAACCGGGCTTGCCCTCAGTGATTCACTGCTTGGTGGGAACGCCGGCAGCGGCTCTGCCAGGACCCCACTCTGCTGGTGATGGGAGCAGAGAGGTGGGAGAGGTGCACCCCAGTGCCCAGTACTGAGCAGGTCCGCTCCTGTGTGTGTGTTGCGGTTGGGGGATCATTAGAGGGGACTGGGGAGTGAGATCTGGGCCTGGTGTGACGGAAGCATTTGCTTTGGAGGCAGACAGACTGGATTCTGATCCTGATTCTGCCATTTCCTGCCCGTGTGACTTTGGGTAAGTCACCTCTCTGAGCCTTGTTTTCCTCATGGGGAGATTCCGTGGGAGCAGGCAGCCTAGCACGGGCAGGAGACAACACAGCCTTAGGGCCATATAGGCCTGGGCTGAATCCCAGCACATTTAGGAGCTAGGTAACTGTGGGGTAAGTCGCTTCACATTTCTGAGCCTCGGTGTTCTCATCTGTAAAACGGAAATTGTAGTAATGACTTCATTTGGGTTGTTGTGAGAATTAAATGAAATGACACAGGTCAAGTGCTTAGGAGAGTGTCCAACATTCTTAGTAGGCTTATTGTGGTATCATGCATCGCCCCCACCCCGTTTCTCCACCTCCTCTCTTTTACACACACACACACACACACACACACACACTCTTTAACACTTCTCCCAGTCAGGGTCCTTATCACAACCATCGGCAGCAAACCGTGGCAAAACAGGAACCAGGCTCCTGGCCCTACAGATGGGACACTGAGGCACTGAAAGGCTAAGGGACTTGGCCCAGGGAGCAGGGCTGGTGAGCAGTAGAGGCTGGATGTGAACCTGGGTTTCAGGGATCCCAGGCCTCCATCTGAGCCCTCAAATAATATGCACTGTGTCTTGGTGCTGAAGGGTGCCCGCCGCCGAGGGGCCCCTCTCTGTCAGATGGCAGGGTGGAGCTCCACGTGCTGCAGGGAGGGTCCCTCCTGGATGCTCGGATGCCCGCTTAGGGGAGCGGGTGGAATTAGGCAGAGGAGGGGAAAATGAGGGCCTCTTTGGGCAGCGATGTGCTCAAGTGCAGAACTAGTCCAGGTCCTTCCTTGTTCTTACCTTGCATTCACCGCGCCGGCCTTTGCCGTGGACTTCTGACCCTGGCTTTGCTAACGGTTCCATAGATCTCTAGTGAGCACCGCCTGCTAGACCCCTGTTCTCGTAGAATAAGAAGTAAATGGAAATGATCAACGTGTGGAAGACAGTGAGGCGTGTGCAGATTTGGGGAAGAGCGTTCCGGGTGGAGGGAGCAGCAAGCGCAAAGGTCCTGGGGCAGGAATGCACTTGCCGTGTTTGAGGAATGGCGCGCAAGCTGCGGGAGAGGAGGGCAGAGGGTAGATGGGCCGGAGAGGTGATGGTGTAAAGTCTGGATTTTACGGGAGATTTTCCAGCAGTGAGATTCGTTGTCTGAGATATGACTTAAAGGCATCGCTCAGGCTGCTTTGTGTGGGACAGACTGAAAGAGGTCGGGGTGGAAACAGGGTGCTGCTGGGGTCAAGGCCCAGGGTCGCAGAGGTGCCGCAGTCTGCGGCAGTGACAGTGACCGCGGAGGGAGGGAGAGCAGGGAAGGAGCGCGGCAGGGAGGTGAACTCAGAACAACTGATGTCCCAGATCACCATGTCACCCCAATGATGCCTCGTCACCCCAATGATGCCTCAGGTCACTTCTCATACCTTCCCCAGCCTGCCCGCTGGGGTGAGAGCTGAGCTGGGTCCCAGAGCAGAGTGAGGCCCCTCTGCCTGGGGGCACTTCCCACGCTGGGGGGTGGGGGAGGGGGAGGGGAACCGCGGAGCGCTGGCTCGGTGCCGGAGGAGGGGCCAAAACCTGGCCCAGACTTGGCAACCCAGAGAAGGCTTCTTGGAGGAGGTGACGTCTAAGTTAAGACCCAAAGGACAAGGAGGTACTCGGCACAAGAGAGGGTAGGAAGTGAAGGTTTGGGGACAATGCAGAGGTGCTCAGAGAACTGAAGGCAAGATGAGACTTCCAGAACCCAGAGTGGGAGTGGGGACAGTGAGAAATGAAGCTGGAGAGATGAGCTGGCTGGGCAGGGCTAACTCCCCAGGGACCTCGAAGGCCCCGCAGAGGGGTTTCCACTCAGTTCTGAGTACACTGGTGTTTGGTGGTGTTCTGCTTTTTAAACGGCAGCAGAACAAAAAAATTTCCTGTGAAAGCTCAACTTGTAATGCAGGTGAGAAGAGAACAGCTGTGGGTCAGGGAGCCCACGGCCCCTGGGGAGTCCAGGGAACAGGGCTTAAAAGTCACCACCGGGGGCCTTTGCTTATTTGAGCAAGAAAGGACCTCAGAGCACCCACCTTCATTTAAAATTCATAGCAAGAATACTTGTGGTTCTAACAAAGAAGACTCAGTCCTTAAAGATTCTGTAAACGCTTCTTCTTCTAAAGCGTCCCTCAGAGGCATAATTCAGTACTTATTTATTGAACACCTGCAGGAGACCTTAGAGTGTAGGGGTTAAGGGCACAGACCCGGGAGCCAGACTTCCTGGGCCTGACCCTTGTTCGCTCTGTGACCTTGGGTGTGTTACTTAATTTCTCTGAGCCTCAGTTTTCCTGTCAGCAAAATGGGCATGTTTACCATAGACCCAAGTCGTTGAATTATTGTGAGGATTAGGTGAATTCACGCATGTAAGAGTCAAGAAGCCTGGTGCTCAGTGAGGGCTCTGTAAGTGACGTTTTCATAGAATGTGTCTCATTTGGTCTTTAACAAAACTTGGCGAGGTTGGCATGGACCTCAGAAGAGGAAACTGAGGGAGTTCCCGTCATGGCTCAGTGGTTAACAAATCCGACTAGGAACCATGAGGTTGCGGGTTCGATCCCTGGCCTCGCTCAGTGGGTTAAGGATCCGGTGTTGCCATGAGCTGTGGTGTAGGTTGCAGAGCGGTTCGGATCCAGTGTTGTGTGGCTGTGGCGAAGGCCGTCGGCTACAGCTCTGATTAGATCTCTAGCCTGGGAACCTCCATATGCTGCGGGTACGGCCCTAGATAAGGCAAAAAAAAAAAAAAAAGAGGAAACTGAGGCTCGGAGAGGTGAAGAGACTTGTCCAAAGTCACACAGCAGGTAAGTGGAGGAGATGGAGGAAGTCGTCTGGTGTGGGCAGCTGAGTCCAGTGCTCTTGGAGGGGCCTTAGGCGTCTCTCCTTGTTAATGTTTTGTATGTTTAAGGTCATTTCTGTGCCTTTGTTTTTGTCCTCAGTTCCCAGTATGGAGCCGAACATGAGGAGGTGTTCAGTAAAGGTGTGAATGAGTGAATGAATGAATGAATGAAATTGATGGACCGAGCTGTGTATTCCTAGCACCTGGCCCAGATTCTCAATGAATGAGTCCCTAGCAGAACTGGGGGGTGACCCTGCTGAGGCCCTTGGGGGCCCCCTCAACCAAGCTGTTCATCAGAGAGAAGGGCTGGCCCAGCAGGCCTGGGTGTCCCACTGAGCAGCCGGCAGTTTCAGTGAAAGTTAAGGGTCTGGCAGCCTGTTCCTGGGGAAGTCCACGGCCACGGCCATGGTGCTGGGGGCAGGGCAGGCCTCCTGGTGGGGCTTCCTGTCAAGGCTTCAGGCCCAGCCTTCAAACAATAGCAGGGACTCGCGAATCAGAAAATCAAAGGAAAATGGGCAAAATAAAAGTCTGCGGGTTGGGGGATTGAGGAATTCCGTTTGGGGCTTGAAGGGCTGGGCTGGGGGGACCTGCCTGTAGCCTGGATGGAAATGGAGTCAGAGGCCCAGCTCTCTGCCTCACCTCACCCCTGCCATGAGCTTGGCCCAGGACAGCTCTCAGGGTCCCTCTGCCTCCTGCTCAGCCCCTCCAGGCTGTCTTCTACCCCGTGGGGTCTTTTGAAACCCAAATCTGGCCGTGTCACCCACTGCTTAAAGGCCAGGGTGATGGCCTAGCTCCTTGGCGACACTGGAGGCCCTTTGTGGTGAGCGGCAGTCCCACTTGCTACCCCTTCGCAGCCTTCAGTCCAGCTATAGCTGTGGGGTGGGGTTCCCCCAGGGCAGGTGAGGTAGGAGGGAGCGGTGGGGGCCGGAAGGAGCCTGTGGTCTCACCGTGCTCGCCTTTCTTTCCATCCTGTGCAGAGCCATGAGCCACCAGATCCTGCTGCTCCTGGCCATGCTGACCCTGGGCCTGGCTACCTCCCAACACCGGGACAAGGTGCCCTGTAAACAGGTAAGAGCCTCCCACCCCCCCAGCCCAGCCCAAGGGTGTCCCACCAGCCCAGCCCCAGCAGCCGGAGGCTAGAGGGGTCAGAGGAGGAAAGGGAATGCATTTAATGCCTTTAAACCTTGCGTTGAATGAGCACCCGCTTGTGTTTAAGTGCCTCCTTTCTGTTACTCCTCCAGGTATAGTGCCGTCACTCCAACCTACAGAGTTAGAAACAGGTCTGGAGAAGCTGGGTAGTGTGTCCAGGGTCCCTCGACTAGGGCTGACATGGGACTCTGTTCCCTCAAGCGGCCCCACAGGGCCGTGGGTCCAGCGAGGTGATGAAGACTATGTACACGTGTGGGGAATCTGGGGACGGGCCAGCTGGGAAAGGCTCTTCTGCACCGAGTCCCTCCTGGGGACAGACCCCCTCCTACACCTGGGGTCCTCAACCTGGACCCATCCGCCGCATCCCTACTGCGATATCTCACACTTGTTACTGCCCAGGTCAAATACTGCCTCCTCCAGGAAGCCTCCCCTGACTCCTCCCAGGCTGCCCAGGTTCTGTTTGCTCCCTTTTCTGGGCCCCGATAGGCCTGTGCTCCCCTCTGTCTCAACATCAAGCACTTGGGGTCATTGGTGAATGGGCCCATGCCTGTCTCAGCTAACAGACCATGAGCGTCTCAAGGGCAGCGGCCAGGCTGGATTCACTTAGTTCCATTTTCCTGCCTGGAGTCTGGGAGACAAGCCCTGAAGTTACTGTGACCCTGTGGGGGTACAGAGAAAAGGGACCCATCTGGGTTCACTTGTAAGTCTGGGCGGTCACTGAGGTCAGGTCTAGAGCTCATACTGGGGCAGGGACGGGCCCTCCAATAGCCCCACTTGGACCTGGGACTGGAATCTCATGACCCAGGATGGAGGCTGGATGTACTGACAGCCGCAGCCCGGCAGCCCTTCCCCGGGTTCGCAGTGTCCTTCTGTTGCTGCCTCACTTCTTACTGCTCAGAGCCCTTCTGAAATCCCCAGAACTCAGAATAACAGGCAGAGAAGGCCTCAGATGTCACCAGTGTGGCCCCACATTCCACGTGGGGCAACGGGCTCAGAGAGCTCATGCTGGGGCCTCGGAGCTCAGGGAGCCTTGGGTGTCCTACAGGTGGGTTCCGGGAACTGCCTTGGCCTTCAGGCCCCTTCCCGGACTGGCCTGGAGAACTGGGCAGCCTCGTGCCACTGTGCCTCCCAGCAGCCCCCTCACCCCCCCATCCCAGGCTAGGGCACTGGGCAGAAAGCAAGACTTAAGCCCTGGGCTTGGTCAGCTTTGTGTCCTGGCTCAGCTCTCAAGGGCTGGTGCCCCAGGGAGACTATGAACATCCATTGGGTGGGGCCTTGCCTATAGGATAAGCACCCCCACCCACCATAAATACTCAGGAAATGGTGGTTGGTGTGGTTTACTGGGCCAAAGGAATCAATCTGGGCACTTGACCGGCTGCAGCCAGGTGGTCAGAACTCGGCTGCCACCAAGAGGAAAGGGAGCTCACAGTGGTAGTTTGGAGCCTCTGACTATCAGGTCCCTTGGGGGTACCGTGGGGTGTATGATGCTCAAGAAGACTCCAGGAGCCCAGGGATCTGTGCCTTTGGCGGTGCTCCCTGCTTTGTGATCGTCACTGTGCCTGTGTTAGTTTTGCTGTCTCCTCTTTAATCAGGGTGGTTCAGGGAGCTGGGGCTAGTGATGGGCGGGCCATGCCCAGTGGCCCCAGCTGGCAGGGAAGTTGTGAGGGAGGCGGGGGCAGGACGCCAGGCAGGCCTGGCACGTGTGCCCAACTGCAGGGCTGTCCCCAGCCTCCGAGCGGGGCCAGTCGCCGTGCAGCGTGGAGTTGTAAGAATCACACTCATCTGACAGAGGGCGGCCCGTTCCTGCCCTCTTCTCACCTCGGGGCCCCGGGGAGGAAGCATGGAGCTGGGCCGGGCAGGGAACACCCAGGCCGGTGTTCCTGTCCTGGGGGCTCAGCCGCTGGCTCACTGTGACCTCCGCAGGTCACTGCCATCTCCAGGCTGTCTCCCTGCCTGGGAAGCGGATGGGGTGGACCCTTTTTGCGCTGATGGTCTGTCTTTGACTCTAGTCTGATTAGATGGGTCATGTCTTGTCTTTCCTTTCAGAAAGGAGATTAAGTCAGTCCCTCAAACCTTTACAAGGCCCATGTCTGTGACTCTTTCATTAGGAAAATGTGCACAAAAAAAAATGTACAGAGTGGAGCTCCTGTCGTGGCTCAGTGGTAACCAACCCAACTAGTATCCATGAGGTTGCGGGTTTGGTCCCTGGCCTCGCTCAGTGGGTTAAGGAACCAGCATTGCTGTTAGCTGTGGTGTAGGTCACAGACATGGCGTTGCTGTGGCCGTGGTGCAGGCCGGCAGCTGCAGCTCTGATTTGATCCCTATCCTGGGAACTTCCGTATGCTGCAGGTACAGCCCTAAACAAAAACAGACTACCCGCCCCCCAAAAAAAAAAGAAAAAGAGAAAGTGTGGAACACTTTCTGTGGGCCAGCTGCACGGTATCCACTCAATCAAAGCCGTCCCTGTTTGCCCTGAGCTCACTGTCTAGAAGGTCCGCACACCGACAGTCACAGCTCAGGGGCCAGAGCTGTGAGAGAGGAAGCATGGGGCTGCGGGAGCCCAGAGGAGCCCAGCAGTCAGGGAGGGCTCCCGGGTGGAGGAGACCTTGGAGCTCAGCACAGGCTCATGAGGCCGATCTGGCTGGGAAAGGCATAACCAGCAGGGGATCGGCAAGGAGGAGGCCCAGAGCTGGGTGCGGGAGGGCACAGTGGGCAGCGGGCAGCTGTGGTCACCGCCTGGGGGCCAGGCCGGAGGGGTTGAGAGGGCACTGGTCAGTGGGAGCCGTAAAGAGCCTTGAACCCTGGACTTCACCCCAAAGGTTTTAAGCTGAGGGCAGCACAGTTAGAGTGGAGTTTCTGAGCAGCTGCCAGGCATTTGGCTGGCGGGCAGGGCAGAAAGTGTCAGCGGAGACAGCGGCGAGGCGGGAGAGGACCTCAGCTGGGTGGTCATGGAAGTCTGACCCTTTGCTGGGAAAGGCTGGACTTCCCAGCAGTACTAGAAAGACAGAGGGAGGCTGCATGTGCACGGCAAGAATTCTAGCCCCAGAAGGCATGTGTGGTGGAGAGACAGAAGTGGGGCCTTTTGTTATTAGAAGACTAGGGTTCAAAAGCCAGCTCTGCTCCTCGCTGGCTGGGTCATCCCGGGACCCCCCTTCTCCTCTCTGAGCTTGGGTGTCTTAAAGAGGGGTGCTGGGGGTGACAGGCGGACTACTGTGAAGATCTAGTGAGACCATGGGCCTGAAAATGCTAAATAAATGTTCAACACCGGATGGGCCCTGGGGAAGGATGAGTGACTTTCTGGATAAGAAACCGGAGTGGTAACGGGATTTAATGGGGCCCAGACAGCAAAGTCACAGTTTTGCCATCAAAGAATGTGGGTAGGGACCCTGGTCATCTTATCCCCTGCCCCCTACCCCATCTCCAGGGGCCCATCTGGACTGGAAGTTGAGCCGCTGATGGGGCCGGGGGCGGGTAGCAGCAGCAGAAAGGCGGTCTTATGTGGGGAGCATCAGTGACCAAGGCAGGCTCTGGGACCCGGAATTCTGCCCCATGGAGTGAGGGCTTGAATGATTTCTGAGGATGAAAGGCTAACATTAAAACTGAAGACAGGGAGTTCCCGTCATGGCCCAGCAGAAACGAATCTGACTAGCCTCCAAAGGGACACAGGTTCGATCCCTGGTCTCACTCAGTAGGTTAAGGATCCTGCATTGCCAAGAGCTCTGGTGTAGGTTGCAGATGCAGCTCGGATCTGGCATTGCTGTGACTGTGGCATAGGCCAGTGGCTAAAGCTCCAATTGGACCCCTAGCCTGGGAACCTCCATATGCCTCTGGTGCGGCCCTTAAAAAAAAAAAAAAGCTGAAGACAGGGTGCAAATAACATTTTTCCCTTTCGGAGACATTTCTTCGAAAGTCGGTTCTAGTCTAACACCAGTTGGGTGAATTGTACTCGCTCGGCCCATGGAAGGAACTCAGGCTGTGGAACCTCCCTGGCTCTGGGTCACGCTAGGTGATTCATGGCTTAGTTTCCTATAATAAGGGTAATAATCAGTCAGAGTTTTTGTTAGTTCATTTGTCCCTCTGTGTAGCACTATCTGTCTCTCTACTCAGAGCTTCCTTGAGTGGCTCCCTGATGGACTGGGTGCCAGAGTCAGGGGCAGGGAGCAGGGGCAGGTCACCCAGACGCAGGGTGACGAGGGGAGAGGAGTATCAGGGTCGGGAGGGCGGAGGAGAGGCCGAGCCAGGGCTGCTGGGGCTCAGCGCATCCTTCCCAGAGGCCCGTAGCTGAGTCCGCCTCCTACCACGCCCACTAACGCCGGCTGCCCTCCCTGCCCTCCCCGCCCCAGGTGGACAAGGAGGCCTTGTGCGAGGGCCTCGGCCTGCTCCAGGTCCCCTCGCTGCTCCCGAGGGACATCGAGGCCCTCAACCTGTCTGGGAACCAGCTGCGGAGCATCCCGGCCTCACCCCTGGGCTCCTACGGGGCACTTCGCCACCTGGACCTGAGCGCCAACGAGATCAGCGCCCTCCAGCCGGGTGCATTGCAGGCCCTGCCCCGCCTGGAGCGCCTCAACCTGGCCCACAACCGCCTGGCGGCGGGCATGGCGCTGAGCGCTGGGGGGCTGGGCCCGCTGCCGCGCCTGACGGCCCTGGACCTGTCCGGGAACAGCCTGTACAGCGGCCTGGTGGAGCAGCTGCTGGGGGAGATGCCCGCCCTGCGCAGCCTCTCGCTGGCCGAGAACAGCCTGACGCGCCTGGCCCGCCGCACCTTCCGGGGCGCGCCCGCGCTCGAGCGCCTGGACCTGCACAGCAACGTGCTGATGGACATCGAGGACGGCGCCTTCGAGGCCCTGCCCCGCCTGGCGCACCTCAACCTGTCCAGGAACTCCCTCACCTGCATCTCGGACTTCAGCCTCCAGCAGCTGCGGGTCCTCGACCTGAGCTGCAACAGCATCGAGGCCTTTCAGACGGCCCCGGACCCTCGCGCCGACTACCAGCTCGCCTGGCTCGACCTGCGGGAGAACAGACTGCTCCGCTTCCCCGACCTGACAGCCCTCCCGAGACTCGTTTACCTGAACGTGTCCAACAACCTCATCCGGCTGCCCGCGGGGCCACCCGGGGGCAGCGAGGACATCCACGCGCCTTCCGAGGGCTGGGCGGCCTTGCCCCTCTCCAACCCCAGCCGCAACGCCAGCACCCAGCCCCTCTCCCAGCTCCTGAACCTGGATTTGAGCTACAACGAGATCGAGCTTGTCCCCGAGGGCTTCCTGGAGCACCTGACCTCCCTGCGCTTCCTGAACCTGAGCCGGAACTGCTTGGGGGCCTTCAGGGCCTGGGGGGCGGGCTCCCTGCCCTGCCTCGCGCTCCTGGACATCAGCCACAACACGCTGGAGAAGCTGGAGCTGGGCGCCGGGGCCCTGGGGTCTCTGCGGACGCTGCTGCTACAGGATAACGCCCTGCGGGACCTGCCCCCGGACACCTTCACCAGCCTGGCCAGCCTGCAGAGGCTCAGCCTGCAGGGGAACCGGATCAGCCCCTGTGGGGGGCCGGGTGAGCCCGGACCCTCGGGCTGTGTGGCCTTCTCTGGTATCTCCTCCCTCCGCATCCTGAACCTGGTGGACAATAAGGTGGAGACGCTCCCGGCAGGTGCCTTCCTGCACACGCCACTGACCGAGCTGGACCTTTCCGCCAACCCTGGGCTGGATGTGGCCACGGGGGCCTTGGCGGGCCTGGAGGTCTCCTTGGAGGTCTTGGCCCTGCAGGGCAATGGGCTGGCCGTCCTGCAGGTGGACCTGCCCTGCTTCAGCTGCCTCAAGCGGCTCAATCTGGCCGAGAACCGCCTGAGCCGCCTGCCTGCCTGGACGCAGGCCGTGTCCCTGGAGGTGCTGGACCTGAGGAACAACAGCTTCAGCCTCCTGCCAGGCAGTGCCATGGGCGGCCTGGAGACCAGCCTCCGGCGCCTCTACCTGCAGGGCAATCCGCTCAGCTGCTGCGGCAACGGCTGGCTGGCGGCCCAGCTGCACCAGGGCCGTGTGGACGTGGACGCCACCCAGGACCTGATCTGCCATTTCGGCTCCCAGGAGGCGGTGTCCTTGAGCCACGTGCGGCCCGAGGACTGTGAGAAGGGGGGGCTCAAGAACGTCAACCTCATCATCATCCTCACTTTCGCCCTGGTGTCTGCCGCCATCCTCACCACGCTGGCCACCTGCTGCTGCGTCCGCCGGCAAAAGTTCAACCAGCAGTACAAAGCCTAGAGAGGTGGGGGGCTGCAGACCAGCCTTGCCAGGAGCCCCTTCCAGGTCAGTGGGGGGGCCAGAGGCAGCAGAAATGGGGGGGAGGCTGACACATGATCGCACAGTGAGCCAGGGTCCGAGACCTCCGCTCTCTAAATCCCAGCCCGGGGCTCTTTTCCCCGTGTCCTGCCGCATCAGTAGGCAGCCTGCTTCCCAGCCACACATGTGATCCAGCTGTGGAAGCCGGAAGTTGGGCAGTTTCGCGTTTGACCCATCGGATCGACGGATCTTTGCCAGGCGTCTGTTTTGTGCCACACCCCAGCCTGGGCACCGGGGATGCTGGGCAACGAGACACATCCCTGCCCACCGCATCTCCCAGTCTGGGCGGGGAGGTGGTCGCAGTGCACGCGGTGACCGCGCAGCGTGTGGAAGCCAGGCCTCCAGAGCCCCACAGCCCCAGCTGGCTGAGCGTGGACGGTCTTGCAAGAGCCAGAGGGTTTGTCTGAGACGTTTCCAAGCAGACTGTTTGTCACATCTTCTGATAATGACTTTCAGCTTCTCTGGAACATAGAGAGCTTGTGACCGGAAGAGAGCTGGAGCCACTTGAGTACGGCTTGGATCCAGTGCTGTTAGGCGGGCTGTGACGGCTCCGGCGGGCCCCGTTAAGAGGTGGTCTCCCTGGGCTCCGGCCCAGTGCTGGACCGTTCCGTTTCCCAGCCTTGGCACTCTCATGTTACACACACTGGTCCGAATACCGCCCCAGCTCCCTACTCCCTGCCCAGGCCCCCTGTTCCAGCCCAGCCCCACCCTGGCTGGCGAGCCAGGAGTTAAAACCTTTGGGATCTGGTTCTGTTTTGCACCATGCTTGGCAGTGGTGACGAACCCCGAGCCTGCACCTGCCTCTTTGTGACAGCTCTCTGAGGCTGGCATTTTATCCCATTTTACAAAAGAGGCTCCGAAAGTCTCCCTCCATGGACCTCCAGCAGGGAAAGGCCAGAACTGAGGTTCAGACTCCTTAGTCCTCCCGAGTCCAGGGCCTGAGCTTGACCGCTGCCGGGGCTGCGGGCTGTTAGGTGCACAGGAAGTGGCCCCACGAGGCCGGAACAGGGCCCTGGGAGCATCCTGCACTGTGGACACCTCCACCCCGCTCCCCTCCCAGGCGGGAAGAGAGAACAGGGCAGCCCCCGGCCCTCGCCTCCCTCTCGGCCTCCGTTTCCCTTGTTCCCTCCCTCGCGGACTGGGCGGGCTCCCCCGTCTCTCTTCTTGCTCCGGGCTCCCCTCCTTTCCTCTCCCTCTGTAGAGCAGAGCCATAGTCTGGCTCCCGCTTGCACAGGTAGGGAAGCTGAGACTTAGGAAGAGAATGGGATCCGCTCAGAGCCTCACGGGGCGGCGGCAGATCCGGGGACCAAAGGAAGAAGGTGGACTCGGACCTCATGGGGAGGGAGGGGGTTGGCGGTTGGACCTGAGTGGTTTCCTTCTGTCTCAGCTGTCACATCGCAAGATAACACTGGCTCTAAACTCTCCTTTTGGTCCTTATCATGCGGGGATTTTTTTTTTTTTTGCCCTAAAAAATGGAAAAAAAACCCATCCAGGTATAACCCCCTGTTTCTCACACCCATGGAATCGCGGGCTGTCTGGGAAAAAGGAAACCCTGAGACCAGCCCGGGCCCCCGTGTCACTGTCTTCACCCTCGTACCTGTCCTTGGCTCACGGTCAGGCTCACGACCGGTGCTCAGGCAAGTGTGAGATGATGAAGACGCCCTCCTCTCCACCCCGTTTTACACATGAGAAATCTGAGGCCCAGAGAGGGTCGAGGACTCAGGGAGTCAAGGGCAGAGCTGGGGCTAGAACCGGGTGGCCTGTGGGGCAGCGGTGGCTCCAGTGCTATTTGGGGTCCTGACCGCAGGTGCCGCCCACACACTCTCTTCCTCAGGCCCCGGGGGACCGGGTGTGGGACCCTCCAGGCCTGGTCTTGGAAAACACTACACGGTGCTGCTGTCACCTCCCGGGAACCAGGCCTTGGGACCAGCTCTTTGTATCACCCACATGAATGTATTAAAAAAAAAAAATGGTTTTGGAGAAACTGTGCAGCCCGCCGGCCTCTTCCTTGCTGTGGGTAACGGGCATCATGGCGGCCACCTGGGCCCCGGCCTCCTCTTCTGTTCTTCCAGCCTCTGAAGCCTCGTGGCAAACCCCTGCCTGGGGAGACGGGCTGAGGACCGCTGGGTGGGAGGCTGAGGCTCTGAGGCTTCACCACCCTGGACCCGGGCGCCTCAGCCACATCTCTGTCCCCTCACCCTCAGTGAGCCCTGTCCCCCCGGTGAGCAAGTGGCGGCCTCCAGCTGGAAGCCAATCGGCCTTTCCCTCCTCTGCGGCTCGGCTTCCTCTGCCCCCTCTCAGGGGCAGTGCTGTCTCCCTCCCTCAGGGCCTTGGCCCTCGTCTCATCCTCGCTGGCCTCTCCCTCAGCCTCCCCTCTCTGCTGGCTTCTTCCTCTCAGGCTTCAGCTGTGCCCAAGTCTCGCCCGTCTTCAGAACAGTAAGCAGACCCTTAAACCATTTTCCGCTCTCCTTTTCCTACTTCACGAATCAACTTCTCGGTAAAGTAGCTTCCCCTGCACCCCCC
>PVHT020000037.1:5570711-5645028 GCA_004024745.2 Catagonus wagneri
GGGCATCAAAAGCTTTGACCTCTCTCTCCTCCCTCCCTGGCCTCTGCCACAGCCTCCCGCTGGCCGAACTTCATGGAAAGGAGAAGCGGGCACAGAGGGCAGCCTACCGAGGACCCGGAGCAGGGCAGAGAACCGATCTGGGTCCCCTGGAGAAAGACCCGCACTGTGTGGATCCTGGGTGCGAGTGCCAGCTGCACCGCCTTCCACGTGTTCAAGGAGGCTTTTCACGTCTTCATTTTGCTCATCTGTAGAGTGATAACTGGCTGGGTGCCTGCCACATAGAGAGCGCTCAGTATGCCCCCCCCCCATTTTCCAGTATCCCCCACCGGTTTTCCTCAGCACCAAGCACACCTGCCCCGTGTGCGCGTGGACGCTCCGACAGCATCCTGCATCTCGTGCATCCCCACCTGAGGCTGGATGCTGTCGGAGGCAACTTGGCACGCAAGGCTTGGGATCTGAAATCCCGGGTCAAGGTCCTGGCTCCATTCCCCCACCTTAAGTAAGTCCTTTTGCGTTGCCTGAATCTTGATTTTTCTCACCTACTAAAAAAAGTCACTGTAAATCTTTCGTCTTTAGTATTTTTACTCACACCTGAAGTACCCCCTCCTCGTGTGCCCTGGGATGGTCCTCCAGGAAGGAGCTGTGTGCACTAATTCACACGAGCGTGTAAATGACTGACAACCAACGCCGAGCTCTTGCAAGGCCCTGGGAGGACAAAGACGTGTCAGGCAGCGAATTTATAGGCTGTATCTTTTTCATATCTACACCGCCAGTGCCTCATACAGCGTCCTGCTCCTCGTGGGCAGAGGATTAATGTTTGTAAGCGTTGCTGAGGTCTCGTCTGACGTATCTCTGTGTTCCGGGCACCCAGACGGAATCCGGCAAACAGGGTGCTGGGTGTGCGTGTCATCAGTATGTGAAGGGATTGCTGAAGCCAGCGGGGCCTGAAGGCCAGGCCTGAGTGTGGGGTTCCTGACTGGTTCCTGCCTGGGCGTGGGGTTCCCAGCAGCAGCAGATCCCGGGGGCCAGGCTCTCCTCTCTGCATGCAAGAAGTCAAGGCCTTGGCTACAGCTGCCGCCAGCTGGCACCGGGTCCCGGCAAGAGTCATTGTTTTGGCCCAAACAGGAAGCCGCCAGAGGGGAAGTGTGGCCTCGCCTCAGTGAACCCCTGAAGAATGGCCCCCGAGAAATTGGGGACGTGCTGGCGGGCACAGACCACGGTGCAGCTGCACCGACCGCACCTCAGGCCGGGCGATGGACTTCTTTCAATCCCTGGGGCCCGGTGTGGAAGCCAACGGCTGGGTTGCGGTCCTGTGTGACCTTGGGCAGGTGCTGCCCCTCTCTGGACTGATCTCCCCACCCATCAACAGAGGGATGCGAATTACGCATTTATGGGTCAGCGCATCCATGTCTGGCTGTCTCCCTGCCGGTCCCCTGGCTGCCTGTTTCCTGATGTCTTCTAGTGCAGACGGGGTCCGTGGAATGACCCGTTTTTCCACCAGGAGAGGGAAACCTGGTGCTTGCAAAGCAGTTCACAACGAGTGAAGCACCATCTCCTTGCTTTATTGGACCCCTCAGCAGTTACGCCAGGAGGAAAAGGTGAGGTGCACACTCCCATCTCACAGAGGAGGACACAGAACCTCAAAGTCAGGATCCAAACCCCCGCGAAGCCATCAGTGAGGGCGCGCACGCGCTGGCTGGAGTTGCAGGGCGGCTTCCACATTGCAAGGGGGGCTCTGAGGTTTGACTCGAGGCTGGCGGCGGGAGCTCTGCTCTGTTTGTTTTGCTGTGTGTTTATTTTTTCTCAGTTCAGGCTGTGCCACCCACCGGCCGTGGGATCCCAGCGAGCCCCTCCAACCTCTCTGCCTCAGTGACCTCCGTGGTCACCTGGACATGATGGCCGTCCCGCTGACCCCCAGGCTGCGTGGGGATCAGATGCGCCGATGGGGCTCGGAGTCTCCTCATCACGGAGATGTGTTCGTTGTCCATCCAGCATGTCCTCCCCTCTTCCTTCCTGTAGGACCCCAGTCCTGCTCATGGTCCCAAACCCCAGGTTTAACAGTTGATCCCGCTCAATCTAAGCTCATCAGCACCTGGCGGTCCCCGAGAGATTCCTATTGATTGGAACATGACCCAGGATGCCCTATTCCAACCCCAAATAAAAGGGCCTCTCTTGCGCTTTCCTGCTGGATGTTCACGTGGAAACACGCACTCTCTGCTGTCCCTGGCAGCCGTCGTGGGGACACAAGGGGGCCAGCCAAGGACAGGAGGGAAATAGTAAAGCCTGTGATCTTGCTGGTACTGGGAGCTGCTGCGGGAGACAAAGCCATTCACACTGGACTTGGCAGTGATGGGAGATGATACATTTCCTTGTTATATTTAGACGTGGGGACAGGGTTTTCTCTTACTTGCAGCCAAAGGCATCTGCGGTGCCCCTCGTCAGCCCGCAGTTTGTGATGCACGGAGGAGCCGCCCTCCCCACCTTGGCTCGCTCTTGTTATTCAAGCCCCAGGACAGTTGCGAAATCTCTGGGCACCCAGCCAGAGCTGATGACTTGTTCACAGCTTCTTAGAAGCTCTGCATTCTTTCCTCTCTGTTCCTGGAGCCAGAAATGATTCCTCCCTCCCGGCAGCTGGCCTCTGGCCTGGGCCCAGCCACCCCACTGACTTCAGATTGATGTGGCAGAGAGACGGCCAGGACCCCGAGACCCCAGATCTGGCGGCTCCCTCGGCTCTGCCTCTGGTTTTTTCCCTTCTCTATCCTCCTTAGGATCAAAGAATTTTCAGAACATAAAAACCCTTGGAGACGACCTAGTGCAAAACCTCCTTGGTGCACAAAATAGAAGCTGAGACCCAGATAAAGACGAAGAGGCTTGATCTGGGTCCCGGGAGCTGGGACTGGAACCCAGGTCCCTGACCCCAGTCCAGGACTCTTTCTCAGAAGCTACAGGAAAGTCATAAATGGACAAAACTTCATCTTTTTTGAGTATTAACTGTATACCCAGTATTTCTTATCTCGTCCCTTCTTTTTCACCCCTGCGGCCACTGTTCCGATTTGGGCTGTGCGGTCTCTTGCTTGGGCGTCAGTCTCACTTTAACAGCCTGTCCAGTTCCCACCTGCAATGGGAAGCCAGTTAAAGAGCTCCCCCACTGACCAGAGACGGGACAATTTGAGTGATAACAAGGATAATAAGTGTAATAAGTTGAAACATATCAGATGCATTAAAACTACGAGATAACAATGATTTAAAAAAAAACCCAAAACTAAAACAAATAAACAGAACCTTTGTTGATCACCTTTAGAGAGAGTTAGGAAATCAAATCATTATTCTGAAAACTGACAAACAGTGGCACAGCGGAAACGAATCTGACTAGCAACCATAGGTTGAGGGTTCAATCCCCGGCCATGAGATCATTGGGTTAAGGATCAGGCTTGGCCGTGGTATATAGGTCGCAGATGCAGCTCAACTCCTGCGTTGCTGTGGCTATGACACAGGCCTGCAGCTGTAGCTTCCAAAAAATAAAAACCTGATAAATAAGAGGAAAGCATCGTAGCAGCCAGAGGGATTGTCCTTAACGCAGACCTGATTCTCAGCCCCCTGCTTCACTGCATAGGACACGATCCAGGATCATGTAACCTGCCTTCCAGGGCCCCTCAGGATTGCCCAACCTCATCTGTCAGGTGAGACTTACTTTCCTTACTATTAAATTCAATGGATGCTTCCTCCAGGCAGCCTTCCCAGATCCCTCTGTAGGTGAATGGCTCTGTATTAGATTCTACCACGGAGCTCTTCTCAGGGTGGGAGAGTCTGACCCCAGATATGAGCTCCTTCCAAAGAAGAGACCGTGCTGCTCTGCTCAGCGTCCCTGCCACCTGCACTCTCCACCAGATTAGACTTTGCCTGGGACCCTCCATCAGGCTCGATCTTGCCCATGTGCAGTTCCCTCTTGTTGGTTTGGATGATCTGTCCATAGCCCTGGGAAAGCAAGGTGCTCCAGGGTGAGTGGCAGGAGATCCTGAGTGGGCTCCGGCCCGCCCGGCTTGGCGTGTGCCCTCTTCTGACTCGGGTGCGAATGTGTCTCTACTCCAGAGCACAGACATACACGCTAGCCTGGGGCTACGGGAGGTTCAAGGGGCAGAGCTTAGGGCACACTGCCGTCTGAGCACAGCCAAGAAAAGCCCCGGACTTGGAACTCAGTGTTGGGATTCTAGGAGCTCCACTCCCAGGAATCAAATCCTAAGGGGGAAACATTCAGAACGTGAAAAAACTTGAACATAGAAGAATTTATTTATGATAGCAAAAAATCTGGAAACAATCTAGAAGTCTAGCAATCGCAGAGTGGTTAAATGTAATAATGTATATTTGGAGGGTGAAATATTGTATGGCCATTAAAAGTAAGTTCACATAAATAACATGGAAAATGTTATCAGCAGGGAAAAGTGTTCAGTGGAAAAAGGGCAGAATACAAAGCTGTGTATGTAGTGTAATCATAATGGGGAAAAAAATGCACAAAGCCTGGGAGGAAATAGACTGAAATGCTACAAATGGTCGACTTGGGGTAGAAAGCTTAAAATTTTTCCTTGGCTTATACTTTCCTATGTTTTCCAAACTTTCTACTATGAACTCATATTCATTTTCTAGTGGGAAAACGTCTTCTAATGAACTTCTATTCATTTTACTGCCAAAAAAAAATAAATCAAAGAGGAGGTTAATTTTAGTTCCAGCTCCGGTAATAGCTGCACACGTGACTGAGGGCAAGTCAACCACCGTCTTCAAGACTCGACTCGTTCGTTTATTTGTTCGTCTGTTTCTTCCTTCTTTCGTTTTAGGAATTGCCCCAAAGGACCTCGTCTGGGCCAGCTGGGTGTCAGGGCCCCAAAAGTGAATCAGAACCTAGACATATGGAAAGAGATTTAACCTTGTTCGTAATCAGAGAAATACCCGTTCAAACCAAGCCAGGATACCATATCTCATTTGTCAGATTGGAAAAACCCCGAAAGCTTGACAGCGTACTCTGTTGGCAAGACTGTGAGAAAACGGGCTCTCTTACACGCTGTGCAGTGGGACTACAAAACGGGACAAGCTCTCTCCGGAGGGAATTTGGCAATTTCTAGAAAAATGACATGTGTGTTCATTCTTTGACCTAGCCGTCTCATTTCTAGACATCCATCCCAAAGATAAACTGGCAAAAATGAGACAAGATGTATGCATAAAGCTATTGATGGAAGAAGCACCATTTGTAATAGGAAAAAGCAGAAACTAGTCAGATTGCCATCAGCAGAGATAAGCCGACCACACCGCGCATGGCCGTGCGTCCAGGAGAGGGAACGAAGAGCATCGCCAGCTGCTGCGATGACATAATCTCAAGGATACGGTAAGTAAAAAAGCGAAGTGAAATAAATCGTATATAGCGCACTAGCATTCATGAAAACACATGAAGGGAAAATGCAAATACATGCATATTTTCTTCAATTTAAGAAAATCATTGAAAATATAAAAAATAAGATTTAAAACATCTCTGGGAAGAGGGAGGAAATAGGATTAAGGGAACGGGGCAGAAGCTAGACGGCTCTGACTAGATCTCATCTTATAGATTTTACCTTAGGAACCAGGTAAATGCTTGACACAAAAAATCAAACAAAATTAAATCAAGAGTCAAAAGCCGTCCCCCAAATCAAAAGCAAAATGAAATTGACGAAGCAGGGTTTTGAGTGTGTGGCTTCACCGAGCAGAGCTGAGATATTTCAAGTGGTTTAGAAATGTGGTGATTTGCGTTCACATCACCGGTAGGCTATATATTCTAAGGACAAAAGAACCATAAATGAATCATAAGGTGTTCAGTCATCAGATTGTCTAATACTGCTGGCATTGCTGTTCTGACACTTTGATAATACAGAGAGAACGGCGGAGAAAATGAATCAGCAATCACGGTAATGTTCTTAGGAAGTAAGACTTCCAGCGTTGGTGAAAAGAGACACTAAATATGCAATCAAAGAATTTAAGTAACAATGCTATGGTCTTGGGTTTTATTTAAAATATCAGTATGAACTCTGATGTGAGTTTTCTTAGGAAAAATAGTATTTCCCAGCTCTGCACGCTGAAACGGCCTAGACATGATGACCAACCAAATAGCGCTGAGCACCCCTAACGCCCCGATCTGTGATCTCTAAAAACTGCTTCTCACTTCAAGAACCAGAACTTTTTGGAGAAATTGCTGATTCCAGATCTGGGTAGAAAATGTGCAAGACAAGTCTGGATATCTTGTCATACTAAAGTCTGGAAGCTATTAAACATTACTTAGGGTCAGGTCAAAAGGACTCAGAAGCCAATTAAAGAGCTCCCCACTGGCCAAAGATGGGGCAATCTGAGTGCTAACAAGGATAATAACTGTTCTAGACTGAAAGACATCAAGTGCATTAAAACTATGAGATAAGAACGATTTTTAAAAACCCCAAAACTAAAACAAATAAACAAAACCTTTGCTGATCACCTTTAGAGAAAGTTAGGAAACCAAATCATTATTTTGAAAACTGATAAATAAGAGGAAAGCACCAAGTACTCACGCTGCCTTTCCTAAATACCTCAGGGAAGCCAGAGTTGATGAGAGAATTTTCTTTCTATAGAAGATTCCGGCTAATAAAGAAGAAAGAAAATTAAAATACCACTGTTTCGCAAATCTCTGTCAAAATGGTGGATCTAGGCAATGATCTTCAATGCCTTTTAAAGGCACAAAAACAGACAAACATTACGTGCCTTTCCAGGAAAGCGTAGTAGTCCCCCCCGCCCCCCCACCTGCATTCACTTTCCACAGTTTCAGTTACCTGCTGCCAACCATGATCCAAAAATATTAAATGGAAAATTCCAGAAATAAACAATTCATAAGTTTTAGATGGTGCACCGTTCCAGTAACCTGTTGAAATCTCACATCATCCGCCTCCGTTTTGCCCGGGATGTGAATCCCCCCGCCCATCTGTCACTTAGCAGCCATCTGTGTCATCAGAAGGACTGTAGTGAGTATCACAGTGCTTGTGGCCAAGTGAGTCTTATTTTACTTAATAGTGGCCCCAAAGCACAAGAACAGTGATGCTGGCAATTCAGATATTCTCCTTTTGTGCCTAATTTAGAAATCAAACTTTCTTTTATTATGTCAAGATTTATTACCATCCTTTTTGTTTTTTTCTTTTTAGGGCCACACCTGTGGCATCTGAAGTTCCCAGACTAGGGGTCAAATCAGAGCTGTAGCAGCTGAGCTATACCACAGCCACAGCCACAGCCACAGCCACAGCCACAGCCACAGCAACACCATATCCGAGCCTCGTCTGCGACCTACACCATAGCTCACGGCAATGCCAGATCCTTAACCTACCGACAAGGCCAGGGATCGAACCCAAATCCTTATGGATACTAGTCAGGTTCCTTACCTCTAAGCCACGATGGGAACTCCCTCATCATGCTTTCTAATAAGCCATGAAACAAGTATAAATTAAACTTTATCAGGAGTTCCCGTTGTGACTTGGATCCCTTGTCGCCGTAGCTGTGTCAAAGGATGGCAGCTGCAGCTTCAATTCGACTCCTAGCCTGGGAACTTCCATGTGCTGAGGGTGCAGCCCTAAAAAGAAACAACAACAGCTTTATGTTAGGTATGTATGTAAGGAAAAAACAAAGTATCCGTAGGGTCCGGTACTGTCCAAGGTTTCAAGCATCCACAGGGAGACTTGCAACTTACCCCACGGGGATGAGGGGACTACCGTACACACACCTTCTGTGAAGTATTCTTGCCAAACCTTCGAATCTGAATTTAATTAAGTCTTTAGATCTAACTGCCAATTTATAGATGAGGCTGGGGACTGAGAATATGTTAAACAGCACGGGGGAAGCAGCAGGAAAAGTCCAGAAAGCAGAAAACTGCAGCGCACAGACAACCTGGTTTCTTCCACAAATAAACGCAAGAAAAAAATAGGAGGAGGGACCCATAGATTGAAAGAATTCTAAGGGACCCCACAAACAAGTGACATGAGTGGACTTCGTTGCATCCTGATCTGGAACAAACTAACCTTCAAAGACTATTTAGGGAGTTCCCGTCGTGGCTCAGCGGTTAATGAATCTGACTAGCATCCATGAGGGATGCAGGTTCGATCCCTGGCCTCGCTCAGTGGGTGACGGACCCGGCATTGCCGTGATTGTAGTGTAGGTCACGGATGCGGCTCAGATCCTGTGTGGCTGTGGCTGTGGTGTAGGCCCGATTCGACCCTTAGCCTGGGAACCTCCATATGCTGCAGGTGTGGCCCTAAAAAGCAAAAAAATAAAAAATGAAAAAAAAATAAAAGACCATTATGAGACCATTGGGAAAATTTAAAGACTGGATATATGATGATAATAAAACTGCAAAAATATAAGCTTGATAATGGTATTCTGGTTATGGCTTTATTGTTTAGAAATATATACTGCAATATTTATGGTTAAAATGATTTGACATTTTGGTTTGCCCCGAATAATCCATTGGGGGAGGGGTTGGGGGACAGAAATGAAAGGAGAGTTGTTTGAGGCACACAGGATATTTGGGGAGTTCCCGTAGCTGCAGCTCTGATTCAACCCCTGGCCTGGGAACTTCCATATGCCACCGGTGAGGCCCTTAAAAAAGCAAAAAAAAAAAAAAAAAAAAGGATATTTGTACTCTTCTATTTTTGTGTATGCTTAAAATTTTCCACAATAAATTGTCCTTGCTGCTCTGAAGGAGGTGGGGAGGAGGCCTTAACCTTCAAGGAGGAGATCGGCGCCCCCGAGGCAAGTGGGGGCAGATCCCAGAGAGCGGCTCCCCCTCGAGTGAACGTGCAGAAACGTGCGTGTGGAGGAACAGCATGAGCAAGTTCGAGAAATTTCCACAGCCTGACGTTGGCAAGCAACCGGCCCTGAGGGATCGGAAGTATCAGGGGAGAGGCTGAGAGGAAGCTGGGGACACCCGCAGAGGCCGTCAAGGCCCAGCCAGGAAGCCCTAGAGAGGCGCAAGCTGGGGAACGACATGTCACTCAGTGTCGCTCAAGCAACTGGCCGGATTGAAGGAAGAGGTCCAGGTGGGTGTGGGGAGACCTGGGCGGAGCCTGGGCAGGGGTCCTAGAGGGAGCCGAGGTGGCCTGAGCTGGGGCCACCTGGGGACAGATTGGAGCAGCTTCCGGCTTGGGCGGCTTGATGGATGTTGACGCCCTTGTTAAAACCGGGTGCTGCGGGGAGCGGGTCGGGTACCCCCATCTGGAGCCCTGGCTAGGAGGCCGGGGGCGGGGTTCTGGCCCCGGCTCTGCCGTCTGGCTTGGACCCCAAGGCCTGATTCTGCCCCTTTCTGGCCCAGGGGTCCCCATCTCTGAAGCAAGGGGTAGGCGCCTGAGGCCAGGGGTCGCCCACATCGGCCTCGGCCAGACTCGGCCCCAGCCCCCGCGTGCGTCCTTCTCGCCCACGAGGAGATCACGCGGTCCCTTCCGGTCTCGCTGAAGATCCAGTCGTATGACGTCAGTGGCATTTCCCTTCAGAAAAAGGAAATGAGGTTAGCGCGCGAGTTACCGGGAGAGGAAAGTTCGCCGGGCTCCACCCTCTGCAGCCCGTGCTCTCCCTTCCTGCCCCGGCGCTCAGCCCGGAGCTGGGGACAAGACCCAGAAAGGTCACACTTCAGACAGCGGCCTCAGCACAGCATGGGCGAGTGTGGACTGCTACCACCTTGACTTCCAAGCAGGGCTGGGCCACCCGCTGCCGAGTCAGCACCCTCTCCAGGGCCCGTGGCCCCAACCCCGGTCCCAGGAAGCCCCCAGGTCTCCTTACATGTTACCAGGACCCTAATGACGAGCTACTTGTACCTGAGGAGCCTGAGGCCCCGAGAGCGGAAGGGACGCGGCCAAGTTCACAGGGCAAATCACAGCAGAACCCAGGCAGGAGTCACATGGCACCGGGGGGCTCAGGCGCTCCCGTGGAGCCTGTCCAGCCACTGATGTCCCGGAATGCCCCGTTTCGGGTGGATGTCCCCAGAAAGTCCTTCTCCAGTTACAAATATTAAGACTCCACCACCTCCAGCTCTACACTTTTGACCATCTGAACATTTTTTAAAATACTGTTATGAAGACAAGTTGAGAACAATTTCCAGTCCATCCAAAAAAATCGCTGTGTACTTTTGAACTAAAAAAAAAGCAAAACAAAAAACTGAAATTAATAGTAAATTGATAACGTGGTATGTTCAGCAAAGGAGTCTTTTGAAAGACAGATCCCTTGGCACATTGGTCATCAATACATTTTAACGGACTTGACCGGAGTTCCCGTTGTGGCTCAGCGGAAACGAATCCGGCTAGGAACCATGAGGTTGCGGGTTTGATCCCTGGCCTCGCTCAGCGGGTTAAGGATCCAGCGTTGCCATGAGCTGTGGTGTAGGTTGCAGGCGCAGCACGGATCTGGTGTTGCTGTGGCTGTGGTGTAGGCCGGCAGCTGTAGCTCTGATTGGACCCCTAGCCTGGGAACCTCCACATGCTGCGGGTGCGGCCCTAAAACGACGAAAGAAAAAAAAAAAAGGAGAGAGACTTGACCTTGAGCCTCCACTATATATGGAGTTCTGGTGTTGGACCCAAACATATCTGAGGACTGAGGGTCTCATGGGATTAGTCATGGGGCTCTGGTCACCCCCACTGCAGTGAGGTAACGGGGTGGAAAACACTCTGACATCTGCTCTTTGCAAAAGTCAGCTTGGGTCATACTTTCCACTGTGCCCCCTGCAGGGAGGGCGTCTGGTTCACCCTCCCACACACCCAGGGGCTGGGGGTTTTTAGGTGAAGTGGAACTAGGTGCTCGTATCTCTGTACCTTTGCAGAGTCACTCAGCAACAAGGGAGCCAGAAAAGGCAGTGTGCACACTGCTGGTGAGCTTGCGTGTGTGCATGCAAGAGTATGTGTGTGCTCGCACATGCATGTGTGCATGGCTGTGCCGTGTGGCTTTGTTCTGTGTACACAGGTGCTTGTGTATCTGTGTTTATTGTTATTGTGTATGAACATGTGTCAGTGGGATGTACGTGCACACCCAGGTTCGTGTGAACACACGTTTATACACGAGCTCTCACGATGAAAGTGTATTGCATCCAGGCACCTGTTTATCCAAGGAAGGGTATGACAACTGAGTGTGTGTTAGCCTGTATCTGTTTGTGCATATTTGTGTTTTTTGCCTAAATACACGTTTGCTTATTTATGTTAATGTACATGAGTGTAGGAGATGTGTGTCTAAGGTGTGTGTGTGTGTGTGTACTCTATAGGTGCATCTTTTTTTTGCTAATTTTTTTTTTTTGCCATACCCAGGGCTTGTGGAAGTTCTGGGTCAGGGATCGAACCCTCCCTGGAGCTGCGGGCAGCATCATAGCTGTGGCAACTCCGGACGCTTAACCGACTGCACCACCAAGGAACCTGCCCCTGCTGCATCTTAATATGGGCACATGGGTGGGTGGGATGTGTACCTACGGGTGCCTGTGGGATGAAGTGTTTTGTGTGTGCCTGTGTGTGAACACGTGTGTGTGGAGACCTACAAATGTGTGTGCACTGGTGAATTTGTATGTAACGCAGGCTTGTGCAGTCTGTGTGGTGGGCACGAGCGCATGTGAGTGCAGGTATGTGCACACACAAACGTGACCTTTTTGCTCTATTTTTTCCTCCTGGGAAATATAGAGCTTTGCAGCCCTCGCCGTGGCTGCTGACCCTTCCAGGAACACAGAATCTTGGACCTGAAAAGTAAGACCCTCAGAGGTCCCATGTGAGTGAGGAGGGGGGGTGGGCCCGGTGGCGGCCCCCAGGGCCACAGCTGTGGACCCGGCTGGCGATAGGGGGTGGGACCCCTGGGGCCTCAGCCCTCAGTCTGTGCTCTGGAGAAGGTCACTCTCACCCCCCTCACCTTTAGTCCTCCCCTCGGTGGCCTTCGAAGCCTTTTATTTGGTAGTAGTGACAAAATAAAATCTTACAAGGATCCACAGCCGTGGAAAACAGATGAGTAAGTGGCAGATGCTCTGGCTGAAGGCTGGGGCTGGGGCTGGGGCTGGGGAGGGAACTGAGCCTGGTCTGTCCCTGGGCCTGTCGGTTTACAGTTTGGAAAACATGCGCATATCCGTAATCTCAGCGAATCCTGCGAACTTCCTCCAGCTGTTGGGAGGCTGGGAGCAGCCCAGTGAGAGCCCTGGCTCCCCCCGCCCCTCTTCTGTCTGAGCCACTTCTGTGCCCCAGCCTCCCTCGCAGTGAGGACCTGGTGACAGCTGCGTTTGGCACACGGAAAGCAGCCCCGAAACCGCGCTTGCGATCTCTGCATTTTACAGATGAGGAGACCGAGGCCTGGACACACCCTGACTTTGTCCGAAGTCAGCTTAGAGACGCTGGGAAGCACTGGGATCCCTCGATGCCCACCCCCCTGTCATCAGAAGTGTTTTCTTGTTCTTTCGGGCTTGGCCCGGCCGTGGTAAACCCCACACATGGTTCTGTGGTTGCCCACACAGCGCTAAAAATAGCCAACAAGAGCCCGGGGCTCCCCCGGGGTGGCTGGCAGAAGGCTTATGCCCCAGGCAGCTTAGTGCTGCCCCTAGAGGAGCAGGTCCCGGCTGCGGAGGCCTGGGGGGTCCGGGCACCACTGACGATGTGCCAAGCGAGTAACAGAGATGTTTTATTTCATTGGTTTGCCTTTTAAAGTCCTTGACGTCCCATTGGACAGATGGGGAGACTGAGGCTCAGAGGGGTGAGGCAATCACCCGAGATCCCGGGGCTTCGGTGAGGACCCCAGTTGCTCTGATCCAAGGCCTGTGTTCTTAACCCTCCACCCGATCAGCCCTTGCTTATCTTGAACCTGCGGACGGGTGGCCTAGGGACCTTGGAAGCCACGCAGACCCGGCTTCAGATCCAGCCTTGCCGATGACTCCCTGTGGCTTGGGCAAATCCTCACCTCCCACAGCTTGGGTCACCTCACCTGCAGAACGGGGTGGGGGGTGGCATGGTGCAGATGGCATGAGATAAGGCGTGGAAGTGCCCAGCGTAGGGCCTGGCATGCGGTTAAGTGCCCGGTAAACAGTATCCACTGTGTCTCTGGTCCTGCCACTGAGGACCACGCTCCCGACGTTGGGGTGAGGGGGGCCGTGTTGGCTGAGCCTCTGGAAGTGTCTCGCCAAGTCCAGGAAGTGCCACTACCAAGGAAAGTTCAGGGGAGGAGGTCCCTGTGAAGGACATATTTTCCAAAAATGGCCTCAAGAGTATTTTCGGGTCCGCGTACTAAAGACTTGCCATTCTCCTTCAAGAGAGGGAGTCTGTTGCTGCCTTTGAAATGACGCAGAACTTTGTGACCGTCGCAGTGACAGCAAGCGGAAGAGCTGACAGTACATGATTCCTGGGCTGCATCTGTGCAGGTGATGCAGCTTCCAGCTGGCGGGCTGTCCGTCTCTGTCTCTGCTCCCCTCTTTCTTGGGAATCCAGCCACCATATTGTGAGGAAGCCCAAGCCACGTGGAGAGCCCACCATAGGTTTTCCGGCCAACAGCCCCAGTTCAGTTCTCAGCCAAGGGCCGGCTTCAACCCCTGGATGTTCGCGTGAATGACTCTTCAAACGATTTCCAGCTCCCACACCGCAAACCATCCCGGATAATGCCAAGTGGAGCGGAGATGAACCATGCCCCCTGAGTCCTGCCCAAATGCAGATTTGAGAATAAAACAAATGCCATTTTTTTCAAGCTCTAGGTTTGGGGGGACACAGCATTACACAATAACAGCCCTCTTCATTCCCCTGCAGCCAAGTCACCCCGGGTGGACACAGGTAAGCTCCCCTCACCCACCCACATCCAAGTCAGGCAGATGGAACGTGGAGTCAGTCCTCTGCCCGCTGCTGTGATCTCCAAGCTGAGCTGGACAGGCCTGGCTCAAAGTCCAGCTCTGCCACTCCCAGTTGTGTGCCCTTGGGCAGGTCATCCACCATCTGGGACACTCGGTTTCCTCTGTGACCATGGGAATTGGGGCAGTGCCTCTCAGGAGTCTGGAGGGTTAAGTAAATAAGGTGTCCAGCGCCCCGAGAGCGCTCCTTCGGCAGGTGCAGGGATGCGAGGCTGGGGAAAGAGGAAGAGTCAAAGATGCAGTCCCAGCCTCTGACCTGGTCCAGAAGGAGACGAGGCGGCACTGAGCTCTGGTGGACAGCGTGAGCAGCCCAGCTCCGGCCAGGCGGGGCGGGTCTCAGGGGATGCTTCCTCGAGTCGCAGGTCCTGGCAGGACCCTGTCATGGGTGAATGCAGAGAGGGGGTGGGGGGCACAGCAGGCAAGAGCAGAGGGTGGAGGGCTGAGTGTGGGCAACTCGCACCAGTGCCAGGTGGGCTCAGCCACACACCGGAGCGGCATTCTCTGGAGCTTCTCAGAAAATCCAGGGGTGAGCTTCCCCCCCCCCCCCCCCCCGCCCCGAGCCAGGGCCAGGCCGGCCTCATCAAGAGATAAAGTCACTGCCGGGTCTCCCAGACCAGAGCCAACCTTATCGGTCCTTGTCCAGGGTATTTGGGAATGTAAATGCTCCTGATAAGCCAGCCTCGGGCCAGCCCGGGGAAGACACAAAGCAGACGCTCATTCCCTCCCTGCAGCCCTGGGCGGGGCTGAGTACCAGCCTCACACAGAGCTCGATGGGCCAGGCGTCCTCCACGGCCGACTCTAGGATGGTGTTCTTGGCCCTTCAGGTCACGCTCAGATTTGGCGGGCCCTCAGGAGCCCCCTGTGTTAACATCATGTTGGTCAATGTCAGTTGTCAACGAGAATTGTCATTGTCTCTGGCCAGGATGGGAGAGACACAGGGCACACAGGCTGATGTACCTTCGCACGGCGCCCCGGGGCTCTCCGTGGTCACGCAGTCACCCTTAGATCCCCCTGCTGGGCCAGGCACAGGCATGGGCGCTGGGGTGAAGTGGGACCCAGGAAACACAGCCCTCCTGGTTCGCTGTCTAGCGGGCAAGATGAACAAATAATGACGACAAGAATAGCAAGCTTGTTTTTGAGCACTTACAGGCCAGGCACTGTTCTGGGTGACATGCTTGTAGGCATTTCTTAGTTTTTAAGCCCTACAGCCTAACATTGCTCTGATACCCATTTCACAGAGGAGGAAGCTCAGGTACGGGGAGGTGGCAGGTTCCCAGAGCTGGGATTCAGGCCGGAGAAGCCTGACCCGTGGATATGCGGTGAGGGCTGTATGGGGACTGAGCCAGTGAGCTGAGAAGAGACGGGGCGGGGGTCAGCGCCCAGCGGGAGCCCCACGGGGCTCGGAGCCCTGCCGTCCTCTTTCCATTCTTCTCTCCCTCCCCCTCACCACCTCCTCTTGCGCTGAGGCCTGTGGCTGGGGAACCCCAGTCCTGGTGGAGCCCCTTTGTACCCACAGGCTCCTGGGATCCGGAAGTGCCAACATCTGACAGCGGGAGCAGAGAACGAGCGCAGGGTTCAGGGTGAGTTTGGGGTGGCAGGAGTTCACATCCTGGCTCTGCTATAATCGGGTGGAGTGACACCCAGCCTCCCGGGACCTCAGTTGCGCCACCTGTATAATGAGGGGTAGCCTGAATGAGCTTCCGAGGCTTCAGGCTCCACTGGCATTCCAGACTCTGGGTGAAAGTGAGTAACTACGGCCGCACCAGCAGAGATGCAAGCAGGGGACCTGGGTGGCCGTGCCAGGGCGGTGCTGCCGTTCGCGGGCTTCTTTGAGCAGACTCCCCCAGATAAATTCCTTCTCCTCTCCTCCCTCCGTGCCTGCCTTCCACACCTTTCCCTGAGCCCAACCGGACCTGGTCCTTTGGCTGAGGGGCCCTGGGGCTGGGCAGGGGGCTGTAGGCTTAGTGTCACGAGGGTCGTGCACCAGAAATTATCACTACATTATGAATCAACTGTACTTCAATGAAACTTGAAAAAATGGAAAAAAGGGATTTCTGTCGTGGCGCAGCAAAAACGAATCCGACTTGTAGCCACGAGGATGCGAGTTCCATCCCTGGCCTCGTTCAGTGCGTTAAGATCTGGTGTTGCCTTGAGTTGCGGTGTAGGTCACAGGTGCGGCTCGGATCCTGCGTGGCTGTGGCCGTGGTGTAGGCCGGCAGCTGTAGCTCTGATTTGACCCCTCGCCTGGGAACTTCCATATGCTGCAGGTGTAACCCTAAAAAGCAAAAAAAAAAAAAAAAAAAAAAAAAAAAGCTCTGCACAGGAAAGGAACATAAAGTGACAGAGGGGCTGGGGGGGTCCCCTTTTTGGGAACATCTTTAAGAATGGGTTTGGGTTTTTTTTGTTTTTTGTTCTTTGCCACCTAGAGCGGAGGGAAAAGGAAGAAAGGGCCTCGGGCGGAAGGAGCCGGGACCGAGCCTGGGGCGGGGAGCCCGGGGGCTGTCTTGCGCGGAGTTGGCCGGGGCCGGGGCCCAGGGGTTCGCGGGGGCAGCGGGAGCCCGTGGGGCATGAAGAGGGGCTCCAACAGCAGGCAGAGGAGCTCAGGCGTGCCCCGAGGTTGCTGGGGAGCCGGGGCAGGCTTTTGTGGAGAGGGGGGCTGCGATCCCACCTCTGTGTCCAGAAGGCGGCTCTGGCCACCGTGGGGAGGCTGGACTGGGGCCGGGAGACGGGTGGGAGGCTGGGAGGCCGCTGGGAGGTGCGTCTTGGGAGGCAGGCGAGAGCAAGGAGGCCTGACCCTGGTCAGAGGCAGTGGGCAGGGAGGCTCATTTCGGAGACGAGTGCTTGTCAGGGGAGGAAAGGGAGGCGGGTGACCCCAGGGGCTGGCTGGCTGGGGCACTTGTGGGGACGATGGTGTCCGTCCCTGACAGAGATTCGAAGGCGGGGAGTAGAGCTGGGACCCAGTGACAGCTTCTGCTTGAGATGCACAGGACACGGTGGTGTGGTGGCTGGACCCTGGGCTCAGCCCTGGCCTGGGAACGCAGGCTCCGGGTCAGGCATCAGAATGGGAGGCAGGGTTGGGGAGGGGTTGGGAAAGGCCGTCGGAGGGGGCGAAGCGGGGGGTGACGGGGACAAGAAAGGGGCCTGCGGGGAAGAAGCCCCAGGTGTCTAACTCTAGAGGGTCCAGAGAGGAGGCGTCAGGGGTCAGGACCACAGAGTCCTCGTGGGCAGCGTGGGTCACTCCGTCCATCCCTCTGTCTGCAGGCTGGCCTGTGCCTGTGACCGTGGATACTTCAAGCTGGGTGAGGGCTGGACCAGAAGACCTTTGAGCGCCTGCCCTTTCTGATCTTTCGTGGCGTCTTTTTTCTCCTCTGTCCTTGTGGACCGCGCGCCTTTATGTAAGGCTTTCCCCACTCCCGGCCTCAGCTGCCTCCTCTAATCCAGAGCCCGTATTAAGATGACACGATCTCCAAGGTTGCACAGAAGGCCCCAGTGTTTGTTCAAAGAGCAAGCGAACAGATTCCAGCTGCTGAGGCCCCAGACTGCTCTTGGCCGAGGAGTCCCTGCTCAGCCCTGCCCCATCAGCCAGTCGGCCTGCCCCCAGTTAGCTCCTAGGATACGGACACAGGGACACAGCCCGTCTGCTTCCAGCCCTCCCATCCCCTGACCCCGCTGAGTGCCCCGGAGCTGGGGAGGAGCGGCCTGCGGGTCTGAGGCTTTCCCTCCAACCTCAGGATGAGAGCCAGCTCCCCGGGAAAACCTGGGGGTGTTTCCAGACAGGGGGTGAGGCGCTCCTGCCGGCTCTCGGCAGACCCTGGAATTCAGAAAGAAGGCAGCTGGCGGCAGAGATAATGACCGTCGTCTGGGTTTTTTAAATTTTCTTTAAAAGTGCTGGACTGGACGCCATCACATGTCCCCCGCCCCCCACCTTGGCCTTGGGAGGAAGGTAGAACCGGGAGACCCGTTACTGTCCAATTACAGAAACCGGGGCTCCGAGAAAGGAAACAACTTGTGCAGAGGCACCCAGCAAGCGTCAGGGCTGGGGTTTAAGCCTTGGCTCTGCCACAAGCCGCGTCTTCGGGGGAGATCTCTGATTCCGATGATTCTCGAAGCCCTTCCAGAATTCACGACTTATTCCGGGGTTCCTGCAGGCAGATGAGAGAGGTCAGAGGGGGAGGGCAGGACATCCTGAGCTCCGCGAGCTGAGTGCCGTCACCGCACCGCCTGGGCGCCTGACCCTGCTAGCTCTGCCTCCACGTGAACTTGAGACCTTGGCTTAGCCCTAAAGGCTAAAAAGCTGATGGCCTGTGAATGCCATCCTTCAATCTTAATTCAAGCATCACTTCCTCAGAGAAGCCTCTGCTGACATCTCTCCCCTCTCAACCTCAGCTTTAGCTGGGTTCCCAGTATATACTGTAAAACCTAGGGAGTTTCTGTCGTGGAGCAGCGGTTAACGAATCCGCCTAGGCACCGTGAGGTTGCAGGTTCGATCCCTGACCTCGCTCAGTGGGTTAAGGATCTGGCATTGCCGTGGGCTGTGGTGTAGGCTGCAGACGCGGTTCGGATCTGCATTGCTGTGGCTGTGGTGTAGGCCGGCAGCAACATCTCTGATTGGGCCCCTAGCCTGGGAACTTCCATATGCCATGGGTGCGGCCCTAAAAAGACAAAAAAAAAAAAAAAAACACAGACACAACAGCACAGGTTGTACATTATATTTATCTGTGTCATGTAGTGGAGTCATGCGCACACACTCAGCAGCCAGCGAGCTCAGGTTCAAATCCCAGCTCTCCCACTTCCTGGCTGCCTGGCAAGTTGTTACCCCTCTCTGAACCTCGATTTCATCCCTTGTAAATACCTCTTAGGGCTGTCACATGTTGAAAGCACATGGGAGGTGATGATAAGGGTGACTGCATGAGCTCTTATCAGTGTCATCTCCTTAGATTTGAAACTCCTCGTGGACAGGAATCCTACCTGTCTCGGCTTCCACGTTGTCCTCCCGCTCATCACCAGAAGCGCACGGGGAAGGGCCTTCGGGGTCCACTTGTGGAATTAATCACCGAATGAAAGCATGCGAGCAGGAGTGAATGCGCCTGGCAAACGGGCTTCTCCTCCCACCCCGACCCTGTCTGGCTGTGTGACTTCAGAACGCCAGACCCAGACCCTTGGATCCCCTCGTGGTTGACTCCCTTTCTGTATTTGGAGGCAGACTTCTCTCTTGCAATGCGAGGGCCCTCATGCATGACTCAGAAAAAGGGAGCTGCTGTGAGAGAAGCCAGGGTGGGGCCCAGAGCCCCCGAGGACCCCCGAGGACCCCCAGAGACGGCGGGGCAGAGCGAAGCTGCGATCCCACGTTCTTCCCCGGCTCCAGCAGCCTGTGATTCAGAGGCAGCTGACTTCTGACGCTCTTAATTCAGCCCAAATGCTGGAGGTCTGCGTCTGGCGGCACAGAGGAGGTAGAGGGCACATTCCAAGGGAGAAAGCTGTTCCTGCCCTCGGCCCGCGGAGGGGAGCAGTGCGCCCTGAGTGGCCCGTCCTCGCTCTCACAGCCTCCTTCCCTGCCCGCTCGCGTTCCTGACCAGACCGGGGGTCTCCTGGACCGAGCTTCCTCCTGCCGCCCCTCCACCCTGATCTCAGACCCAGCTCCCTTCCAGAGACGCCCACCATGTCCTCCCCAAGTCACCTCCATTTCACCTGGGAGACAATCCCTCCAAAGCTTAGGGAGGTACACGACTCATCCAAGGTCACGGCCCAGCAAGTAAGTGGCAGAGCAAAGATTCGTGGCGCAGCGGAAACGAATCCGGCTAGGAACCATGAGGTTGCGGGTTCAATCCCTGGCCTTGCTCAGTGGGTTAAGGATCTGACATTGCCGTGAGCTGTGGTGTAGGTTCCAGACGCGGCTTGGGTCCCGCATTGCTGTGACTGTGGTGTAGACCGGTGGCTGTAGCTCCGATTAGATCCCTAGCCTGGGAACCTCCATATGCCACGGGTGTGGCCCTAAAAAGACAAAAAAAAAAAAAAGGTCTGGATTCTCTTCAGTAACTGCCTCCATCACACAAGGGGGCTCCGCCGACCACATGACCACAGGGGCGGAACCAGAGCAGGAGGTGTTGGGGGTCAGTCGGGCCCTGTGGATCCCCAGGGCAGACCCTCTAGCAAGAGACTTAGAGCTTCCCCAGGCAGAGGTCCCCTGGCCACTGCGGGAGCAGCTGCCCTGGGCAACAGACGGAGGGGAGGTCCCCACCCAACCGGGTAGGAAGGTGGGTGCAAGGGAGCATCTGTTGAGGGTGCCGCCACCTCCTCTGAGCCTCAGTCCCTCCCACCCCATGACCCGAGGATAACGACACCCACATGGCTGGGGTGTCGTGAGCATCAACCGAAGCAAAGGCCTCTTGGCCGGGAGCTGGGGAAGCTGGGCCTGCAGGAGCTGCATGGACGCCCTCTGAGGAGGCAGACCCACGTTCCTGAGGAGGAGACGGCTGAGTCGCCGGTTCCTCCCGGATCTGTGAATTCTCTGAGAGTGTTTAGACTTAGGAGCCGTATCTCCACCGGAAAAAGAGGTTTATAACACTCGTAGCTTGGAGGAAGGAATCTGGGAGAATCGCTGGTTCATCGGAGAGTCACTTGAGGTTAATTTTTAATTCTTTCTCAGCCCAGAGTTCCTCCAGGACCTTACATTCATTTGTCTGGTGAAGACAGGCAGAGTCTGGAAATGGGAATGTGGCTGGGTTGTTGCTGTGTCACCTCGCTTTGGAGCTGAGCTCTGCAGGTCAGCCGGGGCCAGCGAGTCAGCCTCTCCCAGCCTCAGTTTCCCTGTGTCTGAAACAGAGGAAGAGGAGAGACGACCTGGGAAGGACCCAGCCCTGCTCCTGATGCACCTGCTGGGTTGCAGCTCCTACTGATGGGGGCTTTAAAGTGGTGCCTACTAGGTGCTGAGGAAAAGATTCCTTCCAGGGGCTGGGGGCTTGGGGGGCGGTGGATGGTGGGGCAACGGGACCTGGGGACACTTCCTGGCAGCAGTAGCTCGGAAGAAAGAAGGCGGCAGCCCTGGTAGAGGGGACAGCTTGAGCGAGAGGAGGACGGCAGGAAACGGTCGGGACCCACAGCGATGAAGGCGGCTGCGATGTGCGATGTGCAATTGTCCGCAGAGGAAGGTGGGGACAAGGATGCTGCGGGGGCTCCGGTGCGGCTCCGGGTCCCCCCCGCGGAGGCGGGACACTAACTGGAGCTCCGGACTGCGTCTGGGAAGGGCTCCTGGATCTATTTTCGGAGCTCCCCGGGGACGAGGAGGGCCGAGTGATTCAGGTCTGATCACAGCTTCCTGACGCTCACGCTGGGGGTGCAGGTTCCCGGGGGGCGTGGCTTCTCGCCCACCACCCCTGCAGCCCCTCCACCCACAGGAGGGTCAAGGGAAGTGGGGTCGGACCCACGCCTGAATTATTCATCAAACAGCCCCCGAAAGCCAACAAGCGACGCCCACGGTAATAATGAAAATAACAATTCCTTAAATGTGATCAGAGGCGTGGGACCTCTCTCCGGCCAGCACCGCAGCCCCGCCCCGCCGTGAGGTCACTCGTCACCCTTCCTCCACTGCGAGGAAACTGAGATTTGGGGAGGGAAGTGGCTCCAGGCAGACAGTCATCAGGAGACCGGGCCCCCACCCAGGGCGTCTGTGTGCGCCTGGGGGGGGGGGAGCGGGAAGAGGGACCTCTGCCTGGACACAGTCACCCAGTGGGTTCCCCCAGTCTTGGGAGGGTTGAAGCGGGGTGGCGTTGCCGGACCCAGGGTCCCTCGGGAATGCCCTCACAGGCCCTGCAGAGGGAGTAGCAACCCGGAACCGTGTGCGGGAGCCAGTAACGTGGCAGTGAGACCCGGATGGGTGGGCAGAGCTTGGCGTGTGTGGAGTGGCGCTTGCAACGGCGGGGTGAGGGAGCTGGGCTCTGAGCTGGCCGAGGGGAGCAGGTCTTCTGGCAATCTGCCTTCGTACCCCGGGGAGACGGAGGCCCGAGGGGAAAGGGACTGTGTGTCCCAGGCTAGACCAGGGTGTAGCAGCCCAATCGGAAGCGTGCGCCTTCCCCCTGTGGCTCTGAAGCAGAAAATCCCTGCATGTGAGTGTCCTAGCCTCGCACTGGCCTCAGCACAGCAACCTGCCGGGCGCTGCTTCAGGGACCCAGACTTACTGGGAAGGGATGCGTCCCAGGTGTGCTGGTGACACCGCTGACATCCCACCTCACATGACAGACAGGGACCCTCCTCCCGCACACCAAGGGCGGGGTCTGATTTGCCTTCTGTCTGAGCACAGTTGGTGAGTGGACAGACTGTTTTTTTCTTTTTTTTTCTTTTGAGGGCCGCACCCGTGGCATACGGAGGTTCCCAGGCTAGGGGTCAAATCGAAGCTGTAGCCGCCGGCCTACACCACAGCCATAGCAACGCCAGATCCGAGCCGTATCTGCGACCTACACCACAGCGGACAGCAACACCAGATCCTTAACCCCCTGAGCAGGACCAGGGTTGAATCTGCATCCCTGCAGAGACTGCGTTGGGTCCCTAACCTGCTGAGCCACAGAGGGAGCTCCCAGACTGATTTTTGAACCTCCATCCCTGTTGGACTCAGCTCTTCCCTTTGACCAGCTGCTTTGCCCGGGCCAGGCCAGACAATGGTTGTTGGACCACTCCCAGGCGTGTCCAGATCTGGCCTGCCAGGCCTTTCAGGGCCAGAGGGGACCTTCCTGCGTGGCTCTGACTAACAGGACCCTGCTTCTGTGTAGCATCACAACAGAGCTGTTGCCAGGGTGACCTCCAGACTCGATAGCCTGGGACCCGGCCCTTCAGCCACCTCACACGGGCTGCTGGCGTGAGCATTTATGGTGCAGCCCTCCCCGGCTTGGCTGGACTGTGAGGACAATAAGCCAGGGGACGGCCCTGTCTGGGCCTTGGGGGCTGGCGCGGCTTGTGGGGAGAGCAGAGAGAAAGCAGGATCCTTACAGTTCCTCTCTCCCTACCCCAGGGCCTTTGTCTTCTGATTTCTCCAGCAGGGACCCCACGTGGTCACCTCGTCACATAGAGCAGGTCCTGGGGCGGCAGCACGGGTGCCTCCTGAGCTCTCTTACCCCTCACCCCACCCACTCCCATAGGCATTCTCCGCTCTCCACTCCACCCTGCCCTCAGCCCCAGGCCCAGCTTGGGCTCCCTGCTGAGCCCGGTCTGGATCACAGCCTAGTCGCCTGTCTGGACTCTAGGCCGACCTCAGGTTCCCAAAGTGGCCTCAGCAGGTCTGGCCCTTCCCTCCAGAATCCCTCCCTAGCTTCCCTGTCACTCTCCGCCACAGATGAGCGTCACCCTCCCATCAGTAAAAGCAAAGTTCAGGAGTTCCCGTCGTGCGTGGCTCAGCGGAAACGAATCTGACTAAGAACCATGAGGTTGAGGGTTCGATCCCTGGCTTCGCGCAATGGGTTAAGAATCCGGCGTTGCCATGAGCTGTGGTATAGGTCGCAGATGCAGCTCGAATCTGGCGTTGCTGTGACTGTGGCGTAGGCCAGCAGCCGAAGGTTTGGGAACTTCCATGTGTTGCAGGTGCGGCACTAAAAAGAAAGAAAAAAGAAAAGAGAGAACAAGAAAGAATAAAAGAAAGAAGGTGAAACTCACCTTCAGGGTGGTAACTCATAATTATTTTGCTATGATACAACCAGCGAATTTCTGTGTGGTACAAAAGATTTTTGTGGCCCCTGCCTTTGTAAAGAGTCTATGATTTAAAGACTTTGTTTCTATCAGATTAAGGGCTTAGATGAAAACTGAAGGAATCCTGGGGGTTAGGGGAGTTGTTGTCAGCCAAGTCCACACAGCGGGCCTTATACTACTTTCCTCAGGTGACCTGGGATGTGGGAACACGTGACCTACCATGGTGTGGACAATGTGAGGGGACTGATGCCAGTCTATTTGTTTAAATATTAATAGGCCTTAATTTTTTCTTCCCTTTTTTTAAAGGTAAAAATATAAGTAACAGTTCTAGAATGTTCTGTCTGCATGAGCGGATCACCTTGGGCATGCCATTTTGGACTCCCCTGGACTGTACAACAGGGTCCTTGGCTACGTTCACAGCCCCTGGGAATCTGTTCCAGTCTTCCTGAGGGCCCTCGGCTCCCACACAAAACTAGATCCAAGGTTTCCAAGTACGTCACATGGTTTTGTGTTTTTCCCATGCAAGTCATTTTTGCCGAAAGTGCCCATCCCAGTAGACTGGCTCAAAAGTCGATTCTTCCTTCAAGAGCCATAGGCCACCCTTCCATAAAGCCTCTTCTGAGTCTCTGGCAGAGTCATTCATTCAGCTCTTCGACGGATATTTATTGAGCACCTACTGTATACCAGACCCCGATCTCGGAGGTGCTGGGCAGATAGCTGGGAAGTAGACTGAAAGCCCTCCCTCTAGGAACTGGCTTCTTAGTGGCGCAGGCGATGGTATTCTAGGGTCAGGCCTCAGTCCATTTTCCCACGGCTCATTTCCCCCACTGGTCATTTACAAGTTTGTCTCCCCAGGAACGCTAACTCGGGGAGGCAAGGAACAAGCAAACTTGGGGAGACAAGCAGCTGTTCCCATGGGACTTCTGAACCTGGACTCCAAGCATAAGTCCTAGCCAAGGGCGGGTGCCAGTAGATAAGGCTGGAATTAATGAATAAATCGCTATTTATTAACTGCCACGGCCCCGCCATGGCCCCGCCATAGACGAAGATCTGACACCAAATCTGGACAGAGGTCCTCCGAGCGCCCAAGACCGGCACACAGAACTGTCTCATAAGCCCTGTTCGCTGGGAGAAGGAACTGGGTGGCCCCCTGCAGCCGGCAGGAACCGCTTCCACCTCCGAGTGTCCCTATATTTAGCTGCCTGCCGTGACCCTGCAACCCTCTCCTCTCCACGGCCGGAGGGAATTGCCCAGGCGGCTTTGATGGCTTGTTTTCCCAGGCCCAGCTCCTGCTTCCCAGACCTTCAGCACCCCTGCAGGAGGTGGGGCCCCGAGCCCCGCCCCCAGGCAACTGGTAGGTTCCGCAGCCCAAAATAACATTAGCACTTGGCAAGGCGAAATGGCCACCTGTAGGGACAGCGCTGCCTTGGGTGGGGGTGGGGAGGAAGGCAGGGCCAAGTAGGGTGTGGGTGGGGGGGAGAGAACTGAGAACCTAGGTCGTGGTGGGGGTGGGAATCCTGGGTACCACACTCCCATGCTCCCCGGTCCCCTCCCAGCACTAAGTCCTTGGCCTGTAATTCTTCCACTTGGCATAAGGCTAAGAGCTGACGGTCAAGACCAGGCCTTGAGCTTCATCTCCCACCACTTACCATCCTGCCCGCCCCCCCCCACCTCAACTCCTACACATCTCGTCGGGACACCAGCCACACTGTTCCTCATAGGTCCCGAACCCGGGCTCCCCTCAGCCAACCATCCCGCCGGGAAAGCCTTGCTCTCTGTTGAAATCCAGGCGGTGTGTTAAGCATCAGTTCCACTGCCACCTGGGTCCTAGCCCCCCACCCCCACCACGCCCCCCAGGGGGCTCAGGGGAAGCTCTTATGCTTCAGTGCCCTCTGCGCCTGCTCCCTCAGGCCTGCCCACCCTGGAACTTCCTCCTGTTGAGAACCCCCAGACTGATGGTTGGAAGATGCAGGCTCCAGCCTCAGCCTGACGTGTGGCTTTGGGGGTGTCACTGCCCGGTCTGGCTCTCAGTCTCCCTGCCGGTGAAATGTTGTATTACAGGATCGGCCCCCCCCCCCCCAGCGTTCCGAGCCTGTGATTCACCCCTCGGGGAAGGAGATCAGTCTAGTGGAGAGAACTCGCTCCGACTCTCTTGGCGCTGTGGTCCCCGCAGAGCCTGGTGTGGGCTCCTGAGGGGCTCCCACGCCGGGAGGCCTCCCTCTCCCCATCTGTCTGCTCGGGTTTCTCTGCTCAGCGCCCCCTAGAGCACTCGGGTCACAAGTCTACTCAATCGGAATGAAACAGCCCAGCCACGGCATTTCCATGTCGTTTACTTCGGCAGGGCCCGGGCCCGGGGTTCGGCGCAGACCACCCGGATCTCGGCGGCACGAGAGGAGATCCCAGCGGAGCTGCCCTGGAGCCTGGCCAGGGAGCCCGTTGCTGCCAGGGAAGCAACGGAGATTCCAGAGGATGTTCGGGTCTCAGCAGGCCAGTGAGCCCCAACAAATTCTCAGGTGTGCCCCTTCTCCTTCCGGCAGGGAATAAAGGCAACTTTCAGGAACTTCAGTATTTATTTATTTATTTATTGCTTTTTAGGGCCGCACCTGCAGCCTATGGAGGTTCCCAGGCTAGGGGTTGAATTGGAGCTGCAGCCACCGGCCTACACTAGATCCGAGCCACGTCTGTGACCTACACCACAACTCACAGCAATACCGGATCCTTAACCCACTGAGCAAGGCCAGGGATTGAACCTGCGTCCTCATGGATGCTAGTCAGAATCATTTCCGCAGAGCCACGACGGGAACTCCTAATCATGATTCTTAAATTCATTTCCCAACCTATTAAAAGGTCATGGCCCATGGTTTGAAAAACACAGATATTGGGCCTTATAGACCATTGTAAAGAGTGAGCTGGGGGAGTTCCCGTCATGGCTCAGTTGTTAATGAATCCGACTAGGAACCACGAGGTCGCGGGTTCGATCCCTGGCCTTGCTCAGTGGGTTAAGGATCCGATGTTGCTGTGAGCTGTGGTGTAGGTCACAGACATGGCTTGGATCTCACGTTGCTGTGACTCCGGCGTCAGCCGGCAGGTACAGCTCCGATTAGACCCCTAGCCTGGGAACCTCCACATGCCGCGGGTGCGGCCCTAGAAAAGGCAAAAAGGCAAAAAAAAAAAAAAAAGAGCGAGCTGGGACAGGTTTGTGCAGAGGAGTGGTGTATCTGATTTGCCTTTTGGCCCATTTGTTAAATTAACACCTAATTTGCATACAGCAAAATACACTCTCATGCTGGGCCCTGCCCCTCTGCCTCGAGCTGCTCCTGGGATCTCTGCCTTGGGTGCCACCCTGTGCCTCCCCGGTGAACAGAATAGCCCAAGAGGCTGGCAGGTGGGGCTTGGCAGCTCCAAGGCTGTGGGTCTTTGCTCTTTGGCTGCTGTGACCTCCCCTGGGGCCCCTGATGACTAACCCAAAGTGGTGAGGGTTTCTGGAGGAATCTGTCGCCATCTGGTCCCCATGTGATGCCTGTGGGTCTTTCTGGGGCACTGGAGCATTCCGCTGCAGCTGGGTCCCAGTGGTGAGCCAGACCAAAGGCGCTGGGGAGGGGGACGAGGGGGACAGCACTGCCCCGAGCAGCCAGCGAGGCCTTCAGTGACTTGAAAAGAGGGAGTGTGAGGCAGAGACAGAGAGAAAATCAGAGACAGGCGGTGACAGGGGAGAGAGAGAGACAGAGAGAGACGCCGAGCCAGGGCAGAGCGAGACAGGGACCGAGGTGACAGCTGGAGGCAGTGAGATGGAGTGACAGGGACAGGGAGCAAGAGACGAGAGAAAGGCATGGAGAGACGGACCTCAGAGAGAGACAGCAGAGAGGAAGGGGAGACGGCAAGGAGGCACAGGGGGTAGAGGGGAGGAAAGGGACGGGTGCGGGGGCTGAGAAAATGCCAGAACAGTGGCCAGACTGGCGGCTTGAGGCACGACGTTTCTGAGCGGCTGCAGCCCCCAGCTCAGGTGGTGCCTGTGCTCCCCCCTCCCCGTCCCAGGGCAGCTGTGGTCACCCCAGGAGAGGTCAGCCCTGGCCCGCTGGCCTCTCACAGCCCAGTCCCTGCCCTGCACGACCCACCCAAGCCACCCCGCCACCTCCCTCTCGAGCCCTGCGGCCCCAGAGCCCCGTCTCCCCACGCCCGCTCCCAGGCCCCACAGCCGAAGTCACCCTCCCGCCTGACTCTGGGAAACCGCTTCTCTGAGGGCGGTCCTGGGAGGTGGGGAGAGCCTGGGGCACAAGCTTTGGTCCTGTCCCTGCTGCTACTCTCGGCCCAGCCTCACGCGTCCTGCCTCCCGGGCCTCAGTCACTTCATCTGTAGAAAGGGCCTGGCTTGCCCATCCAGCTTGTCCCTCTCCTCCGCTCCCACCAGCTGTCCCTCCCTCCCTCCCTCGCTCCCTTCCCTTCCCCTCCTCTGTCCCTTCTTTCCTTCTTCCTTTCCTGCCTCCTGCCTTCTTTTCTTCCTGCCTTCCTCTTTCTCTCTTTGTCTTCCTCTCTCTGTTCCTTGTCTCTTTCTTCCCTACGCACAGATGCCTCGGGGGTGAGTCCTAAAGGGTGTCTGGGTCTGTGGCTCAGCCCAGGACCGAGGCATAAGGTGTGGGGCGAGTAGGGGTAGATCAGACCCCAGGCATAAGTGCCCCTGTCCTGGGCCAGCTGCACCCACCCCCCCGGCTCATGCCTCTTGGCCTGAGCTCATGTCTACACCGCCCCACCTGGGGCAGTTCAGCTCTGGCCACTGACCCCAAGATGCCCAGAGGCTAAGACTGGTATGATCAGACATTTCCCATAGTAGAGTTAGGGACGGCTAGCGAGCCCGGAGAGGGACAGGGACTTGCCCACGGTAGCACCGTCGGTCATAGCCTGACTCACTTTCTACTTTACCTTGGTCCACCCTGGGGTGGCTGTGGGGGGGCTTGAGGCTGAATGAATCCCACATCTGTGGTGAGGGCAGCCTTAGCCAGATCTTTTTTGTCCGGATGGGGAAAATCTAGCGATGGCCGGTCGGAGTGAGGTCGCCGAGAAGATCCACGTGCTCAGGCCGTGTCCCTCTCCCTCCACACCGCCCCCAGCCCCAGAGGGCTTGGAACGTAATGGGGAGGGGCCTGCAATGTGTTGGGTACTGAGCCCAGAGATGACAAAGGCTGAGGCCAAGGCTGAAAAAACTGGAGAGCAAGTGGCCCCCACCCTGCCTCTTGCACCTGCTGGTGGGGAAAGAGGGGTTAAGGGTGAGGGGTGGTTCTGGAAGGATCAAGCCTCAGATGGAGTGGTATCGGCTTGATGATGCTGGATGCCTGCAGGCTCCACAGCCGCGGGCGAGCCTAGACTCTGAGCCCTTCAGACTTGCTTGGCCAGCCCCTCGGCTCTAAAAGCCAGTTTCCAGCAGTAACTAACTAAAGCATCTCTCTCACCGGTTCTGCTTCCCTGATGGAGCCCTGGCCGATGCACCATCCGCAGCAGAGACCACATGCGAGTGCTTTTTGTATGTAGCATTCCTTCCCAAGTGCTTTTCCGTGTTGCGACAGGCTTGATTTTTGGCTGTAGAATGCCCCAGCTTGTGAATGCCCCGTAATTCACTAAGCCAATCCCCTCTTGCTGGACATTTAGGTTACTTCTATCTCTGTCTGTCTGTCTGTCTGTCTATCTACCTACCTACCTATATCATCTATCTATTTTTTTAATTTTCATGAATGTCATTGTAGAGTTTGAAAGATTTTCTCAAGGGAAATTTCCAGGCCCGCGGCTCCGGCCACGTGGGCTCCCTGCCCCTGTCAGCTTCAGCCTCTCTCCTCCTCTCTCTCTACCCGAGGGCATTCTCCATTGCCAAGGGAGCTTGTGCAGCATCGTGGCAGAGCTTCCGCACCCCCGGGAACAGCCCTCGTTGGTGAGGGGTAGAAGCTGGACTGACAACTAGCCTTTCGCTCCCCCTTTGAAAATTCTGGTGCGTGTTCTGCACACCTGCCCAAAGGGCGCCCAGCAGGATTGAGGTCATCAGAGGCACTTTCTTGGGCTCTCTTCCTCCTCCTTCTCATCTCCTTGACCTTCACTGCGTCACTTGGAATCCACCTCCTGAAGGAACTGCCTGCACCTGAGTCCCTGGCTCAGAGTCCTCTTCTGGGGATCCGGTTTCAGACAGAAGTTGTGGTCAGTTTCTTTCAAAGACTCAGCATCACCAGCGAGAAAGAGCTCAGGTTTCCTCTCAGACTATCTTGAGTCCACTTCCCCCTTCCGCTGACCTCAGACTTCAGGACACACTGGGAAAGAGAGCCTGAGCTTTGGAGGCAGACGGCCCCCAGGACAACCCTGAGCACCACTGCTGGGCAAGTCGCTTCCCCTCTATGAGCCTCAATTTCCTCGTCTGAGAATGGGCTGTATGTCAGGCTACCTATCGCCCAAGGAATTACAGTCCCACCGCCTCTTTCCCGCCCGTGGCCCTGCCTCCCCTTCCTGGCTGGCTGAGGGAGGCTGTGGCCAAAACCACATCCTTAGCCCGTTCCTATTCTTGAGAACAGCTGCTACTCATGATAAACCCCGTCCGTGCCAGGGGCCGTCATTGACCACGTCATTTAATCCCCAGCGACTCCCCGAAGCAGGTGCAATGATTCCGCCCATTTCGCAAATGAGAAAACTGAGGCGTGGAGAAGGGGCACTCGCTTTAGCCACGCCGCTGGCATGAGGCGGAGCCTCGATTCACGATCAGACGGCTCTGCCTCCTAAGGCAGCCCTTGAGCCGTCACACAGCCTTCCTCGCGCCCCCAAGGGGCCCCAGGAGAAGCAAGTGGATTCCTTGGAGCTGACTCGGGGCCTGGGGTGAGGAAGCCACAGCCCGGGGCTCTGAGGGGAGGGGGACAGTGACACCTGGGGAAATGCCCACACACCATCGGGGGTCTAGGCAGCTGGACAGCTGGACTTTGGAGGAAGGGGCTTCAGGCTTTGTTGCTAGAGTTGTCCTGGGAGCCCTGCGCGACATGCCTAAGCCACCTGGGACGCTGCGCGACATGTGGAGAATTGGGGAGAAGTGGGTGAGACCACCTTGAGAAGGGTCTGGGACCCAGGGGCCACGTGGGAAGCAGACATTCTCCAGCAGCTGAGGTTGAGTGGACTTCGGTGGGAATTCCGAAGCCTGCTTTTCCCGGGAGCCACCGGGAAGTTGCCCTAGAAATGGCCTTTCCAGGCTCTGAGCAGTGTCACCCCATGAAATGTAATGTGAGTCACACATGTAACTAAATTTCTCTAGTAGTCACGTTATGAAAGTAAAAAGAAACAAGTGAATTAATTTTAATATCTTTCATTTAACCAGTATTTCCAAACTATTGATCATTTTAGCATGTAATTAATTGTAATTACTATTAATTTTTAAAAATCATTAATGATAGATTTACATTCTCTTTTTGTATTAAGGCTTTCAAATGTACAATTTTTGGGGGTCGCGCCTGTGGCATATGGAAATTCCCAGGCCGGGGATCCCACTCATGCCACAGCTGCAACCCGAGCCACGGCAGTGACAACACCAGATCCTTAACCTGCCGAGCCACCAGGGAACCCTGAAATTCGGTGTAAAATAACACAAATAATAAAACACTGACAGCATGGAGTTCCCATCATGGCACAGTGGTTAACGAATCCGACTAGGAACCATGAGGTTGCGGGTTCGATCCCTGACCTCGCTCAGTGGGTTAAGGATCCAGCGTTGCCATGAGCTGTGGTGTAGTTCACAGATGCAGCTCAGATCCTGCGTGACTGTGGCTGTGGCGTAGGCCGGCGGCTACAGCACTGATTCGACCCCTAGCCTGGGAATCTCCATATGCTGCAGGTGTGGCCTCTAAAAAAAAAAATACTGACAGCGCATCCTGATTCAGACAAGCCATCACTTCAGATGCTGAATAGCTGCAGGTGGCTAGTAGCTATTAATGTGGAGGGTGCAGTTACTGAGCCGGGGGGGTGGTGATCTGAGGTTGCTATCTTTTCAAGTGGGTGTGAGGCGGGCCAACCACGGTGCCAGAGGCTGGTTAGCCTGGGGACCCAGAGCTAACACAGGGATCTAGGCACTGCTTATATGTCATGCCCTCCTTTCAACGGCCCCGGGAGGTTTGTACTCTTACACCTGTAGCTAGAGGAGGAAGCCAGCCCAGAGAAGTCAAAAGACTCACACAAGGTCACACAGCAGGATGGGGCAGAGAAGAGCAAGGAAAGACTGCCCCGGCCCAGGGTCTCCGAACTCACCGATCTTCTCCCTGGCTCACCGAGTGAGGGACAGGCACACCCAGGGGAGAGCGCCTGAGTCACCCTTCCTTCATGTGGAAGTGGGGGGACCAGGCGGCAGGTGGGCAGCAGCAGCTTTCTCTCCCTCATCTGGCCCCGTCAAAGGCTGCTATGGGTGGTGCCAGGTAGGCTCGCCGAGGATGTGGCTTTTCTCCTTGTCCCCCATTCTCCACGCACATGTGCACACGTACACAGGCACGCACAGCAGAGCAGGGGGTGTCATTCAATCTGATGAGGAACTAGGCGGGCAGTTCCATTCGGCAGATGGGGACACTGAGGCCCACTGTGAGAGCATCACATAAGAAAAAAAGTCCATTGACCAGCCCTGACCTCAGAGGCATAACAGGAATTTGTGCCCATTATACAGATGAGGAGACTGAGGCCCAGAAAGGGCAGGGTCTTGGTTCCCTGATCCCTATAGGACGATGAACGTGAGCGTCTGTCCACAGTCTCCTGCTGGCTCTCACTGGACAGTTCGTGGAAGGCCATCAGGAGGGATGCAGCATTTGGTGAGCACAGAAAAGGAGGCAGATTTGTAGAGCTCAGGTGCCAACCACGGGCTCTGAAGTTAGAACCACTGGTGGTGGTGGACAGTGTCTGCACGGGTGATTAGAATAGCGCTGGGTCCACCATTACCAGCAACAGCCCTCCTTCCCAAGCTGGGGTGCTCTGCCCAAGGTGGCGGGGGGTAGGGCTTGGCCAGTGGCCTTAGCACCTGTGGCAGAAGCACCTCTAGCTGCCAGGGTCGGATGGGGTGAGGGGGCAAGGTGGTGGGAGATGAAGCTGGCACCCAGGTTTCCACTTTGAGCGGCTGCGTGTGGATGTGGTGCCATGCGCTGGGACTTGCACCTGGCGGTGGAGCACGTGGTGGGGAAACTGAGGTCACGCCGGGCAGCCTGAGCCCCGGGAAAGCTGCCCCATAGGGGAGCAGGAACTGAGCAGGATCTGGGAGGCGTTTCCAGGGGGCTGCAGGCTGGGTGGGTGCCATGGTGCCAGCAGTGTCACTTTCCTGGCGAGCTTTCTCCTAGTACCTGTTCAAAACCTCACCCCCGGAGTTTCTGTTGTGGCTCAGTGGTTAACGAATCCGACTAGGAACCATGAGGTTGCGGGTTCGATCCCTGGCATCACTCAGTAGGTTAAGGATCTGGCGTTGCCATGACCTGTGGTGTAGGTCACAGACACGGCTTGGATCCCATGTTGCTGTGGCTGTGGTGTAGGCCGGTGGCTATAGCTCCGATTCAACCCCTACCCTGGGAACCTCCATATGCCACGGGTGCAGCCCTAGAAAAGGCAAAAAGAAAAAAAAAAAGAAAAAAACAAAACAAACAATAAAAACAAAACCCCACACTTCCTCCACCCCTCCCCTGCCCCATTTCCCCATGGCCCTTTGACCAGGCAACACACTAGTAACTACTCTTTCGCTTACCTGGTTTACTCTCTGTTCCCCATGGCAGGTGGGAGTTGGGAGCGGGGGGTGTGCCAGTTTGTTTGCGTGATTTTTGTTTGTGTGCTTGTTGGTTTGTTTTCTCTGCTGGCCCTCTGTGCTTAGAACACTGCCTGTCTCCAAGACGCCTGGGTGGATGAACTCTGGAAGACGGCTCAGGATTGGGGCGTGTTGTAGGGTATCAGCATGGAAGGCGAGACACAGAAATAAGCACCAATCAGCAAGGTTCACCGTGCCCAGGAAACCTCCAGAGTGTCACTTTGTAACCTTGGTTTTGTTCGCTGCAGGAAGGAGCTGGGTCTGTCTGCTGGGGCTGCTGTAACAAAGCGCCCAGAAGCCGAGAGGCTTAAACAACAGAAAGCTATCATCTCACAGTTCTGAAGGCTGCAAGTCCAAGATCAAGGTGTCGGTGGGGTTGGCTCCCCCTGAGGGCTTCAGGGAGAATCTGTCCCCTGGAATCCCGCAGCTTCTGGTGGCTTGCTGGCTGTCTTTGGCATTCCTTGGCTTCCAGAAGCATCACTTTAACCTCTGCCTTCATCACCACATGGCATTTTCCCTGTGCAGCTGTATAGCTGAGTTTCTCCTTTGTAGAAGGACAGTGGTCACGCTGGATTAGGGTCCACCCTAACGACCTCATCTTACCTTGACCTACTCTGTGGAGACCCTATCTCCAAATAAGGTCATATTCTGAGAGCCTGGGCTTCAGACTTCATAGGAACTGGCAGTGGGGGTGGGGTGGAGGGGGCAGAGGCACAAAATTCATAACATGAGAAAATAATAATATAAAACTTGTTGGGGGAGGGGTTTGAGGGTCATTTTGAAAATCCATGCAAATTGCTGTCCAGGCTGAGCCCCGCTGTATGACCCTGAGGACCACATTAGAGTCCGCTGAGACGGACCTGGAGGCGCGTGGACTCCCGTAAGGATTTGCATAAAATGCTGACGCCTAGCATCCCTCCAGAGCTTCTGGTCTGGTTGGTCTGGAGTAGGGACTTGGCTTTTTTTTTTTTTTGCTTTTTAGGGCCGCACCCTCAGCATATGGAAATTCCCAGGTTAGGGATCGAATCGGAGCTACAGCTGCCGGCCTACACCACAGCCACAGCAGCTCGGGATCCGAGCCGCGTCCGTGACCTACCCCACAGCTCACGGCAACGCCAGATCCTTAACCCACTGAGCAAGGCCAGGGGTCGAACCCGCATCCTCATGGATACGAGTCGGATTCAGTTCTGCTGTGCCACAACGGAGCTCCTGGGGAGTTTTTTTTTTTTTTTTAAGCTTTTTTATAAGCTCCCAGGAGATGCCGACATGTGGGCGGGGATGAGAGCCCACGTACTATGGCTGTGGATCCGTGGACTCTGCGCCTCATCAGCACCCACCCCCCTTCGCTGGCGCAGCCGCCCTCCCCAGTCTGGGCTGCCTGGGCAGGGCCCGCGGGGGCCGACAGTGGAACAAAGAGGCTTTGTGCCGGCCCACACCCCAGGGAGGAGCCGGTGTTCCGGAGCCTCACCTGCCAGGGAGTCGTTCCCAGGCCGTGGCGGTGGGAGAAGCAGGGATTGTGAAGTTACGGCTTTCCTGGGACGGCACCCAGGAAGTCCCACCCCAGAGGCCTTCCCGGCTTGCAGTTTTCAGGTGAAGGAGGTCAGAGGATGGGGTGGTGAAGCGGGAGGAGGGGGAAGCATGTGCCTGGAGGGGGAGAGAGATGATGGGGTGGGGGGTCGGGGGGCATCAAATCCCGGCCTCACCGCCTGCCAGAGGCGTGGTTTTTGGTGAGTGGGTAAGTTTTCTAAGCCTCAGCTTTCACATCTGTGAAATGGGAATTGTAGATAGAATATGTGAATCCCGTGTGTGTGTGTGTGTGTGTGTGTGTGTGTTGCTATTGTGAGAATAAAACATCAGAACTGGCCAAACAGTCCTTTCGCTCAATTTCTATCCTGCCCTCTGGCCATGAGCTGAGCCCATCCTGCCGTCCCTGTGCTCAGCACCCCCCCCCCCCAGCCACTGGGGACACAGGCCTGGGTCTCGGTGTCCACATCAGCTGGCTTCTCCCCGACGAGACCGAGGACCTGGAGGGAGCAGCCCGGGCCTCGCGCTTCTGTATCCCAGGCCCAAGTTCACCCTCAAGCATCAGCTGGTCCCTTCTGAGAACGCCAGCGTGGTGAAGATAAGCATCTCCACGGGTTCTCAAGAAGTACCTCGGAGGGGTGACGGCCCACTCGGCGTGCTGTCTGCCACGCTGCACCTTTTGTTCCAACAGGTCCCCGGGGGGTTTGTCTGAGGGACGCACGGACACACAGCAGCAGCATCTCCTGGTCGGGTCCCACCCCACCAAGGCCTCTGCTCACACGAGACTGTGTTGGCTGAGCCGCTGTGCTCTTTTCTCCACGTGCACCCCCTCCTCGGGGGAAGCTGCTTTGCAGACGAGGAGACAGAGCTTGAAGGAGAAGGGCCCTCGCCCTGGCATGTCCACACCGCAGGCCACTCCCGCCCCGCCCTCTGCAGGGCACAAGGTGCCGGGAAGATCAGCCTGTCCCTGTAGGCCCAGCGCTGCACCACCCTGTCTGGGCCTGGCTCTGACCACCTCCCACCAGGCCAGGAGCCTGTGGAAGGAGGACAGGGTCCCCCACGGCCAGCCCAGCGCAGGGCCCGGCACAGGTGGGGCCTCCTTAAGTATGCGAGTGAGTGAACGGGTAAGAGGAAGCCCAGGGCCCCCCTCCTCCAGGGGCCTGTGGCCTGGAGGACAAGCACGCAAGATGCTCAGGGACCAGAGGCCCTTGGGGAGCGCTGGCTACCCGCCCCCTCCTCCCCGCATGCACAGGGAACTGCTCACCCGGCCTCCTGGTCCAGGTGAGGGGAGGCCAGAGGTGGATGGTGGAGAAAGGGCTTTCGGTACCAGAAAGGGCCCCCTTTGCTCCCCTCTGTGTAGGAAGGAAGGGGAGCCAGCAGGGGTAAGCACATGGCCAAGGCCAGAGCTGATCCAGGGCAGAGGATTTCTAGGGCCCAGATTTCCCAGCCCCCTGCTGGCAGGCCTCCCCTCCTTAAAGCCTCATTGTCACGGTTGCACAATTATCTCCTAATCATTACATGCAACCTTGCCCTTTAGGAAGTGTCCTGGTGGGGCTGGCCTGTGCCAATGTGGGAACAACACCAGCCACTCCTAGGCGCACCCCACCTGGCCCAGGAAGCATGCCCACATCCACCTCTAGTGTCACAACAAGCAGTGAGGCCCTGGTGGCGTGCTTCCTGGTGGGTAAGGGAGCAGCTGAAGCTCAGAGGCAGGGTGCTTACGGCCAAAACAAAAACAAAAACAGAAACGCCAAACCAAGAGTTTGGAATGTCCTGGCACACTGGAGACGGATGGTGGGGCTGGTCGCACAGTAACGTGGATGCACACAGTGCCTCTGAGCTGTGCACTAAAAAGCATCGAAATGGGAGTTCCCGGCACGGCTCAGTGGTTAACGAACCTGACTAGGATCCATGAGGACGCAGGTTCAAACCCTAGCCTTGCTCGGTGGGTTAAGGATCCGGCATTGCCGTGAGCTGTGGTGTAGGCCAGCAGCTACAACTCCGATTTGAACCTCCATATGCCGCAGGTGCTGCCCTAAAAAGACAAAAAGACCAAAATAAAAAAAATAAAACATAATAACAAGGATGAAAATGGTCAGTTTTAGATTACGTCCATGTTGGTTCCATTTGGAGAAGAACGGCCCAGGTGAAATCCGCACCCATGGGGCACCGCGGTCTGGGTCCTTTCCCTTTTGCAGGATGAGGAAACGTCACCCACTCAGGGCGTCCTGCTAACCCAGGCTGCCCTCTGCCCCTTCTCTCTTCAGGGCCTTTTCCTGGTTCCCACTCCGTGCTGGGCCCTGGCTGGATGGCGGTGGTGACCCGGGGCTGGGACCCCACCCCCCCAGGAGCCCAGCACAGGGGCCGACCAAGCCAGGGGCGGGAGGGGGACCATCCCACAGCCTCCGGCCTCCAAGCTAGGCTGGAAACAAAAGCTGAGCCGATCAGGGGGTAAAGAGATGTTTAAAAACGCAGCGGTCCCCAGCCAGGGCAGGGCGGACCAGCTCCATCGGCCTGCGGCCGAGACTCTGAGAAAGGAAGAGAGGGCTGGGGTGGAGCCCCCAACCTCAGTGTGCAGCAAGGGACCTGCAAGCCTCGATCTGAGCCCCGCTCTGCCCCTCACCTGCGGCAGGTCACTTCCACTCTGAGCCTCAGCTTCTGAGGCCGGTTAGGATTGTACTCATGCGTGTTCATCGCCCAACTCAATGAGCCTTCCCTCCCCCCTCTGCCCTTCACCCTAAACCCAATCCCCTTGAACCTCCACCCTCCACCTTGGCCCCGACTCTGCTTTGAGACAGACCCCTTGAGCAGTAGACGGCAGGGGGCTTCGAGCAGCCCTGGCCCCAGCCCCCTGCTCCAGGGCTGACAATGGCTCCCTGCCTCCCTCGGCCCCAGCTCCCCGCCTCCTAGCTGCCAGGGGGCCTTCCCTGACGTGCATTCATTTCATCCTCCAGTGAAGTGGGGACTATGAACATCTCTTCTGCAGAAAAGGAAACTGGGGCTCAGAGAGCGACTTCCTCAGTATGACAGGGCTGCCAGACTCCCAAACCGTGACCTTCCCATCACCATCTGTTTGGGTCACCTGTGGTGGACCCGGCTCCAGAAAGCCACGGTCTCCAGCTTTCTGCCACACTTCATTCTGGGAGCTGGACTCAGCCTTGCGGCTCAGGCTGCTGTCCGGGCTGCTACCTGCGCAGTCTTCCTGCAGTGCACCCCCCACTCCCCCACCCCCGTCCTGTGACTGTGTCCTTGTTCCCACCACGCACACCTGCAGGCTCCCCAGCTCCCTCGGACACCGCTGGTGACTGGGTGCTGCTGGCTTCCGGCTCCCCACTCTGGTGAGTGAGACTCATGTCCTGAGTGTACGGCATGTGTGCTGGGCTCCATAAGCATTTGAAACAATAAAGAATGAGGAATTCCCATTGTGGCTAAGCGGAAACAAACCTGACTAGTATCCACGAGGACGCAGGTTCGATCCCCGGCCTCGCTCAGTGGTTTAAGGATCCACATTGCGATGAGCTGTTGTGTAGGTTGCAGACGAGACTCGGATCCTGTATTGCTGCGGCTGTGGTGTAGGCCGGCAGCTGCAACTCTGATTTGACCCACCCCTGGCCTGGGAACTTCCATATGCTACAAGTGCAGCCCTAAAAAAATTTGAAAAAAAAAAAAAAATGAAAAGAATGACCTAGTGCCAATGATGTCTGTACAGGACCATGTCACCTGCAGAGCAGAAGCCAAAGCCCTGCCCCAGAGGAGTCACGGGGACAGGGTCTGCAGCTGGATTTTGCCTGTCGGGGAGAAAGGAGAGGCTTGGAGCAGATTCAGAGGAAGGAGCCAGAGCACAGCTAGGGAGAGAGAGGGAAGAGGTGGGGTGTCAGGTTGCCATCCTGGAAAAGACTCCAGACAGGCCCATCCATTCATTCATTCATTCACCAGTTGGTTCAATTAGCGTTCCCGAGCTGTCTTCCCAGGCCACGCTGCAGTGGAGGCTGGAGCCCAGAGACGAAGCTGGCCTTGCCCTGCCCTGCGGAGCTCCCAGCGAGTGGGAGACAGGGAGCTCCAGGCAACGGCCCTCCCCGCTCTGCCAGCCATGGAGCCTGGGCCTGGGCCGGGGAGTCGGGGGCTGACAGGTTGCAGGGACGGGGCAGGGACCCAGTGATGCCTTCAGTGCTGATTAAGCAGCCGGTGGCCGGTGACGGCCCCACAGAGGCGGCGAACATGAGGAAAACCCAGAAGAGTGTGGGTGACACAAGCGATCTGTGTGGGGTGCGTGGGGCTGGAGGTGCTGCTTGGACCTTGGGGGGCTCCCCAGACAGACCAGGAGGAGGACTCCAGGCCGGGGACTGAGGGTTGGAGGGCGTGGGGGTGGAGCTGGCCCTGATGCCCCCTCGCCGTGGAGGGCGAGCGCCCGTGGCAGAGACAGTTGGCCACCTGGCCTGAGAGGAAGCCCCTGCCCCAGGGGAGCCCGGCCGCTTCCTCCGTCCGCCGGGAGCCGGTGGATCAGGGCCGGCCTGCAGCCTTGAGGCAGCGGGGCCTTCCTGCTCAGCAGCGCAGCCTGCGAAGGAAATAACTTTATTAGCTCGTGGATGAAAAACAGGAAACGTATGCTGTGACTCGGGCACCAGCTGAGTTTCACTCACATCTAGTTTCTAGGAAACAGTTCTGTGGCCTCAGACTAGTGGGGTTTTTTCTCAGCCAAGTCTTTCTGGAAATGCCATGCTTTTCTCAGGAAAAACCATGTCCTGTACCCCCCACCCCAACCCAGACTCGGAGGTAACAGCGAGAAAGGACCTCGCCTGCCTTCTGCCTCCAGTGGGTCTCAAAGAACCTGGGGCTGACTATAGTCGATTTCCTGAGCACCTACTATGTGCTATGTGGTAGAAATAAGTTCAATACATAGGTAATCACAATAGCAAGACAATCTTTTTTTTTTTGCTTTTTAGGGCCACACCTGTGGCATAGGGAGGCTCCCAGGCTAGGAGTCAAATCAGAGCTACAGCTGCTGGCCTATGCCACAGCCACAGCAACACAGGATCCGAGCCGCATCTGTGACCTATGCCTCAGCTCACAGCAGCAACACTGGATCCTTAACCCACTGAGCGAGGTCAGGGATCGAACCTGCAACCTCAAGGTTCCTCATCAGATTCTTTTCTGCGGCACCACGATGGGAACCCTGAAGATTCTTAAAGCAGGAGTTCCCGTCGTGGCTTAGTGGTTAACGAATCCGACTAGGAACCATGAGGCTGCGTGTTCGATTCCTGGCCTTGCTCAGTGGGTTAAGGATCCGGAGTTGCTGTGAGCTGTGGTGTAGGTCACAGACACAGCTCGGATCCTGCATTGCTGTGGCTGTGGCTTGGTGCAGGCTGGCTGCTATAGCTCTGATTAGACCCCTAGAGCCTGGGAACCTCCGTATGCCATGGGTGCGGCCCTAGAAAAGGCAAAAAGACAAAAAAAAAATTGTTAAAGTAAGTTAAAAAAAAAAAACTCTAAGAACCAGAAACGATGAAAGTCAAGGGCTGCAACAGGCAAATACTAACTAAAAGAAATCTGGTGTAGCCCTGTTAAAACCAAATTAAACAGATCTGAAGACAGAAACATCACAAGAGAGAAAGCGGACCATCACAAAAGTGAATAAAGAGTAACTAACCTGGAAAATATAAAACCGTTTAATTCAAATGCACATAAAAACAAAGATTCAAAAATATATATATAATGGGAGATCTATCAGGATTTGTTAGATCATGTAAAAAAAAAAATCATCAGTAAAGACTTTAGCGACCTGATGCTTACATTTAGAATAGTGCATCCAAAGACTGGAGAATAAAGCCAATCTGAAAGCACATTAGACCGCATTTGCATACTGATAATAGGCTAGGCTATAAAACAAGTATCCACAAATTTCAAAGAATCAATTTCACATAAACCATGTTCTCTGACCTCAGGATTCACCATTAGAAAAATCTGTAAATGAGTTGTTTTTATCAACAGAGTAAAGGGAAAAGTCAGAATATTTAGGGAAATATATGGAAAACATTTATGAAAGTAAACATCCATTCACAATTCAAATAAAATTCTTAGCAAATAGTAATAAAAACGAACTTTCTAATCCTGATATCTACAAAAAACCTGAAGAAAATATTTTAATAAATTTTGAAACATTGAAAGTATTTATTTTAAAAACAGGAATAAGGTAAAGAAGAGAATTTGGTGCCGTTTCTATTCAACATTGCACTAGAAGCTCCAGAAAAACACAATAGGATGAAAGAGAAAATTAAAAGGCTTGAAAAGGGAGAAACAAAACTGTTTTAAGATATGTGTTAAGATTTAATAGGATTTTCTGGAGCTCTCTTCGTGGCTCAGTGGTTAACGAATCCGACTAAGAACCATGAGGTTGCGGGTTCGATCCCTGGACTTGCTCAGTGAATTAAGGATCCAGTGTTGCCGTGAGCTGTGGTGTAGGTTGCAGATGTGGCTCGGATCCTGCGTTGCTGTGGCTGTGGCGTAGGCCGGCGGCTACAGCTCCTGTTAGACCCCTAGCCTGGGAACCTCCATATGCCGCGGGTGCGGCCCTAGATAAGGCAAAATAAATAAATAAATAAAAGGATTTAATATGATTTTCTACCTAGAAATCGAAATAATCTAGAGTTAAATTATTAGACTTAATAAGAGAGTTTAGTGACTTTTCTGATGTAAATTAATGTACAATAGTCAACTGCATTTTTAATACCATTTTTCAGTGAGAATATATACTTTAAAAAGGATTTGATTTGTAATAGCAATAAAAATATGCCATGTCTTGGAATAAATCTAACAAAAGACGGGCAAGACTTTTAATAAAACGTCATTGGAAGACATTAGAGGCCCAAATAAACAAGAAGTAGCTACATTTGTAAATCAGAAGGCTCGTTATCTTGAAGATGCCGATGCTCTCCAGATCGACCTGTGGATTCAATGCAATCCCAAACAAAATTCTCAATGACCTTTTTCATTGGGAAAGAACTCAGTTTTGTTGGGTTTTCTCCTATTTCCTCATGATTAGATTCACACGGGGAAAAAATAAAGGTCCAAGACAGGCTCCCAATGGCCAAAGATGGGGTCATTTGCACTTCATAACAATAATGATCAATATATTGAAGTGCATAAAAATCAATACGTTCATTATTATGCTTGTATATATGGTGACTGGCCTTATAGCGGTAATGTTTGAAATGCATTGAAATACTGAAGCATTATGTTGTGTGACAAGATCTCACTCAGTGCTGTAGGTTCATTTTACTTCAAAAACTCAGAAAAAAGAGATCCGATGCACAGTTCCCTTCGTGACTTGGTGGTTAACGAATCCGACTAAGAACCATGTGGTTGTGGGTTCGATCCCTGGCCTTGCTCAGTGGGTTAAGGATCCGGCGTTGCCGTGAGCTGTGGTGAAGGTTGCAGACGCGGCTCGGATTCCGCGTTGCTGTGGCGAAGGCCGGTAGCTACAGCTCCTGTTAGACCCCTAGCCTGGGAACCTCCATATGCCGCAAGTGTGGCCCTAGAAAAGGCAAAAAGAAAAAAAAAAAAAGAGAGAGAGGGATCCAATGGGTGATTATCGGAAGTGGAGATGGGGAAGGGGGGACTGAATGAAGACAGTCAGAAGGTACCAACTTCCAGTTATAAGATAAAAAGTACTAGGGCTATAATGTACAACATGATAAATATAATGAACTCTGCTGCATGGTATATACGAAAGTTGTTAGAGTAAATCTTGAGTTCTTATCATAAGAATATAATATTTTTTTTTTTTTTTGCTTTCTCTTTTTTAGAGCTGCACCTACAGCATATGGAAGTTCCTAGACTAGGGGTTGAATCGGAGCTCCGGCTGCCAGCCTAGACCCTAGCCACAGCCACACAGGATCCCTATTTCTTTAATTATGTGTCTATATGAGACGATGGATATTCACTGTACATATCATGAAAAATCCCTTCATGCTGTATGTTAATCAAAACATTATACTATACCTCTTAAACTCTAGAAGAGCCATGTGTCCCTACACTGCAATAAAACTGGAAGAAAAAAAATCTTATTGATCATCTGTGGCAGATCCTAGAAAACTAACTCATTGGGAAAGCTGACAAGTAGAGGGAAAAACTCATTTATTCTGACTTGCTATTTAAACTGTACCTCAAAGAAATTAACTCGTGTATTTGATGAAAAGGAAACTTTGGGATTTGTTTTGGTATACAGGAATTCTAGCTAATAAACAATGAAAGAAGAGTAGAATTAAAATATCCGCATTTTGCATTTCCTTAGAGAATGCCCGATCACAGCACAGGGACAGGAAAAGTACACGATGTGCCTGGAAGATCTTGTTGTGCCAGAAAGTGCGGAAGTAGCCAAAAGAATGTTGGGGAATTTTCAAAAGGACACAGGACCCGGCTTGAAGGGACTCCCACTGGCCAAGTTAGGGACAATGTGAGCCTGAAACTAAATAACGAAATAGATTGGATTCCATCGAATAAAACAGAAAACCGTAAGCATATACTGATATAAGCAAATGAATGAATTGCAGGTTTGATGAGGAATGAGACACCTGCACAGTGTCCAAGTGTCTGTAAAATCACAAAGGAGAAAAGAGTAGCTTCACCACGGAGAAGCTGGCGGACATCACCTTCATCAGCATCAGTCAGGGGACCTGTCGAAAGCACACACCATCCAAGACGCAATGAGCAAACCACAGCATCAAGTCTGTGCTACTCCTGCTAAAGATGCGTGCTCCTGAGGAAATGTCAGACAAATTCCTGCTGAGGGAGATCTAGAAAATGACTCCCAAAATATCTAAGTCTTAAAAGTCAAAAGGTGAGGGAATTTTCCAAATTAAAGGAAACTGAAGAGACATGACTGCTGGAGTTCCCGTTGTGGCGCAGTGGTTAACGAATCCTACTAGGAACCATGAGGTTGTGGGTTCGGTCCCTGGCCTTGCTCAGTGGGTTAAGGATCCAGTGTTGCTGTGAGCTGTGGTCGCAGACGCGGCTCGGATCCCGCGTTGCTATGGCTGAGGCGTAGGCCGGCAGCTACAGCTCCTGTTAGACCGTTAGCCTGGGAACCTCCATATGCCTCGGATGCGGATCTGAAAACCAAAAAAAAAAAAAAAGAGAGAGAGAGAGAAAGAGACAGCGCGAGTGTCTAAACTGAGTCCTTTGGCTCTAAAAGACATTACTGGGGCGACCGGCCACTTGCACGAGGTCTGAGGAGTAAGTGAGAGGAGAGCAGCCATGAACCTGTTCACCTCCTCCTGGTTTTGCTGGTTGTACTGTGGTTACAGAGAAGACAGTCCTTGTTTGTAGGAAACGTTACAGACTTGGGGGGTGATGGGAACTAGGTCTGCAATTCACTCTCAGATGGTTTGTGGGAAGGAAAGTTCTTTGTGATGTATGTGCCACTTTTCCATGTTTGTGATTGTTTCAAAATTAAAACGAAAAATTTGAGATACAATCAAAGGCAATGTCTAGATCTTATTTTGGATCCATAGGTATATGTATATGTATGTGTATATGCATACGTATAGATAGTTATGACCCACATATATATGAATGTATATGTTGAATATATGTAGTATATATGTACATATACTGTATATGTAAAAAGACAACCGGTGAAATTTGATTCATTGAATATTTGATTGTATTAGACAATCATTCACTTTTTAAGGTGAGAAACTGCTTATCTTCGGAAAGACTTGCTGGATCATTTCCAGGTGAAATTCTACCTGCTGCAAGTTAACCTGGAACCGGGAGTCTAGGTGGAGCACGGCTGGCCGTGCGTCGATAACTACTGGAGGCAGTCAGGGTTCCGTAGTCCATTCATTCTGCTTCTGTGTATGTGAACTATCTTTAATTCTTTTTAATTGCCAAAGAAAATGTAATAAAAACTCACGTAGTAAATATGGGAGAAAGATAGGTGGTGGATACACTGCGTCTATTCTATTCTTTTCTCTATTTTTATTTATTTATTTTTTGCTTTTTAGGGCCACACTGCAGCATATGGAGATTCCCAGGCTAGGGGTCGAATCGGAGCTACAGCTGCTGGCCTACACCACAGCCACAGCCACAGCAATGCCAGATCCGAGCCCCTTCTGCCACCTGCACCACAGCTCATGGCAACACCAGATCCTTAACCCACAGAGAGAGGCCAGGGATTGAACCTGCAACCTCATGGTTACTAGTCAGATTCATTTTTGCTGTGCCACAACGGGAACTTCCTTTTCTCTATTTTTACTGTATCTATTTAATTCTTTTCTTGAAAATAGCCTGTGTTGGCAACTGTGATTCCACAAGTGGCAAGATCCTGGGCTAGTGAGAGTATAAATAGTTATAAGCATCTTGGAGGGTAATTTGCTTATTGAAGCAGATTTTTTTTTTAATGATCTGTTGAAAACATTAATGTACCTCAAAAAATGGATTGTCTAGATTGGAGTACTTCTCTAAAATGGGATACTCTGGGGGCAATTTTTTAAAATTAGGCAGTTCTATTTTTTTTTTCTTGCCCTACATTCTGACGAAGGCTTGGTTCCCCGGCCAGGCAATCGGGGCTGCAACAGCCCCAGCCACCAGATCTTCCTTTACCGGAGTCGGTTGTCAGTCCTATTTTTATGACATGAAGACATACTTGATATATTTCTACGTGCAAAAGTCAAATGGCAGAATAGTATATGAAGAATGCCTCCATCATAGCGTAGCCATAAATACATTGTGTATGTGGATTGCTATCTACACTGAAAACTTTTTAATAAGACTATATATCCAGGGAGTTCCTGCTGTGGCACAGTAGGTTAAGGACCTGGTATGGCTGCAGCCGTGGTGTAGGTCACAGCAGAGGCTCGGATTTGATCCCTGGCCTGGGAACTTTCATATGCTGTGGATATAGCCATTAAAAAAACAAAACAAAACAAAAAAAAACGGAGTTCCTGTTGTTGCTCAGTGGTTAACAAACGCAGCTAGTATCCATGAGGACGTAAGTTCGATCGCAGGCCTTGCTCAGTGGGTTAAGGATCTGGTGTTGCTGTGAGCCGTGGTGTAGGTCACAGACGTGGCTCAGACCCCACATTGTTGTGGCTGTGGCACAGGCCGGCAGCTACAGCTCTGATTTGCTGCCTAGCCTGGGAACCTCCATATGCCACAGAAAACAAAAGACAAACTAAAATAAAATAGAATAAAATAAAATAAAAAGATGTGTGTTCTTTGAAGGCCAGAACCATATCCTATTTAAAAAAAAAAAAACCTGTAACCCAAAACCTCAAATTCTCACTATACAAATATACAAATTTCTCTGTTGTACAAATTTTAAAGTCATTCAAATTAACAGTGATGATATTATTTTAAGAGAAACTTAATATAAATGTGTAGGGCTAAGAATTTTTAAAATGACCTTTAGGAGTTCCCGTCATGGCTCAGTGGTTAGCGAATCTGACTAGGAACATGAGGTTGCGGGTTCGATCCCTGGCCTTGCTCAGTGGGTTCAGGATCCAGCGTTGCCGTGAGCTGTGGTGTAGGTTGCAGACGTGGCTCAGATCCCGCATTGCTGTGGCTGTGGCGAAGGCTGGCAACTACAGCTCCTGTTAGACCCCTAGCCTGGGAACCTCCATATGCTGCGGGTGTGGCCCAAATAATGTAAAAAAATAAACAAATAAAAATAAAAATAAATAAATAAATAAAATGACCTTTTAAAAAATACCAAAAAAAAAAAAAAATGGAGCAAAGACATTCCAGAAGAAGAAGATGTAGATGGTGGAGTTTTGCTCTATCAGATATTAAGACATGTTCTAAATCTCCAGCAATTAAGACTGTAAGGTAGTGGGAGTTCCCTGGTGGCCTAGCAGGTTAAGGACCTGGTGCTGGCACTTCTGTGGTTCGGGTCACTGCTGTGGGAGATTTGACGATCCCTGGCCCAGGAACTTCTGCATACCATGGACGCAGCCAAAAAAATACTGTAAGGTATAGTTGTAGAGGCACGTGTGACAGAGACAGCATTGCAGATCAGTAAAAGATGCAGATCAATAAAGCCGTTGCTTACTTATACTTTCAAAATGAAACTAGTGGGAGTTCCCATCGTGGCTTAGTGGAAACGAATCTGACTGGTATCCATGAGGATGCAGGTACAATCCCTGGTCCCGCTCAGTGGTTTAAGAATCCAGCATGGCTGTGAGCTGTGGTGTATGTCAGCAGCTACAGCTCCTATTAGATCCCTAGCCAGGGAACTTCCATACGCCTAGGGTGTGGCCCTAAAAAGGCAAAAAACAAAAACCTGGTGCCTTACCTCACATCTTACCCAAGAGGTCAGCCTATCTGTTTTTATATCTTTTTAAGACTTCCCAGAAAGCCATAAAAAAGAGACAACTGCAAATCTTCATGAAATGTCCATCCCCTCCTTTGCATATACACCCTATGATGTGGCCCTCACTCCCTGGAAGCAGCCCATCCTGAAGGTTCACTCTGACAGGGAGAAGTTCTTCCCCTCATGTAGCTGAGACTTGAGCTCTGCTCTCCCATGGGTTCCAATCTGGCTGCTTCCTGCAGAGGCCAAAGGGGACACCCGGCAGACCTGGGCTATAGGAGCCTACCAGGGTCGCCATAACAAAGGACCACAAAACTGGATGACTTAAAACAATGGAAGTGTCTCTCTCACAGTTCTGGAGGCTACAATTAGAAAACCTAGGTGATGGCAGCTCCCTCCAAAACCTCCAACGCAGGATCCTTCCTTGTCTCTCACAGCATCTGGTAGCCCAGGCTGTTCCTGGGTTTATGGCAGCGTAACTCCAATCTCTGCCTTTGCCGTCACGTGGCAGGCTTCCCTCTTCTTTTAAGGACATTAGGCATACTGGACCAGGGCCCACCCTAACGACCTCACCGTTTATTTTTTGTCTTTTTTCAGGGACACACCTGCAGCATATGGAGGTTCTCTGGCTAGGGGTCTAATCGGAGCTGTAGCCGTTGGTTGATACCACAGTCATAGCAATGTGGGTTCCAATCCACGTCTGTGACCTACACCACAGCTCACAGCAACACCGGATCCTTAACCCACTGAGCAAGGTCAGGGATCAAAACTGCGTCCTCGTGGATGCTAGTCAGATTTGTTTCCGCTGCGCCACGGTGGGAACTCCCCTAACGACCTCATCTTCCCTTGATTACATTGGCCAAGACCTTACTCCCAAATATGGTCCCACTGGCACTTTTGAGGGGGACATGGTTCAATCAGGAACCGAAATACCAGCCTCGTTTCTGCCTTCCTGAACAGGACTTGCTGTCCCAAGACCTGGGGCTCCCACAGCCTGGGGGGAGAAGGGGAGCTCTGTGCTCGAGTGAATCTGGGGCTAATTCAAGCCACCCACCAGACACCACGTGGGGCCCACCAGGCCCAGCACGATGCAAAGTGGTCTTAGAGCCACGTAACCTGCAGTCCAGTCCTAGGTCCACCCTTCACTGGTGGTGAAACCTCGCACCAGTCATGCCCATTCTGAGCCTCAGTTTTTCCCTCTGTAAAATGGGAAGTGACAATGGGTACCTCGAAGGCTTGTTGCGAGGGTCAGATGGGATGGCTTTTGGGGGAGTTTCTGGGATGTAGCTGGCACAGGGTTGACTCAGTAAATATCAGCGCTCTCTCCATTAGGTTCCCAGACAGGAAGCCCCGCCCTGCCACCTGGTGGTGCCCCTAAAGGGCACAGCCGGTCATATACTAAGCCCGCCCCCCCAGGCATGGTCCCTGCAGCTGCCCACTAGCGTCACCATGTCTGAGATGAATGACCCCTGGGAAAGGGCAGTCTGACACCAAGAGAAAGCCAGTTACCACTGGGAAAGTCGTGGGACTGTCCTCACTCACGTCACGAAGCGAAGGCCTGACCCTTCAGAGAGGAGCAAAAAGGACAGAAGGCCGACTTCTCAGGGTGCGGCCCGGCCGGCTCTCCTTCCCTTTCCCCTTTTCAGCGTCTGGCCCCACTGAGATTTGGGAATGTTTATTTTTTTTGGTGGGAAAACAGAGTAGGATAAAATATTTCCCTGCGTCTGGAGAGCTATTTTGAGCTGGGCCAGCCTGGTGATGCTCCTGGTGACGGACGCTGGCTGACCCGGACTGGGGCCCGGCCTTCCGGCCTCTCTGCGTCCCAGGCCTCAGGCTCCCGCACAGCCAGCGGGAGCCTGGGTGCCCAGTCCTACCCGGTGACTCATTCCAGTGGGGACTTGGGGGAGCCTTGAGGGCTCCTTGGACCTTGTCTCCCAAGGGGCGGGGGAAACACCGAGGCCTGTGCTGCCCCCTCCTGGGGATTTTGACAGAGAAACTCAGACGGAGCCTCTTAGACTTGTCACGTGCTTGTGAATCACTGGGATCTGGTGGATGGGTTCTGATTCAGCAGGTCTGGGGCAGGGCCGGGGAGTCTGTGTTTCCAACAAGTCTGAGAATCTGCTGATGCTGCTGGACCACCTCTTAAGAGCGAGGGCCTGGAGAAGCCCCGAGGCCTCCAGGGTGGGCCTTCGGTGAGCAGCTGGGGCTCGGAGATGAGCCCTTCCCTTCACTGCAGCAGCCCTCACCTCGCCGTCCAGAGCTCCCTGAATATGCTCCCGGAGCCCTGCCTCCCGGCCCTGGGACCGTCCCCTCCATCGGTTCCTGCTTCACTGTCAGGATCAAGAAGCCTCAGGATGCCCCTTCCTCCTGCTGAGACTGGCCCCAGGGAGCGCCTCCTCCAGCCTCTCGTAGGAGAGAAATCCCCACCTCTGCTGCGGCTGCAAGGAGGCTCGCAGCTTCCCGGCTCCGTGGTCAAGGCAGGGAAGCCCGGGTTCCTAGGAGGCTCCCATCCCGAGGCCTGCCTCTGCAGCTCCTGGACTTTCCTGCCCCGGACGCCACACAACAGCAGCAGCTGCTGGAGGGAGATTTATGTGATGCCACTGGAGTTTCAGAAAGAAGAGAGGGCGTGTGTCCAGAAGGAAGGAAGAAACCCAACATTTATTAAGGTCCTATTGTGCGGCCGGCATATTCGCAAACAATCCTTGCTCCCAGCCCGTGGCCCCGGGAGGCGCACACTTGCCTGAAGTTCATGGTGTGGTTGAAGTAAGACAAAGCCTCGGTGACTCGTCCGCAGTCTGAGGAGGGGACAGAGGCCGGGCTGGCTTCACAGCACAAAGAAAGAGGAGGCCGTGGTGGATGGGGGAGGGGGCCTGCATCCTCGGCTGGAACCCGACTTCTTTCTAGAAGCCAAGGAGGTTGGTATGGGTTAGGAAAAGTCCAGGGCCAAATCAGATTGGCTTTCCAGAAGCACACGGTAGACACTGAGTGGAGATGGAGGCGGGAGGTGTGGACGCTGGCAGAGGTCCAAGGAGCCTCTAGTGAAGTCCCTTCCACACCTGGGATTCTGTGTGGCAATCCTGTTGTTTGTCTACACTCACATGCATTTTCTCACAGCTGCCTGTGAGCAGATGGGGAAAATATCAACCCCATTCTACAGATGGGGAAAACCGAGGCCCACAAGGCAGCCCATTCTGCCCAGACTCAGTGACCCCGACACAGGCCCCCTCAGCCCACCCTTCCTCTCTAATGGTTCTTTTGGCTCCTGTCAGCGGTCCAGGGCCCTGGCTCGGCTGACAAGGAGTGCGTCTGCTGTTGAGGCTCAGATGCCCACATGCCTGGGCTGCGACAGGGAGTGCCCCCAGAGCCCAGGCTGGGGGGCACCCAAAGGGGTTCCACTTGGCTGCAAGCCCTGGGGCCTGGGCATCTGGGGAGTTTCAGAAAGCAAAAGGCTTTTCCTTCTCACTCTTGGGGGCAGGGGAGATGTCTCTAGATGCTGAAATGGCAGGAGCCGGAGAGGGTGCAGGCCTGGTCCAGCCCAAGGCAAGGCCTGGGCCTGAGGCTGGGTGGGAGGAAGTGTGCGGGGGGCAGGCAGGAATGAGCTGGGGGAAGTCAGTGCCTGATCAAGGGCAAGCCATCGGAGCAGCAAGACTGAAAGACCTCAGGCTAGAAAGCCAGACCTGGAGTTCCCGTTGTGGCTCAGCGGAAACGAATCCGACTAGGAACCATGAGGTTGTGGGTTTGATCCCTGGCCTCGCTCAGCGGGTTAAAGATCCGGCATTGCTGTGAGCTGTGGTGTAGGTTGCAGACACAGCTCAGATCCTGCACTGCTGTGGCTGCTGATTAGACCCCTAGTCTGGGAAACTCCATATGCTACAGGTGCAGCCCTAAAAAAAAAAAAAAGATTAAAAAAAAAAGGAAAGAAGAGAGGGAAAGGAGGAGGACCACGATGCCATAGAGAAAGGGGAAATCCTTAAGAAGCGGGAGGATGTAATCCGGGTCCCTGGTGGGGGGGTGTGACCTTACTGAGGAACCTGGCTGCTTCCTCCCTTACAGCCAGAGGAAAGTCAGGGGTTTGTGTCCATGTGTGTCCAGATATAAGCGGATCAGTAGAAACAGTGGTTGGGAGAAGTGTCTGAATTTGGGTTCCTCCAGCAGAGCATGAGACAAGGAGTTGCGTGTGGGTCATTCCCTTAGGAGGGGATCCCAGGAAACACTGTTCCAGGAGTGGGGTTGGGAGGCAGGGAGAGGAAGCCAGCAAAGAAGGGCAATGTTACCAAGCCCGTTAACACTGGGCAACTAGGGCTTAATGTGGGGGAAATGCCTCCAGGAGAGCTGGGTTATTTTAATTAACTCCTATCGCTCCCTGGTTGACCAAGGGCCATCAGCTTCCCAGTATTTCAGCGCCTGCACAGAGCCGAGCAGGTCCCTGTGCCAGAGACAGCCCTCGGGTGGAAGCTGCTGCTGGCAGGTGGACTCAGCCAGCCTGCCCTGAAACGGAAAGGCTTAAAGGGGCGATGGGTGGACCGCCACCAGCATCTCAGCATAGGCTGCAGATGACCATTGCTGCTTGAGAGTCCAGGGTTTGTGCTACAATATGAGGCAAGGTCACGGTCTGAGGGGGAGATTTGAGGGGAGAAGAAATGCCATTTAGTTGGGGTGTCCTAAGTGAGGCTGCACGGGCCCGCGTGCTGAAGCTATTGATCAGGCTTCGACTTTAATGCACAGGCAACCACCTTCCCCGCAGCATCCTCACTGTGCTGAGTCTGCAGGGCTGCGGAAAGCACACGGCGCAAACATGCTGCAGGCGACAAGAAGCAGTAGAAAGAACACTGGATGTGGAAACACGCCAAGCCCTGGTTCCACCTGAGATGTGAGATGTCAGCACCCAGTTGGTAAAATGGTGCTAACTTACCTCCCAGGACTGTTGTGAGAATGAAGAGACATGGGGCAAATGAGAGCTCTCTGTAAATAAGAGCACTGGGTGGCGCAGCGGAAGTGAACCCGACTAGGAACCAGGAGGTTGTGGGTTGGATCCCTGGCCTCACTGAGTGGGTTAAGGATCCGGCATTGCCATGAGCTGTGGTGTAGGTTGCAGATGCGGCTCGGGTCCTGTGTGGCTGTGGTGTAGGCCGGCAGCTATAGCTCCGATTTGACCCCTAGCCTGGGAAATTCCATATGCTGCTGGTGCGGCCCTAAAAAGCAGAAAAACAAAAACAAAAACCCCACTGTGTGCACGGAAGGATTATTACTTCCAGAAGCCAACTGGTACCTGTAAGATGCCCCAGAGAAAGATGCGCTGAAGATAAGCTTCCCAGTAAAACCCACACAAGAGCACGAGCAAACCCCTGGGAGGTTAACTCGAGACATGATACTGAAAGTGTGGCCTGTGGTCCAGGAGCGTGAGCATCACCTGGGATCTCGTTAAAAACACAGAACTGAGATCCCAGCTCAGAACTGAATCCAAATCTACCGACTCAGTGTCTGCATTTTAACAAATGCCCAAGCCGTTCCAATGCACAGAGAAGCAGCAGACTCACTCACTGGTCCTGTGCTCTGGTCAGGACATGCCTCTGTCCCCTCATTCACCCCTCTGACTTCTGGGTAGCTCGGCTTAGATTTTGAGCTCTAGTCTGGATCTGCTCCAGGAAGAGACCGAGCCTGAATTATGCCTCCTCTTCCTCCTTTAACAAGACTGTCTTATTGCTGAGCTGGAAAATTATTATAACTATATTCTCAATAATGATTCTGAAGAAACAAGAGATGAGATGATAGCATCATGTTCCGGATAGTATGATAATGCATTTCCGAAATTTACCTTCTAAAGAGGTTTAAATTGGAGTTCCCATCGTGCCTCAGTGGTTAACGAATCAGACTAGGAACCATGAGGTTGCGGGTTTGATCCCTGGCATCGCTCAGTGGGTTAAGGATCCAGCGTTGCTGTGAGTTGTGGTGTAGGTTGCAGATGCGGCTCGGATCCCATGTTCCTGTGGCTGTGGTGTAGGCCGGCAGCTACAGCTCCGATTACACCCCTGGCCTGGGAACCTCCATATGCCACGGGTGCGGCCCCAAAATGACAAAAGACTAAATAAATAAATAAATAAATAAAAATAAAGAGGTTTAAATGAACAACAACAACAACAACAACAGTGTCCTGTTGCTTAATTTATTTGAACTGTGACAACCCGGAAAAGTCGTATGAAATGACTCATTCCCTGAGGGTTCTGAATAAGATTCTAAAATCACCACCCATGGTTTTCCTGCACTTTGAAGTGACAGAACAAATGACAGCAGAGATGGGTACCATCCTCTTGAGTCCAGAGTGGCTGATACACAAATATCTCGCAACAATAACATCCTCACCCAAAAACAGCCTGCCTAAGGATGTTATTTCTGGGAGGAGAATTGTTCAGCTATCAGGTTAAGTAGGAATTGGATAAAGCAGCATTCTGCTTCCATCCATCTTCTGCTTTAAGCCTCTTAGCGCTTGTTCAAATTCACATGGCTTGTCAGGATTCAAACCTGGGCTTGTTGGGCTTTTTTAAAAAAATTTAAAGCAAGTACGTTTTCAGTCAGTGTACGTGTGAGCACTGGAAAAGAGACAAAGGCAGAGTGAGCCTTCTCAGAAGTACAAATCTATTGTGTTTCAATTCTTTTTTTCAACATATAGATCATCAAGTCTCACCTGCTTAAAAACGCTGATAAATCTGCAAGGAGAGGCAGCAGGCTGTTTTTTTCACTGCCCTTTCTTGGAAAGGCCTCGCATATATGGTGCTTTTACACGCCACTTCCTCTCATCTGGAGTTTGTGACACATAATTAAACTCACATCGAATTGAGCATTTCTGTATGAAGGCATGTGAGGCTGATGAAAAGTTCACATTATAGACCAATGCCAAGATCCTCTGCCCTTCTAAAAGTCAGTCTTGTGTTTGGTGGCACAAATACATCCCTCTCTAGCAAGCAGGAACGCGTGGCTCAGCATGATGCCTACTAGCATTTAATTTATGAGTTTGGGTATATGATTTATCTCTGAGCCTTCAGTTTTACAAACCGGAGGTGATAGGTATAAATACTAGACTTAAAAAATAGTGCCAAACCCTGTGCCTGGCATTTTTATAACCACACTTCTAGTCTTCACAATAATCCTATAAGGTCAGAAATACTCACTTTCTATTATGGGGAATGCGACTTCCTCAAGTTTTTATGATCAACGAACAGAGGAACCTGGGACTCACATCCAGACCACTTGACCACTATTTCCTGTGCGCTATCCCAGGTGCTACTTTTAGTCTCCTATCCCAGAAAGCTATTGACAGAACCTCATAAAGAAATGAATTTTAAAGCACTTTTAACTAAAAGCGCTATACAGTTTTAAGGACGTTAAGCAATGTTACACTAGAGAGGGAGAATAAGGGTGATGTATTAATTTCCAGAGAACACCTTATTTCTAAAGTTCTCAACTTACATAATAAAATAGAAAACAATTCAGTTGAGAAACAGGCAAAGAATATTTTCCCATAGATATGTTAACGGCCAACAAGCACATGAAAAATGCTCATCATTAACTATCAAGGAAATGTAAATAAGAACCACAGTGAGCTACTACTTCATATACTAGGTATGGCTATGGTTAAAAAGGCAAAGTACAGGAGTTCCTGTTGTGGCACAGTGGTTAACGAATCCAACTAGGAACCATGAGGTTGCAGGTTCGATCCCTGGCCTTGCTCAGTGGGTTAAGGATCCGGCATGGCCGTGAACTGTGGTGTAGGTTGTAGACGCGGCTTGGATTTCGCGTGGCTGTGGCTGTGGCAATATAGCTCCTGTTAGACCCCCTAGCCTGGGAACCTCCATATGCCAAGGGTGTGGCCCTAGACAAGGCAAAAAGCCAAAAAAAAAAAAAAAAAGACAAATTACAGCAACTGTGGGTGAGGATGTAGAGAAACTGGAACTCTCCTACACTGCTGGTGAGAATGTAAAATGCGCAGTGATTGCAGAGGTCGGCACTTCCTCAAAGTGCTAAATATAATTACCATTAGCAAGCATTGTTCATAAGAACCCCAAAGTGGAAACAACCCAAATGCCCACCACCAAATGGAGAGAACATGGTATATCCACACAATGGACTGAGCCATAAAAAGGAATGGAGCGGAGTTCCCATCGTGGTGGAGCGGTTAACGAATCCAGCTAGGAAACATGAGGCTAGGAACCACAAGGCTGCGGGTTCGATCCCTAGCCTTGTTTAGTGGGTTAAGCAACACGACGTTGCTGTGAGCTGTGGTGTAGATTGTAGACGCGGCTCAGATCCTGCGTTGCTGGCAGCTGTAGCCCCGATTAGATCCCCCTAACCTGGGACCCTTCATATGCCGTGGGTGCGGCCCTAAAAAATAAAATAAAAATAAATAGGAATGGAGCACTGATAATGCCACAACATGCATGAACCTTGAAAATACTACAGTAAGTGAGGAGTTCCCATCATGGCTCAGCGGTTAACGAATCTGACTAGCATCCACGAGGACACAGGTTCGATCCCTGACCTCGCTCAGTGGGTATGCAGCTCGGATCCCGCGAGGCTCTGGCCAGATTAGATGGACCCACCCCCTAGCCTGGGAATCTCCATGTGCCAGGGGTGCAGTCCTAAAAGATACATGCCACAGCATCCACAACATAAAGCTTGAAAATACTACACCAAGTGTGTAGCTCCTGTCGTGGCTCACCTGTTAACGAATCCGACCAGCATCCGTGAGGGCACAGATTCGATCCCTGGCCTCGCTCTAGTGGGTATGCGGCTCGGATCCCGCGTGGTTGTGCCTGCTGGCCACAGCTCCAGTTAGACTCCCTAGCTTGGGGAATCTCCATATGCCATGGGTGCGACCCTTAAAAAGTCCAGAATAGGCAAATCCACAGAGACAGAAATTAGTTTAGTGGATGACTAGGGTGGTGATGGTTTTAAGGGCCAGGACCTAGGATGGTTTGGGGGGGGTGGTCAGGGCCTAGGAGTAGCGTGGCAATGGTTTCAGGGGTCAGGGTCAGGCCCTAGGACTAGAGTGGTGATGGTGATGGTTTGGGGGGCGTCAAGGCCTAGGAGTAGGGTGGTGATGGTTTCAGGGGTGACGGCTAAGGGTTTCTTCAGGAGGCCCACCTACTTACTTCTTAAAAAGGAGAAAACAAACACCTTCCCTTTTTTTGTCTTTATACCTCTCTCTCTAGGGCAGAGGCTTCCAGGCCAGGCTATAGCCTCCAGCCTACTGGGCAAGGTCAGGGATCGAACCTGCAACCTCATGCTTTCTAGTCAGATTCCTTAACCACTACACCATGACAGGAACCGCTGCTCAGGTACTTCAAATGCTGAACTTTATACTTTAAGTGGGCGAACTGCGTGGCATGTGCATTTACCTCAGTGAAGCAGTTTTCTCTAAGTTCATCTTAAACTGTATCTGCAGTACGAAACATTTACCAAAGTTTAAACCAAATGTTTTTAATCTTATCACTGTCTATAACAGGGTTTTATTAATTTTGTAGCATTTGCATCAAAATCTCTGAATATCTTTCACAGGGATGACAAATTTACATTTAATTTATGGACTTAAAACATGAAATACTAATAGATCTAATGCTACAACTTTCAGTAAAAGGATGCCTTGAGATCCAGGTACGGCATCAGCATCCACCCACTTAATCAGGAAACCTAAGAGCCACTCTCATCCTTCCTTTAGCCCTCATCTCCATTTCATCAGCAAGCAACCCTGCTTGTCAACTCCATAAGGGTAGGATTTTCTGTTTATTCATTATGGTATATACTTGGTGCTTAGAACAGCACCTGGCACAGAAAAGATGCTCAAAGAATATTTGTCAAAAAAATTGAAATTCATGCTCTCCTTGAAATTAACACCTTAAAAAAATTCAAATCCCTCACTTGATAAATACATACTCATTTTTAAAAATTCTATGGAAATTTCATTTGCCATTTCAGTTGCTGAAACTTATTAAGGCTAAATTCTCAAAGGGAGAAAGGTATGCTATGGTGCCAGAATATGCCGAAGTAGAACATAACTTTATTCAAGTTTGCTCTTGTTACCTGATCCATGAATATTTAAGAGATATTTTATTTTATAAAAACTTACACCTGTAAGGAATTGACCATAACAGAGGGCTTAACCTGGAATACATGGATAGACTTAGGGGCCTATGAACCCCTAAAAATATACTCAAAACCTAACATGTATATTGGCATGTGTAGCTTTTCGGTGAGAGAGTTCATAGCATAATCAGAATTTCAAAGAAGTCTATGACCCAAGAGGTTAAAAAAATTACTTAACTAGAAATAGTCACAAAGTCTTTTAAACATGAATTTGTACAATAAAATAATATCCAACAGCTCCATCTATGGGTATAAGTCATTATCACCTAGCAGGAATAACGACAACTAGAGATCAGTGCATCTTGTGAATGCTTGTGTTATAATCTTCAGTGTCACTCTAGTGGGAGTTTATTAACTATTGGATCACAGTTTTTTCTTTCCAGGTATAGATGCAAAAATTAGGAGACCGTTGATGAATTCTACTTACAGTACTTCAGCACCAAAAAAACTGGGCAGTTATGCTGATATGTATATGTACAGTTCAACATTTGTCAGTCTTAAAATGCTTATTTATAGTGAAATCTATATAAAACCGTTAAAAACTTTTCTATTTACATTCTTTAAAAAAAATGAAAAGTATAGTTTCCTTTGCCACAACTTGTCAAAGCTGACTCCTACCCTCCCACCCTCGTACCCCTCACTCTACTTGTGACACACAGTGATCAACAAGACCCAAACATATTGCTTAAACAAATCATGTCCTAAAAAGGTAGAATGCTTAAAAACGTTACATTTTAGAGCTTAAACGAACTTTTTATACATTTCAAAGGCGGGGTTAAACAAAAGCATGTAAAGGCTATCTTCAAAGTCTCAGTCCAACACGAATGTGCAATTTCAATGTTAAGATAGCATCATATGAATAATTTGTTTTCCTGAACATAACTGAATATTTCCTTTGGGCCAGAAAATGTTTCTTTTCCTCTGTTTCACAATGAAACATTTTCTCATAAGTTTCCTTAAAAGGAGAAGAGGGAGGGTGGGAGGTGGAAAGGGTAGGCAACCCTGGTTTACAGGAAGTTTGTCAGAAGGAATATGGCCTGCTTTGAAATGTTTACATTTAAATAAATAGAAGGCAAGGGTGCTGCCTAGAGCACAAAGAAACAACACAATAAATTAGCATACAATTGGTGAGAATGTACAAGCCACCCAAAAAGCCCTTCCTACCAGTTAGGAATCTGATTTCCGCAATCCAACAAGGATCCTTTAATGCCAGCATTTCTCTAGATATGTTATAAAATATGAACTGAGCAGGTGTAAAATGTTAACCAATTCAGTTCTCCCGGGGATTTGCATAAACACATAAGATTAAAAAAAAAAAACAACTGTTCTGGGCACTGTTTCAAAATACAAACTATTCACATTCTCCTTTTTTTTGATGGTGGTTTGCTCAGTAGAAACCAGTTTAGAAACATTCACAGGAAAAGTCTCTTTCCACTGCAAGACAAACTCTTCCATCCACACGGTCCAACAGAGAATTTCAGGTCTTATGTCACTGTAGAGGTGCATTTTTTTTTCTTTTTCTTTTTTAAAAAAAGTACATTCCCCTGTGAGTTTTATCTTGTTTTAAAATGCTACTCCTGCAGCAATTCTTGTTGAAACACTGCTGTTTCAGGATCTACAGCCTAAGCATGGGCAAAGTGCTCTCTTCAGACAGCAAAACAGAAGGGTTTCCCTGGACACTTGGTAACCAAGTAGGTTTTAAAGTGCACTCCTGTGTCCAAACACTAGGACCGATCAGCAGAACTCTGAGAGGGGCTGGGTTCAGTTCCATCTTCTGTGCTACTGTCTATGTCCTGCTCCATCGCCGTCTCATCATCATCCAGCTGTTGACTGGTGAAATTGTTCAGTTCAAGGAGCCCGCTGGGCTCTACTACCACATTGGAGCTCGAGTGGCAAGGAATAGCATACTGGGGAATGGCCTGAAAGAGAAGACACAGCAGAGAAGCCTTATGATTAAAAAAAAAAAGCTAACAGAAGGAGTTTCCTGACAACAATAAGGAAGGAAAATAGGAAACTGACATTTATTGGACAAATACTAAATGCCAGGCACCGTGCTAGATACTTTCACATATGATATTCTACTAAAATCTCCTAACAACACTATAAGGAAAATATCATTCCCATTTTACAAATGAGGAAACTAAGATGGTAAATGACTTAATCAAGGTCACACAGTCGGTCAGGATTAACGGCAAGATTCAAATCCAAGTCGTCTACAATTCAAAGTGATCTTTCCACTCCTTGATGGCGCCTCTCTTCTAACAAAGGAGGCTGAAGTCTGTGCCTAATTCAAGAGAAAGACTTTGAAGGACAATTTTATTTGGTCATTAGGCAAATTTTAAAAGTAAATGTAAATATAATCGGATTTTGCTTACAATTATTTGTGGTATCTGCTGATACCACAATATATTTTCAGCCCTTTGGTAGTTCAAAGGGGCAATTATTTGTTTGGGTCACATAACACTCTTCATTAAAAATAGAAGTAGAGAGGACAAAACTGTCTTTTAAACAATAAAAATACCAATAGGTAAACACATATTATGCTCATATTGCCTCGTCAGATTCTTCTTTCTCATTACCTACCTTCTTAAAAGGTGTATCAGTTCATACCACACCCCAGCTTAAAACTCTACAAATGTTTTCTGCTATACTTGTTATAAAATTGAACTCCTTACCATGGCTCCAGCCTTATGCCAAACTTAAGTTGTATCACAGGGCCTTTGCACCAGTTTTCCCCTCTTCCTGGAATACTCTTCCTCCAAATCTTTAGCTTTCTCTTGAATCTGCATCTTATCTCAAATGCTTAGAGTAAAAAGCTTTGAGAAACCTTCCTTCAATGTCCTTGAAACCAGAGTATTGGGTCGCTCCCCCCCATTATATTCTGTTACATTTCCTTCATTGCATTTATCATCTATTTTGTTTTTTTATCTCCCTTAAAACGTAAGCTCCAACTGGGTACAGATCAGAGCACAGATCTTGACTATCTTTTCACTGCTAAATGCCCAGAGCTTTGAACAGGGGTTGGCACACATCAGATGCTCAGTAAATGAATAATGCATGTTTAATGTTAAAAAAAAAACAAAAAACCCAGAGCAAAGTTGGCCATCAGCACTCTGAAAATATACCTAACCAAAACAACCTTCTACTGGGGGGAGAGGCAAATTTAATTTTAACACTATCAAGAAAACAGTGCAAGGAGTTCCCATTGTGGCTCAGCAGGTTGAGAATCTGACTAGTATCCATGAGGAAGCGGGTTCGATTCCTGGCCTTGCTCAGTGGTTAAGGATCCAGCATTGCCATGAGCTACGGTGTAGGTCATGGATGCGGCTCAGGTCTGGTGTTCCTATGGCTGTCGTATAGGCTAGCAGCAGAGGCTCTGATTCAACCCCTACCCTGAGAACCTCCATATGCCACAGGTATGGCCCCAAAAAGACAAAAAGTAAGAAAAGAAAGAAAGAAAAGAAAACAGTGCAAGATGCTTAGGCACTGATTCTAGTGTGGTGAAGTTTGTTTGTTTGTCTTCCCTCATCCTCGTCCCTGTGCCACCTAGCCGATCACTGTGCAACAGTCTCCGCTGGGGTCAGGATTTTAGTTCCGCTCTGGCTCTTGACTTGCTGTGGACTTCTGAATAAGTCATTTTACTTCATTGAATTTTAGTTTAACCTCGTGTAAAATAAGATAATTGGAGAAGATACACTCTAAAGATCCTTGCAAGTTCTATACTTCTACATACAATTCCACATACATAAACTCCTTCAGAATAGAAGATGCATTTACTCCTCTAGGAGCACACCTAGCACAGTGCCTGGAACACAGAGGTTAAACGATACATGTAGAACGAACGAATGAATGAACGAATGAAACACAGATTATTCATCTACAAAGCACAATGCTTTTCACTCAAAGCATTTAATACCAAACGTGCTGAATTTTTACAGAACAGTTTTCAAGGAATCAAAAAACTTTTGCAGTCTTCCTTCACTCATGCCAAAAGGTCATTTAATTGGTAAAAATCAATACTCTGGGTCAAAGCTAAGCATAACCAATGAGACCTGACCATTTTCTAAAACTATGTTAATGATGATTATAATAACAGGAGCTATCCTTATTGAGTATTACTCTATGTCAGACACTTAACGAGCTGCTTCATATAAGTTTTCTCAATCCTCAAAACAAGCTGGTGAGGTAAGTGTTATTGTTTCCATGTCACCACAGGTATTGAAACTCAGGAGAGAGGTTCACTCTGTCGCTCAAAGCCACGATGCCGCCAAGGAGTACAGCTGAAACTCGAATCTAGCTATTTCTGACTCCAGAAGCTCAGTTCCTAATCATTATGCTCCTTTCCCCTCTGACACAGCAACCCAGCATATGGTACATGCTAGAAGTTAGCTGAGTATTCTGTAGAGAACCTACTCATTAGCTAACATGCTTGATACATGAAACAAATTCCATTTTCAACCCTGTTCATAAAATACAGAAAATAACTTCCAAATAAACTACTCAAAATTTCAATTTACTGGGTATACCAATTTAAATCCCCAGGAGCCACAGTAAATTTCAGTAAAAACAGTTTAATAGCTATCATTTATTGGGCAATCATACAAGCTAGGTACCATACTAGGTGCTTCATTTCCATTTTGTGTACGTGTAAAGTAGGCATTCCTTATTTTCATTTTCCTGACGAGAAAACTAAGGCACAGGAAGGTTAAGCAGTCTTGCTAAAGTCACACAGTGAAGGGCAAAGCCAGGAAACTACTCCTATCCCATCAAACCCTACCGCTTCAGGGTAGAAAATATGTAACAAATCCCTTTGGTCAAGGATTATTTAGTTCACTAACGTTTGATTTTACAGGAAGGAACAAATTATTTGAATAATTCAACAGCCAGATCTATCTGCATCTAAGAATCTCCCCTACACTTGGTTATGTCATATTTGGATTAACATCGGTCAGTTTACATTCTCTCATGGCTAGGCATCACAGGAAAGGCAAAATTTACTACAGAACTTCTAAGTCACACCATGGTGAATCTACAGTAAATACCAGACTATGTTTCAATGAATTCAAATTCTCAATTAACTAAAATGCACTGCTCTGAAACCTTTCAAGCAAAAAATGACAAATGTTAAGAAAACAGCCTGACATCTTGCAAGGAAAGAGGGAAATAAAACACACAACTTCTAAAAGCTAGTCTGGACCCAGAACTCTTCAGTCTGGACCTGTTACACACAATGACAGATGAGCTTTAAAATGAGGGGATGTGAGGCACAGGAAGATCTACTGTCGATGAATAACCCATCACATTCACGAGCCTGTACTTACCAAGCAGGACAGTAACCATAACAAGAGTTTTCAATAACAATAACAACGATTGAAATAAAAAGCAAAGCTTTACAGTTAATCCCAAGTTAGGTGTAAAACTAAATTACTAAGAAACATTCTCTTACATGCTTCTCCAGATATTTTAGTTCATTAAGGTCTTATTGTCCTGAAAACCATAAATTTGAATCAAGATCAAGAACTCTTGTTTTTGCAAGGAAAGAGTCCCTGAAATTAACTTGAAATAGGAGTAAAACCCAGTTACATCCCAGAAGGACAAACTAATTATACCCTTTGGGCAAAGACTGGGGAGCCCCAGGTTTGTCTTGGGAAGCTGTTGATCTTCTAGGTTGACTTGCTGATTCAACACTGGCAAGCGTGACTTGCATCCCTGGACACTTGAGCTCAGAGCTCTTGACTGCCTCTATGGTGTGCTGTGTGACAATATCTCTCAATTTTCTAGGACTCCCTTCTAGAAAACAAATATAAATTTGCATCTTTGTAGTAGGTAGCAAATCAAATTTGTCATACGCTGTCTCAAAGATAATCTCTCTGCCATTTTGGCTTCGCTCTTCCTGTGACATTCCAAAACACACCAAACCCAAAACCCCCGAGATGCCCAACATTGCTTGTCTTCCTTCCAGTTCTTACCTGGATGATAATTTCTGCTGGGCTCTCTTCAGCTTTCTTTTGGCCTACATTCTGAATACGCATGAACTGGCCTGTCGTAGGCACTCCTGGTGCATCGATTTTCCTTGTCGTTAGGGGAGGGCCAACAGCAGATGGACTTGAACAGGACTCTCTACATTTCTGTTGCTGGGGAGTGGAATTCGCCATCCCTGCCACCACCACGTGGGTGGTGGGTAAAGATCCTGCTTCAGCAGTGAGCATACTAGTGGCCAGAGCCTTCTTTGGGGGGTCCACTACCACATGCTCTACATTTGTATCAATCTGAGCTTCCATCAAAGACATTTTCAAAATGTCTGACACTGCTGTCTTCTCAGAGGCCTGAATGGGAGATATGCTTGTAACTGGTGATGTCAACTTAGGCACAGAACTGCCACCAGTTATCTTTGTAACTGTGGGAGGCTGGCGCCCCTCAAAAGTTATCTTTGTAACAGAGGATCCTTGGGTTATAATTGGCTGCTCCACCTGAAAACAAATTGGGGTTGTGTGTGTTACAGCTACATCTCTTTGAGAAAACCTATCAAATACCCCAGACAATACGGCAAAAAGAAACATTCGTGTGGTACACCGGGAAGATATTTTGAAGCTCGGTGTTTTAATAAGAGGGCTGGATGGGAAAGTGTCTGGTTACTTTTAAGAAACCTAGCCACAGAGGAGGCATTAAAAGACCCTTCGTTCAGCCAGCCAAGGTTGATAGCGGTACAGGAAAAGTCACAGCAGCCTTGTTTTCCTTTGGGATTTACATTCCCAAACAGTACACCTCAACCCATCTCGAATTATTTGACATAATCTTCAGCTTTTTAAAATAAGAAGTAGGGTCTTTTTTCACTCTTTTGCTTCAAAATACATTTATACAAACATATGCTCTCTCTCTCTCTCTCTCTCTCTATATATATATATATGTATTTCTAATACACATATAACACACTTATTACTCCAAAGCCACTGATTTTCCTTAATATTATTTTTCTTTTCAATATCCACCGACAATTCCTCTGAAATCTACACAATAAATCTAGAAGATAAATTTATTAACCAAATATTGATGGTGTAAACTACAAAGGAAGATGGTCAATGAAGTTCCTTAAAAGACTGTACCTTACTTAGCATTATTGCCACAGAAATAAAAGTTTACAGGCATGGAAATAAATATTTTATACTTTAAAATAATTTAGGGATATTGCTTCTATGCACTGGTGATCAATGCTGAAGTGATTTCATTAAAAACTGCCTGGAAAAAATCAAGTTCTGAGTGCTATGCTTTTTTGCTTCATATATTGACATATGCATTTTCTTCCCTATTGTCAACCTTCTGAAGGGATAAAGTAATACCAGCGTAATGAGGCTTTTGAGTTTCCTCTTCCCAGGAGAATGCACTGCTAATCACCATAGGGTCATGATGTTCTCATTTTTTTCCGTGAACAGAGAAGTTTAACTTTGCATGCTATCAATATTCCGTTACCTGGCTTGCCGGCTGTTTCTCTGACGAGGCTGGGAGCGGCATTTGGCTCTGAGGGGTTTGGGGTTGCACGTAGATTTTTGGTTGGTTCGGAGCCTGCTGCAGTTTGGGGAGTTGCTGCGTGGTTTTCACTGCAAGCACCTGTACTACAGTTTGTGGGGGCTGTGCCATTAAGGTAGGAAGCTGCCTGTCTTTGGCCACCGTGGGATGCTGTGTGTGCTGTACATCTGGCTTGGGTTGTGCTTGTTCTTGCTGGAGAGGGGTGAGTTTTTGATGCCTGATGGAAAGTTGGGGCATTTGCGGGAGTTTGTGCTGGAGCTGGTCTGCCTGCAGGTGGATGGTCTGCTTCTGTTTAGTCTGGAAGCACTGCAGAGTTTTCACTTGCAGCTGAGTCTGTTCCAGCTGTGGCTGGCTAAGTTTCTGCTGTTTAGCTGACTGTGACTGAGTCAGGGCAGATCGATAAAAAAGACCTGTCTGAGGGTCTAAAGTGTCCATCTCTTCAACCTCGCCCTCCTCAGTTCCAAGTTCCTCGCTGTGTTTGGTAAAAGCAGTGTGACTGCTTAATGCCTAAGTGAAAAAGGCACAAAGTAAGAATGAAATAAGAAAAACACCTACATTGCTACATTTTCCTCGAACTCGAAAAAACTTGATAATGAGAAATCATTCAAAAATTTTCAAAGGGGAGACCCTAAAAAAGACCAAAAAACTTTAAGGTTTCTAAACATAAAAGAGACTACTTTAGATTGAGACTCTTATAATTTCAACTCTTAGACATTAAGTATTGTAAAAACCGGCCAACTCACTTCGGTAAGAAAAGTCCTAGAGGGGCCCAGAACTTACAGGAAAGAGGAATAAGGATGCCCTGCATGCCTAGCACAACACAGAAAAAGAAAAGGCTCCCTGGTTCAGGACACAGCTCTCAGGCCTGGTCATCAGAGGTGTTCACCCGCCAAAGGAAGAACGTAGCAACCTAGGAGTAGGTGTCCAGAGAAAAGCCAAGTTCAGAGAAGCCCACATTGGCTGAGCACCCATCTAGCACAGCCCAGCAGGTAGGAGTTGTCTGGGGGCCGCGCCCATCCCAGCCCCGCAGGGGGCCTCTCTGCTTGGGGGGGCACACCGTTCGACTTCTCCAAGGTCTATGGTAAAGGCTCTCTGCACCAGCCCTCCTCACCCTTTACTCGGGTTCCAGGCCCACCGGGCAACGGCTCCCCAGAGTCCCGACTTCCAGGAGGGAACAAGAGTGCTCCTGTCACCAGACTGGGAGATGGCCTGGTGTCGATTATAATAGTGTTGAGAGGAGGCAGGGATCTTGAGTGATGTGGTCAGGACCAGCAGTCTGACCTCTCTGGGTGTCTTTCAGAAAAGTCAAGGTCGGGATGGTCAGATGAGAGCCAAACTCCAGGCTGAGATCTGACACCCAGCAAAAACCTCTGGCCACGCGGCTTTCCTTAGTGACCTAAGACCCGCCCCAACCCTATCCTCCCCACTGCCTTGTCAAACGCTACACATCTACTCTAAACTTCAAAACTTTGAGATTCAATTGCAATCCTCCTCGATTTCATAATGACCTTACACATACAGGTTTTTAATTCAACAATTTCTTCACTGTCTTTCTGGTAGTTTGTCTGCAACTAGGGCTGACTGCTCCCAGTTGAGTGATGACGATTTATATGGCTACTAATGAAAAGCCATACTTAAATCTGACATTTATGACTTCACTTTATAATAGAGGCAGGATACCTTGGATTTCAATCCTGGCTCTGCCATCTAGAGTAAGTACTTAACTTCTAAGCGTGTCAGTTTCCTCATTTGTAAGGGGGATACACCCACTTTGCAGGATCATAGCAAGAATTACACAAGTTAAAGTATTTAAAGCTCAAAGTACAGTACCTGACACAAAATCAACTTATCAATATATTTTTTTACTTTTCTCCATTACCCTCGTTACGACATTTTGTTTTTATATTAAGCATTCTCCTTCCTACTGAGTCTCTTCCTCAATTGGTCACATACAGTAAAAGAAGTCAAATATTTATTTACCCACTTATTCATAATGTTCCCATGAGGAGTCATTATAAAAGCGAAATGTAAAAACTAACGAAAAACCCAGCAACAAACAGCTAAACAAGCCAAACTCTATTTCATTTGAAAATCTTACCTTGGTGATAAGTCCTTCCACAACAATAACGCATACAGAAACAGTGACCAATTTCGATGTCACAGATTCATCTAGACAGCCTCACCCTTTTGAAATGTTAAGAGTTCACAAAAGATCCAAGACTACTAAGACTCTCAGCTCCTTTCTCCCATTCTTCACAGATGAAAGAATTACGCACACTCTTCGACTCAGTTGTCTCCCCTCTTTAAACTGAACCATATTTCAGGAAGGAGGCAGTTACAGAAAGGAAAAGAAGAGATACAACCTGCTGCATAATGTGGGTGATTGCTCCGGGGGAAGACGCTGGGATGGACTTCACCACCACTGACGTCTGTGTTGCGGTCTGTGACTGAGCCACATGCTGGAGCAGGGTTCGCTGGGGCTGGGAGGGCTGTTGGGGCTGGGAGCGATGGCTGACTGAAAATAGAGGAGGTGATGATATTTCTCCAGAAATCACCACAGCATCTGTAACCAGTAGTCATTTTAAACAAGTGTCTGTGAGATTGCATCACAGGGAAAGTGTGGTACTAGGAGGCAGAAGACCAGAGTCTGCCCATTTATGAGCTGTGTGACTCTGAGAAAGTCACTTATCTTCTCTGAGACTCTGTGTCCTCATCTGTAAAATGGGAATAACAGAGCTATTATAAGGATGAGATGAGAAATGTAACTGGAAGCACTGTGAAAAACTATCACAGAGAAGGAGCAAACCCTTTAAAGTTATATCCTCCTGTGAGCTGTACTCTTTTTCCAACGACATTTACCCCATTTAAAGTAACAAAACAACAATCAGTTTCTGCGATCAAATCCCAGACTAGTACCTCTCAGGGTAGTGGGACAATACAAGCTCTTTAATGCCTTGGTCTTGGTTCCAAACGCAATACAAAAACCAGAAGCATTTGCTCCTTTATATAAAGTGGCACTGCCTCACAGTTCCTGAAGATACAGAGGTCAAGGTGATAGTGCAAAAAGAGAATTGAACCAAGAACCGCAACTGGATTCTGTCCCACTCTGCCACCAACCAGCTATGTGAACTTGAAGAGGTCAGTTAAACTCTATGTTACCAAATTTAGAGCTTTTATTTTGCTTGTTTTATTTTTGTTTTTTATTGAGATACAAATTTATTTCTTAGAAGACCAAATGAAGTAATGGATTGAAAATGGTCCTTAAATTATTAAGTTTTACTAAAATATAAAGTTAACAAAGTAATAGAAAAGTCAGTGTTCTTTCATCATCTCAAATTTAGCTCATCTGACACAAATGAAGCAGAGTATGGTTTAGGAAGCCACTCCACCTCTTAGGCTCTTGCTGCAGGGTCCCATGGAGTCAACTATATATTTATATTTAAATTTACATTTAGATGTAAAACTATACATCCGTGTTGATACCAACCTATCCTTTTTTCATCAGCCTCAATTTCAACTTTTGAAACTAAACACTCACCACTTCTTCTCCTACAGAGCTTTAAACATGTTTATAGTTAGTTACTGGGAAAACAACTTTTTGAATCAGGAACAGAGTAAAGCAAACCTGTAAAATTAGCTAAGGATTTTGAAACTATTAACAGTCTCTCAATAATCCATGGTTTTAATTCTCTCTCTCTTTTATTTGTCTTTTTAGGCCCTCACCTGTGGCATATGGAAATTTCCAGGCTAGGGATCCAATTGGAGCTGCAGCTGCCAGCCTACGCCACAGCCACATCAACACTGGATCTGAGTTGTATCTGCGACTTAAGCTGCAGCTTGCGGCAATGCCGTGTCCTTAACCCACGAGCAAGGCCAGGGATCGAACCCACATCCTCATGGATACTGGTTGGGTCCTTAACCCGCCAAGCCACACGGGAACTCCTAATTCTCATATTATCTTGGTCTACAATTTCAAACAGGAGTGGTTCTATACTTAAAAAAGTCAAAGATGATCACCACAAAAATCAACATAAAAATGCCACTTATGTATTCTAAGTATAGAACTTTAAAACTATCCAGTGAAACATAAACAAGTTTGCTTTTATAACACAGTCTATCCATATTCACAAAAAGAAGTTTTTCTGTCGTTGCTATACATATGCTTACACATGATATATCTTTTATAAATGCACTACAGTATCTTACTGTATTTCATAGTGTGCTTTATATGTATAGCTTAAAGTAAGAGTTAATAAAATCTTCCATACATGCTCAAACTGAAAAAAAGGGAGTGAAGGTTTATACTAAAATATAAAATAAGTATTGAAATCATTTACAGTGTGACTGAATAAGAAAAAACAAATCATACTAATAATATTAAAATTAAGCAAGTAAATTAATGACTTTTTTTTTTCCTTTTTCTATTTTGGCCACACATGCAGCATATGGAAGTTCCTGGGCCAGGGATCAAATCTGAGTCACAGCTGTGACCCAAGCCAGAGCTGAGGCAATCCCAGATCCTTAATCTACTGCACCAGGCTGGGGATTGAACCCACGTCCCAGCAGTGACCTGAGCCAGATTCTTAACCCACTGTACCACAGCAGGAACTCCATGAAGTTTTTTATTGATGAAGGCATCATCAGGAATGAATGACACTTGAAAAATAAATAATAAAAACAGTTTCTGATGACATTATCCACTATGTGGAGCATTTCTGCTGCCCACACTAATCTTCATAATTATTACATTAAATTTATTAAGAAATGAAATGGATTTAACAGATGATCAACTAAAATAATTTAAAAATAATCCTTATTCACACACTACAAATCCTTTTTTTCTTTTTTCTTTTTTGCTTTTTAGGGCCATACTGTGGCATTTGGATGTTCCCAGGCTAGGGGTCTAATCGAAGCCACAGCTGCCAGCCTATACCACAGCCACAGCAACGCCAGATCCAGGCCAAGTTTGTGACCTACACCACAGCTCACAGCAACGCTGGATCCTTAACCCACTGAGCGAGGCCAGGGATCGAACCCACAACCTCATGGTTCCTGGTTGGATTCGTTTCCGTTGCACCGTGACGGGAACTCCAAGATACTATAAATCTCTTAACAATAATTTCCCAGAGTGCAGGAAAGTTAGACAAAAATAATAACTACTGCAGGATAATACGAGAGGCCAGGGCCAGGAACCTGGCTTTGAAGTCAAAGAAAATACTCAATGTGACTGAGGATAAGATGGGAAGATATTACTGAAAGAGGTCACAAAATCAACATTTGGAAAACAGCTGAAGTGACCTTAACTGGGCCATATAAACACCATAAAACAGTCGCTTATTTCTTTAAACAACTTCTGTTTTTTCAATGTCAGACTGCTCATTTATGAGAAAGACCCTACTGTTCTGCAGAAGGACAGTCTCTCTCCCTTCACTGAGTGGAGCTTACCTTTCCTCTACCAGATCAGAGTAGAGCGCATCCATTTAAGTGGCCCCCCCAAACGCTCATCTTTTACCTTTAGTTACACTACAAATGGATGCACACCACTTACCTAGAAGGGGAAAAGCAACCTCTGTTCCCTCATCAGTGCGCTCTGAAAAGGATAAGTAAGGGAAGAAATCACAGGTCTTTTCATCTAGTTACTGTTTGATAATCTAATCCCCAGAGGTTATTAATTTCCCCAATATACTGCCCTCTGCTTTTTGTTAAATATTTCTAAAGAAAGATACTAGACAGCTTTCCATAATCTTTAATTAGATTTTCCCTTTCCGCAATTTTTACCCATTGGTCTTACTCACATCTTATGCCAAAGAATTCCTTTCCACGTTGGTATTTACATCCTTCAAATATCTGTAACTTTATGTTCTGTTTTAATCACTGCTTAAGAAAATTTAAGACAGGTGTTCTTTGCATATTGCCTCATAAGTCATCTTTCCTAACCCGTAATTATTCACATTACCACTCTCTGAACTATTTCAAATCTCAAGGTAATGAAGTGTCCAAAACAGAAAGCAGTATTCCAGGTGTGGTCTCACCATAATATGAGAGAAAGAGTCTATTATCCTTCCTGCTCCACTTCTCTACATATGCCATCCAAAAATCTCAGCAGTGTTTTGCTGCCAGACCACATTTTAAACAAATACCTAATGTGCTTTCCAAGAGAACTCCTAAGTATTGACAAGGATTTAAAGTTTTCCACATTTTTTTCCTTTACATAAAAAAAGGGTTGGATTTTATACCTTCTTTCTCCTTTGACCCACCTCTCAAAGCTCAAAAATCCAGATGCATAGAAATATTTATTCTTATATAACTCAACTATTGCCTTATGTTCACAGACATTATTTATGGCCAATTTGAGGTTTTATATTACTTGCAAACTTTTTTTTTGCTTTTTAGGGCTGTACCTGCGGCATATGGAGGTTCCCAGGCTAGGGGTCAAATCAGAGCTACAGCTGCCAGCCTACACCACAGCCACAGCAATGCAGGATCTGAGCTATGTCTGCGACCTACACCACAGCTCATGGCAACGGCGGATCCTTAACCCACTGAGTGAGGCCAGGGATCAAACTTGCACCTTCATGGATCCTAGTGGGGTTTGTTAACTGCTGAGTCACAAAGAGAACCCCAAACTTTGTAACAACCTAGTGATTTTTCCCCCCCTAGTCATTAAGGACAGGGTAAATCCCAAGGACAATGTGAATTTGCTCTCAGAGCAAATTGGAAGAGATCTAGAAATATAAAAAATATATTCTCCCCAAACAACCACCCCACGAAATTCAGAAAGGTAGCTCTCCTACCGTTTACTACTTTTTAAGAGAACACCTACCAGTAGTGATGTATTCAGCAACTAGTTCTGACTCTACCACAGCAATTGAAGGACTCTCAGGAGAATGCCTCTTTTCCTGGGTCATCTGAATAGGCACTGCCATTTGACTCAAGTCAATAGTGGGTTGTCTTGGTTTAGATTCCAATTTTTCCTTTACTGCATAAAAAAGTCAGGGGAAAAATTAACTTTTATTATAAACAAGTACTAAAACCAGAGTTGTCCATGGGAATAATGAACAAGACCTCCGGGGTGCCACATGGGCAGTGACTAAGGAGTCAGTGAATTTAAAAGAAAAGGGCAGACTGCTATGTATGGCTGAAGAGTGCACAATCTGTGCAACCATACCCAGCAGCCCACGAAACACTCACATGCAGTCAGACTAAAATCCTCCCCCTATAAATCACTAGGCCAAACAACTGGGTCAGATTCCTTGTACATACTCCCCTTAGAACATTTCCTTTACCCTTCTTCAAGGCAGTCCCTGGTACTCTTGAGTTCAACAACCTGAAAACAAAGGGTGAGTAAGCAGTACATAGCATGATTTGCTCTAGGGCACACTTACCCAGAGTAGTGACCAGCTTAATTTGATCTACTAAAAATTCAAGACCATCTCCAAAGAAATGTTACGATATTTTCAATGACTCCTAAAGAATAAAAATTTTCAGTGCTAGGGAAATAGGAGGGCCTTTTTGTTACCACAGAAATGTCTATGGAATGGTCTGGAATCAAGAATGGTTTCCATGGACAGAATTACTTTCTATCTTAGCACTTTTTCTACAAAATCATTTGGTTTCCACCTTCTATAAGGCATTAATGGAAATAGCTGAATATGTAAAGACAAGGAGCTTAAGGATATGCCTAAGGCCAAAAATAATACCAATAGAAAGATTAACCAAAGACTTAAACTTTAAATGCTAGTATTCTTTGGATAGTGTAGAGTGGAAGTTACAACAAACAGTAACCAATAATAAAGTCCACTGAATGATCATTCAGATTATTCTCATTAAGCATATAATGTGACAAAATCAAGATAATCATTTAAACAAAGAAAGTAAAACAAAACCAAAGGAATACAAAAGTCATCCCACAAGTAGGACACTGAACTAAGAATCAAAAGACATGAAATTTCACTTTTCCACCAACCAATTGGGTAACCTCTAGATCTTGGTTTATTCATAAAATGAAAGGGCTGGATGATATCATCACTAAGGGCCCTTAAATACTCTGACAATTTTTGACCTATTATAATAGAAAAGTCAGTACAACTAACACAGTTTCACCTAGAGTTTTTCAAAGATATTTAGCAACTAGAAATACTGATTGGATCTTGTGAAATGAGGACAGCTTTGCATGGAAGCTCAAGTTGTTACATTATACAAAGAAGTATGATGATTAAAAAAAAGCAAAAACAAATTAGAATGCTAGCAAGGTCATTAATGGTGTTTCATAACACAAAACTGCCCCACCAATATCAAGGAAGGTGGCAGGGGTGTTTCAATCGGCCACCTGCTATTCTTGAGTGGAATCAGCAACTGTACTGCATCTATCCTTATGTTCAGGACAGATAGACCTACTCCTTTCTGGTGACAAGAGGCAACAGGATTGTCCATTTTCAGCAGGAGACAGAGAAGAAAGAGCTCTGCCTTTTTCTTCTGCTTTCTAATTATTAGCCTATCTATTCTTTAGTACTCCTAAAGAATCTTAGCTAACTGATGAGTAAACAGACTGCACCAACGATTATAGACAAGTCCAGAGGGGGGAAATGTGCTCAAATTATGACAAAGAAAATACAACAGTAGTAGTATTTTAGCACAACCCATCTCTAGAGAAAACATGCTTCATTCAGTTGAGCATGTGAATTCATACCTGTTGTCTGTTGGAGTTCTAACAGAGCTTTGATTGTTGAAGTAGCTGATTGTGATTCACTGGATACATCCTGATAAATTATGGTGGGGCTAGTCTCCATTGCAATCTCATGTTCTGACCAATCCTGACGCCGGGAAGCAATTACATGAACTACAGGCTGGGAATCTGTTTTATATTAGTTAAAAAAAAAAAACCCTATAAACAAAGTTTTTCTTAAAAAAAAAACAATTTGTTTTTTTTTTTTTTTAATCTTTGTTTTACTACAACTTCATGCTTTATCTCCCCAAGAAGACTGTAAGCCCCCAGAGGGCGTAATGTCTTTCATGTCTGTATGGACTTAGTCACTCATTCACTGATTCAACAGACTGGACACCTCTGTGCTAGAATCTACATTTTGCACTGAGGACATAAAGGAGCTCATAGAATAATCAGAGGATGCTCAAGAAGCACACAATCTAGTTGGGGAGACAGACATGGAGAGAGACAAATTACAATTCAATGGTATAATTGCTATAATAAGTAGGTGTGCACTTGTATAGGTGGGTGATGTTTGTGTACAGTTAGAACAAAATGTTGTAGGAATCTTATTTTCCCCAATGCACCTGAAAATGTGTTCTGTATTACAACCTGAGCATTCAGTCCACACTTATTGGATGACTAGATTACTGAAAGGAATCCTGTCTGCTGACACCAAGAATAGATAAATGAAGTAGAAGAAGCATGATAAAATAGGACACGTATAACATCTGGAGTTCAAAGTCTTAGGTTACAGTCCCAGCAAGGTGATTCTTTGGGTCTTAGTATCACTATTTCT
>PVHT020000037.1:5646028-5673112 GCA_004024745.2 Catagonus wagneri
CTTAGTATCACTATTTCTAAGATGGCAACAATAAAATTACTGCTCTACCTCACAGGATTTCTAAGGACTGTAATAATGAAATGATAATATGTGAGAGAGCTTTATAAACTATGAGGGCCAATATAAATGTAATTACTTTTGTTGTTCTTGTTCTGTGACCTGAAAGTTCTCAATTGTAAGACTTGTTAGTTTCAAAATAAATTATAGCTCTAACTCAAGGCTTATTATATTCATGTTATACAAATGTGCATATAAATACTAAATACACATCAAATTAATCAACAAATTATTTACTGAGTTTTCCATCCACACAATAAGTAGGTTGTACTAGACTACTGTCAAGTTCATAAACTCCTTGGTCCAAGATACCACACAGAAATCATGTAAGATATAAAAGCATGATTCCTACTCCCAGGTTTAGGTTAAATGGAGGAGACATAAAATAAAGATATACATATAGCTTTGTATCTGGGGATAAAATCAAATGATTAGGGCAAATAGGAAAACCATATAGAAAGAAAAAGAATACTTTGAAAGAGTTCCCGTCATGGCTCTGCAGAAATGATTCTGACTAGCATCCATGAGTATGCAGGTTCAATCCCTGGTCTTGCTCAGTGGGTTAAGGATCTGGTGTTGCCGCGAGCTGTAGGGTAGGTCACAGACACGGCTCAGATCTGGTGTTGCTATGGTGTAGGCCAGCAGTTGCAGCTCTGATTCAACCCCTAGCCTGGGAACCTCCATATGCCATGGGTACGGCCCTTTAAAAAAAAAAAAAAAACTGCTTTAAATTGGAATGGTCAGTGAAAGCATCACAGAAAAGAATTCATGGAGCCCCCAAACCAAGATTAAATACAACTTAAGTTTAACCCTCACTGAACTTTTTATTTTTGGAAATTAGAAAGTTGTCCAAAAAGGTTGAGGCAAGGGAGAATGATTTTTCAAAAAAACAAACAACAATGACAAAAACTGTCTTCCCAAAGAAAACAAAATCAATATACAAAACACCTGGAGTTTTTATTTATTGTTAAGTTATATTTCTGCTTCCCATCCCACTCTCCAAACACTAGGTAGAATATACGCCACACCAGGAAAGTATAATTTCCATTAAACTTCCAAAAAAATCTAGATGATTGAAGGACACTATCCTGCAACATCAAATGCCACGTGAGGAACATGACAGTTTTTCTTTACTCATTCTATGTAGACAATAAAATTTATACTTAAGAGAACGGATTATATTAGGGAATCATTTTTTTTATATAAACTAAGTTCTCAATTTTAAGAATCTCTCATGATGCCATAAGTATCCCTTGGTTAGGTGAGAGGACCTAGAGGCAAAGAATGACTGTGCAACCAAAGTCTGTAGGATACGTACACTGAATATCCAGAAGAAAGCAAAACTGCATTGGTAGATAGATAAGGTAGAATGACACTGGAAATGGAAAACAAATTTCCACAAGGAAGCATCTGTCAGAGACATCACTCCATTCAGTATCTTCCCCTAGGGACCGGGGACGAGCTCCCTTCTTTCTGCCTAGACTCAGAATGCATAGCTGACCATTAAAAGCATCAATGCACCAACGCTAATAGCTGTGACACTGAATAAGAGTGAGCCTAAATGTGAAAAAACATTCCTTGAGCAATTCCCTGTCTACTCTTGGCTTATGCTTAGACTAGATAAATCTACTGCTTACCAAGTCTGATACTGGGGTCAGAGTGCAATAACTGAGACCCGATCTCAGTTTCATTTGATTATACAGTGTGCATCCTTTTAGACTTCCCCATCTCTCTTGAGGATAGTGGCCTTCTGATCCCTTGGATATCTTTCCCCATAGGTCATTTAACAAATATTTATTGGGTATCTAATAAGTATTACATGTTCGGTACCAGAGATACATACTGTACTGCTCTATTAAAAGACAGATTCTGACATCTCTGTGGAAGAATGTTTCCTATGCCTTTACTATAAAAAGTCTGTATCACACTTTCACAGAATCCTAAGACCTCTCAGCTAGGAAAAAAATCTAAAAGTATGTTTAATACTGTTATCAAGCCTATGCTAAAATCTTCAAACTTTCCTCTTCCACATCACTGCCCTCAAGATAACACCAGTTCCTGTGTCCCCTACAACCCAACCCAATCTTTATCTTCTCTTCTCCATGATAAGTGTCCTGCCTCCACCTACCATTCTTCATATAAAATAACTCCCAGATGCCTTAACGCATCTAAGCCGTCTCCTCTAAACTAAACTCAAGAAGGGATATAAACATTCGTTCTATGAAGTAACACGTACCTTCCTCTCAAGTACTGTCATAAAGCCCAAGGCCTTCACAGTATTTAATTGTGTCTACAGCTTTGCCCAAAATGTTCCAGAGAACATTAGTTCTTCAAGATGCTCCGCAAAAGAAAGGCTCCATGGTCAAAAAATTTGGGGACATTTTACATTATATACTTCACCTTTCATCTTTTATAGTATATATTAGCATATTATGGCTCTGAAAAGTTCTGCAATAAGTCATGTTTTGCTTAACTTGGATTTATTCCTCACCCTCACCATGACCTACCAAGATCATGAAGCTTCTGGAAAAGTCAGCTCAGAAACCAAGTTGTGGCCTACTTAAAGCAATGTGTTTACAGGATGCATTTTTATATTTGCCTCTTGCCTTGTTCCACCTTCAATCTCTACCCTTGGTTTTGTCTCCTTTTTCTCTTCCATTTTACTTCACATAATCTTATATTCTAGTTAATCTACCTTAAAACCTTCTGGAAATAAAGCGAATATAGAGAAAACTTTAATATTTTTCTTTCTTTAAAAAAAAAATCTGGAACCCAATAAGCCCAATAACCCTATTCCCTAGTGAGAAAGAGAAAAAAGAAGATCCAATCGGGAAGGAAAGCTCAGGAACTGTAGAAGGCATACGGCTCAATCCTCAGTAAGTGATCTGGGCAAGTACAGCCTCGATCCATCAGGGTTGGTCATCTAGCTATCTATCAATGTGTAAAAATACTTCAATATCAATATGTATACCACTTAAAAGGCTCACCCACAGGGTTAGGGGAAACCCCAGAAAGGAAAAAAATGTTTCGGACTCAGGCAACAAAAATGAGTTTATAAGGCTGAAGCTTAACCCTGTGCCACAGTTTTAATGATTGCTGTTCTGCTGGTTATTTTATTTAGTGAAACTTTTATGGGTGCCTATTTAGAGCCAGCGTACCCTTTTGCTAAATATTGAATATACAGAGATAATATGACCCTTGCCTTTGAGAAGTTACTAGCCTAGTGGAAAAGAAAATAATTATATTAAGCAAACAAAAAAGTACAAAATAAAATGATCAATGATAAAATAGCTGGTAGTACAAAGCAATTTTGGAAGCACAGTATAGAAAGAATGATGAACCTCTCTGAGGGTGATCAAGGAAAATGCCACAATAAGGTGAAAATGACGGCGTCCATGAAGAGAGTTCAGAAATAAGAGACAATGCCTGAACTGCTCGTCCTTGCAGGTGCGGAATGGTAGGGAAAGTTTAGAAACCACAAGTAGAATCAAGAAATCCGCTGGCCTAAAAGATGTTTTTATTCTAAGGCTTGTATAAAGGAAGTCACCAGAAAAAGGATATAAAGTCAAGAAAAGCTGATTCATTTTTACAGCAGAATGCCAACTATCAACTATATAACGAACAATAGATTTCAGGAAATCATCAGTGGATGCTAACATTAGTAGATAAATGTTTGCTGAGGAACATGATATTTATATTATCTCAGAGTATTTCCCCTCAAATTACTACTAACCTCAAAGGGAAATACAGTAACTTCAAAATGCAAAAAACCAGGAAGATATCACCTTAATTAACCAAGAGATCAACATTAACATTATCAATATTAGGACAAACTGACATCAACTGCCTCTTGAAAAGTTAAAGCTAAGGACAGACACATTACATCTATGGAATTTCTGCTGAATCCAATGACAAAGAAATATCAGATGATACCAAACTGAAGACTATTCTACAAAGTAACTGATCTATTTCCTTTTAAAATGTCAAGGTCAAGAAACACTAAGAAAGGTTGAAGGATTATCCATATTTAAAGAAAATTAACAGCCATGGCAATTAAATATAACTAAATATAATGCATGATCCTGATTTGGATTGTGGACTGGGGGGCTGGTAAAACCACAAAGAACATGACTGGACAGTTGATGCCGTGTGAATAAACTGTAGATTATAGAATTATAACTTCATATGTCTTAATTTTGACAAATGTATTTTAGCTATGAAGAGACTAACCTTTAAGAAATATAAACCTATAAATATAAGTATTTAGAGCTAAAGGACAAGATACCTACAACTTGCTCTCAAATGGTTAAGAAACTTAAAAATTATAAACACATAGAGGAAGGGAAGGCAGAAGAATCAAAACAACACAAATAGGGCAAAATACAAACAACTGATGAATCTAGGTGAAGAATATATACACAGGAGTTCTTTTTATTCTTCCTGCAATATCTCTGTAAGTTTAAAATTACACTGAAAGAAAAATACTAAAACGAGGAAGGCTAAAAACTACAAAAGCAATATAAAGGAAAAACGGGCTGCCACACAGCGCTTATATTCCCAGTAAGTATGACTGCCAAGTACTTTGAAAACCAAGAATGAGTCTTAGACTGATCAAAACCTTTATCCTTTTCTCTTAAATCGTAGCATATATAATCCCAGCCTCTTGTCTTAGTGAGAATGTACTAAGGAGCTATACAAGGATATGGGGTGAGGAGCAAATGCAGATTATAAAAAAACTGGCTTTATAGTCAACTATATTAGATATACCTACTTTGAACCGTGAAATTTTTCTGTATCACAGAATATTTTAAAAAGAAGTAATATACAATGAAACATAAATAACAAAAATAAACATAAATGATGCCATATATAGTAATAGATCAAAGAGCACAAAACCTTATACTCAATCACTTCCAAAAATAGACAAACTTGTCCCATTCTTAAAATGAAAACTGAGGGCTCACTAATGAAATGGCACATCAGGGAAGTAATGATTGCCTTACAGCTCCCTTAAGAAGAGATTAGCAATTTCAAAAAATAACCTGAGATTATGTATATATAGACACCTACTGTTCAGGTCCCTGTTTTAGCACCAATTCACAAACTAAACACTTTACCTGCCCTCTACAAAAATATTTCTCAAGGGGAAAAAAGGCTGGTATTATTCAAATAACTGCAGACAAAAACAAAAGATAAAAAAAAGCATCTGATGTGCTAAACTAAAAATGGAATCTATACAGATCAAATCAGTAAGTCTAAAAGGAATAATTATGAGAATAAGCATCACTCCACTGTAACTAGATATAAACTGACTCCTAACCAATATAGAATAAATTAAATCTTAGCAAACTGATTCAGAAAATATTACCATTATTGATAATATGCTGAAGAAAATCATCTATTTTCTAAAAGAGTGCCATACTGTTAAAATCAACATTTTATTCATTCATTCACTCATTCATCTACGTATTTATTTATTTATTTTTAGGGCTGTATCTGCAGCATATGGAAGTTCCCAGGCAAGGAGTCAATTTAGAGCTGTAGCTTCTGGGCTACGCCACAGCCACAGTAACACTAGATCTGAGCCAAATCTATGACCAAGGCAGCAGCTTGCAGCAAACGCTAGATCCTTAACCCACTGAGCAAGGTCAGGGATTGAACCCATATCCTCGTGGATACTAGCTGGGTTCTTAATCCACTGATCCACAGTGGGAACTCTGACATTTTATTTTTAATTGATCAGTTTTCAGAGACCATTTCAAATGCTACCTCCTCCTTCATGAAGCTTTCTCATCCTCTCTTCATTGGAGTGTGAACTTTCAGCTTTTGGTGTTTTTTTTTTTGTCTGTCACTAATAAAATACTTATACTGGAATTGTATGTGCATTTTTGTTGTTGTTGTTGTTCATACCTGTGGCATGTGGAAGTTCCCAGGCCAGGGATCAAACCTGCACCACAGTAGGAACCCGTGCCACTGCAGTGGTAGCCTGCTGTGCCACAAGGGAACTCCTGTACATGTACTCTTTTTTAATCTTCTACCCTAGATTTTAAGCTCCTCGAGGGCAAGAACTATATTTTATTTAAACTTGGTAGGGCTTAGCACATAATATAAACTAATAAATAATTGTCAAATCGAATTAATGGAATAATCAGCAATTTGAACCATTAGTAACACTAATCTGGGTAGATTCGACTGAAGAGTTAAAATAATAAAAATGCCAACAATATGAAGAATCTATATTAGAAAAGTGAAAGCATAAAGAAAGCATTCTAAAGAGATTAATGGGGAGAAGAGGAGAGGAAACGGAGTAGTGTGGAATGATCAAAAGAAGAGAAACAGCTTTGCTTGGCTGTCTCAGAGCCCATCAGCTCAGGCATAAATATACCACCTGACAATATGGGTGGTTAAGGTAACTGACAGATTTGTAGAAGCTCTCAAAGCTTATGATCATGAGTTTAGTTCAAGCAATTTCCTAGAAGAACATAATTAAAATAGCACTAAGGATAAAATAGTTTCTCAACTATGGAGTCTGGCTTCATAGGGCCTTGCTTATAATTAGGACTACCAGACAATTATCATCTTTGAGAGTAAAAGAGAATGTTATTAATAACTATTCTAGAACAGAAGTAAACTAGGACTTGTCCCATGCAAAGTGTAACGTATGGTCATCCTACTTACAGCCCACTTACAACCCCACCTCTGGCCACTTTATCCTTTCTCAGAAAGGTTCAGCAACAACCACTTCAAAAGGTATCGTCAATTCCTTGCATACTTCTATTTACTCAAAGCAAACAGAAGGAATCACAGCTCTCCAGTTTGATACCTACCTGCCAAAATCATCATTTAAAGTTTACCAATTATTTGATGAACATATGCCAGGCAGGAAAGAATGGTAAGCCTTATCAAAAACAAAACTTCAGCTCATTGATTACATATGAAACAAAAGACAATAAAATTTAAAGAACTGACAAATCATTTTAATAAAATTAAAAGAGCATACATGTGTGTTTGAGATCCTTAGATGCAACTATTTTGGAACTAGGGCACTGTGTCAGCAGCAATTTCCTAAATCGGAAGGAAAATGGATCTTACCTTGGGAACTCTGGGAGGACTCCGTAGAAGAGGAACTACTATCTGTAAAAGTCTGTGGTTCTTCTTTTCCCTCCTGAATAGATGAATTACCAGCCTCTGCAACCCTGGATGCTTGCTGTAATGTTTCTGTCACCAACTGCCTTGTTTGTTCACTAACAACTGTGGCTTGAAATGTCACGGGTTTGGGTTTAATAAGAACCTAAAAGACAAGCAGAAATATATTCAGTATAAAATTTACAGCACTAAAAAAGGCTTAACTTCTAGATCATAAACAGATATTTTCCTGATATGGAAAACCGTATCCTGTACATTCATTATGCTTTGGGCACAGCAATGTTCATCAAAGACTATTCAAACTATGAACAAATTATAGCAGGCCACATTCAACATTTTAAGTGGTGCACGCTATATTACAGCAGCTATGACTCTGACAAGAGCCTTTGCCCCTGTTTTTTCTGTCTATAATGACTTCAGGAGTCATTTTTTAATCTGTAGGCTATACAGCAGAATGACAGCCACAAGCTAAGGATGGCAGAACAGAAAGACACAAGGAGCCTAGATTCCCAGTGGAATTTCTGAACCATAATTACAGTCCAGGATTTCCTTCCTCTGAATATTTATCAACATAATAAAGATGAAATCCTAATTTGTTTAAGCCACTGTTCTTCAGGGTTTTTTTCTTTAGCAACCAAATGATATTACTAATTAACACATCTGCACAAAGTAAATTTGCTTAGGACATAAGTCATCGTTGACGAAAACCCCAGGAACACTGATTTAGGTGACCATTACGAGCAATATAGAACATGTGATAGATCAACTCCTGGCAAAGGTCAAAACCGCAGACACTAAAATAAGTGAAATGGGAGAAAAGTTTCAGACTGAACCATTCCATTTTAAAACCTGGACTCTAGGAGTTAACTTCAATCAGCAGCAAGGAAATAAACGTTACCTCACCACAATTAATTTTTATTTCTCCCATATAAAGGATTCCAAACCTTTACTCTACTAAATAACCCATTTTCAAATACTCAAGAATGAAAACATGGGTTATACTATGACATAGAAGATGAAGCAAAGGAAACTGTTACACTTGAAATTTAAAGGCAATTTGAATTTATTTCTAAACACAAAGCTTATTTTATTTCTAAACACAAAGCTTCGGTACTAATTTGGCTATAGTAACGAAGGAATTGAATCTAAAGGCAAATTACTAGTTTATAGGTAAATTAGTATGTTTTACAAAAATTCTTGGATAGAATTTCTCCGTCAAAGCTGACATTGCTTCCTTTGATAGTCTCGGAAAAGTAAAGTACCTACAAAATAAACAGTAGCCTAACAACAGAGGATTAAATCCTGAGCCTCAATTTCCCAGGCAAATCTCCAAAAAAGCTCCCTTATTGTCTACTGGTTAAAAAAATTAACAGATCTCTAGCTTCACCATTATTTACGTTTCGAGTAAATTAAATTTTATAAGTAAATATGCAAAGTGTTTTCCAAGGCCACATAAGCTTATAAAAAATAAATACTTTTCAGGAGCTCCCACTATGGCTCAGTGATAATGAGCCTAACAGTATCCATGAGGATGCAGGTTCGATTCCTGGCCTCGCTCAGGATCCAGCATTACCATGAGCTGTGGTGTAGGTCGCAGATGTGGTTCGGATCACACGTTGCTGTGGCTGTGGCTGTGGCTGTGGCTGTGGCTGGCAACTGCAACTCCAATTCAAACTCTGGCCTGGTAACTTCCATATGCCATAGGTGTGATCCTAAAAAATAAAATAAATAAATAAATACTTTTCTTTAGGAATTTATGAATAACTACCACCCACCCTCAACCATCTACTTCTCAAATATTATATACCTTCAGCAAATTTTATTCCAAGGTGATTCGTTTCTCTAATCTTTGCTCGTGATAAGACACAAACATTTAGATATTTTTTAAAAAGTACTGAAAAGAGAAACATAGGTTTTGAAAATAGATGATTATACACATTCAGTCATAACTTTCAACAATCTGATTCTTTAAATATTACCGATCTTTTCATTCAAATATATCTACTCACTTAGGATGGAATGTGGAGGATAATGTGAAAAAAAAAGAATGTATATAGATGTCTAACTGGGTCACTTTGCTGTAAAGCAGAAATTGACAGAACACTTTAAATCAACTATAACAAATTTTTTTTAAAAAAAATTTCTTCCTTGGAATTTTAGGAATTTGAAATACACCAGAGTCAAGAAAAATCATATCTGGCATACCTGTGTTTTCCCTTGCTGCCCATAAACAATTTTTGTTGGGATGATTTTAGCTGCTGGTTGAACTGTGGAACCTATTCCTTTTGGCTGAGTTACAATCATTTTGGTGATCGGTCTTGTAGCAGTGATAATAGCTGGCTTTGCTCCTGTTGGCACCGTCTGAATAGTCTTTTCCCCCTAAATTGAAGTCAGTAAATATATGAAATTTGTATGCATTTAAAAGATAAAAACTGTCCTTTTACTGAAAAATCACAGAAAGGTTTTTATCAGGAAATGGATGTAAATTCTGCAACAAAGTACAATGTTTCCAGGTGACCGAAAAAAATCTTAGACCTAGTTGAAATGATCTTAGAAGTCATCTGACCAACCTTCTGTCCAAAAAAGATATTAAATATTTCTTGATGAGTATTTAAAAAATTACCTCACATAAGAATACTTCAATTATAGCCTCATTCATAGAATACACATATTAAAAGAGTCAAAAATTACAGGAGTTCCTATTGTGGCTCAGCGGTAATAAACCCAGCTATGATCCACAAGGATCCGGGTTCGATCCCTGGCCTCACTCAGTGCGTTATGAATCCAGCGTTGCCATGAGCTGTGGTGTTGGTCGCAGACACAGCTCAGATCTGGCGTTGCTGTGGCTGTAGTGTAGGTTGTCAGCTAAAACTCCAATTTGACCCCTTGCCTGCGGACTTCCACATGCTGCAGGTGCAACCCTAAAAAGAAAAAAAAAAAGATAAATATACACTAAAATGTTAAAAATGGTTATCTCTAAGAGTTGGGAGTATAGGTCTTATCCCCTAATATTCATCTTTATTTTCTAGTTTATCTGAAATGAACATATATATATGTGTAATAAAAAAAAGACTGCATTATACCAATAGCTAAAAGTATACATAAAAAATAAATTGCTTAAGTTCCCCAAATATGAAATTATAAACAGCAGAATATCTAGGTGGGAAAAGTATGAGCAAGAAATGAAATCAGCAGAAATACTAACATTCTTTTTGAGGTTACGTGGGAAAATACAAAGAAAAAAACGTAAGACATTTCCCACATTAATATGTTACTAATATCACTTTAGTCTATTAATTAGATAGTTTAAGCCCATTAACTTTTCACCATTTTCTGCATTTTCATCTGCTTTAATTCTTAAGTACCAATTTCTGGTCATTTAAGGAGTCAATATTTGAATTTAACTAAATTAAATTCAAATACAGTTATTTTACTAAACTATTACAATCCAAAAAATTAAAATCCAAAAAATTAAAAAGGATCTGAAATTTTTTCACCTGATCAGTTTTTTCTTTTCTTCCAATTTTATTGCCATATCCACAGCATATGGAAGTTCCCAGGCTTGGGACTGAATCCAAGCCACAGCTGTGACCTACGCCATGCTGCAGCATTGCTGGAGTCTTTAACCCACTGCACTGTGCTAGGGATCGAACCCATACCTCCACAGCGATCCGAATCACTGCAGTCGGATTCTTAACCCACTGTGCCACGGCGGGAACTCCAGTTTTTCTTAATTTTTAGTCATCATCATCTAAATGTGTGGCCTCTAAACTTAGCAGCCAGTAAAAACAAAGCACCCAGGCGAGCTGGCAAAAAGGTAATCACTCTGTGAATTGAGAGCTAAATGATTACAAAACTCACAAGTTTAACTACCTGCTGCAGTTATTTAAAAGGAAACATGAAGTGTCTGCCAATCATGTGATTACTTATTTTAACGCACACACACAAGCCTTCAGAGCAGCATCTCTGGAATGAGCGGTAGTTCATTTGCCAAGCGCTACTAGTTTGCGAGGGCGGAAGTCTGACTATAAGTAGTTCAATGGGCCCTGTCCAAGTGTAATTATAATGACTCATTCAAAACAAATCAAAACTAGCAGGTTATTTTTTGAAAAAGCTCTCTGGTGTGTGTGGGTGTGTATGCATACAGAGGTGAACAAGTTATGAGTACAGGTGTACGCGCAAATGTAGTGAACATGGTGGTCTTGTACTCTGATCTGCTTAACTATCATTTCCGGTGTCAAACTGTTGCTATCAGATATATCTATCAGCTAGTATTCTTAGATCTATGTGACCACAGGACCTAGAGTAGATGGCATCTCCTTTAATATGAAGTTCTATTAAATTACAAATCAGAAAATAAAGAGTCCTGAAAATCTGAATTCTAATCCTGGTTTTAGTTTTGGCTTATTATGTGAACTCAGGCTAGAAACAATCTATGTTTTCCCACATGATGAAAAAAACCTTACCCTTACTAACACTATAAAGACTGTGATGTCTAGAAAGCTACTAGAGATCAACTACAAGGCATTCTTTTTTCCAGCAAAGTAGGGACATTACCAAGGCTAGACAGTTAAGTACCAAGAGTAATAGCAATAAGAAAAAACAATTCGAGGATTTCCTATGTGCCCTACACTGTTCTAAGCACTTTGAAAAGAGCTACCAGTTACTCAACAAACTCACTGGTAAAGATCATCCTTAATGTACAAATGAGGAAATCAAGAATGAGAGAAGTAAAATAAGTTAGTCAAAGTCAAACAACTACAATAGAAACAAAGCCCAGGTTTGGCTAACTCCAAACCTCTTAACAACTGCCTTCAGAACTATAAATAAATCTGTTATATGATTTTTCCTTCCCACTAGCTCAAAAACTAAAAATGAAAGCAACAAATTCTTGTCATTAATTTAGTTTTAGTTCCAAATATTTCTCTCTGCCCAGTCCTAGGTGAAATACTAGACTATTACCTATTGGCCATAGGCAGGAATAAAACTGTCCTCTGACAGAGGTGCTCCTATAGTTAAGCCAGTGAAATCTTCCATCCGGACCAAGCTAAGCATCTAAGTGACCTACCTACAAGCAACATGCTTTAGAAATTACTGTCATAACGGTCATAAGTAACCCACCTACGAGAAACGTGTTTTAGAAATTACTTTAAAAATGGCATCAGTAGGTGGTGTTCTAACAGTCATTACATCACAGTAGTGGTAAATCAAGCCATTCTGGCCATTGTGAGTTCTGAAGTCCTTAGACAAATATTTGTATAGCTGGTCTTTAAAATCTCTGTAGATTGCTGAGTCTGCAGTCCAAGCTCTTACTTACTCCAGCATTTAGCAACGTTGTGACAACGTTTTTGCCCGGGAGGCCTTGAATGGTCGTTCCTTTTCCTGTAGTCTTTTGCACAACAATCACATTGGGCTTGGAAGTCATTGGGATTGTAGTGATTTTGGTGGTCGTTCCTTAGAGAAGGGGGGAGAAAAGGAGGCCTCAGTTAAGGACTAGTGATATTTGGTTACTTCTTTTTCTGTTGTACACAATTAACACACGTAGTCAATGCCATCCCTAGATATCCCTAGATGATGTGAAGACTGTCATGAGGATGAAGGTGAAGGCCTGGAATAATAAATTACAAGTTGTCCTAGAATGAGAGAATATTAAGAATTGACTCTCACAGCATTCACCTTTTTGTAATCTGAGGACCTACACACCAACTTCAGAATCTAAAATTATGACTCTCTGTTTCTCATCAACAATCCTCTCCTGACTAGTTCAGGGAAACAAATTAGGATCCCTATTACATGACAAAAATTCCTCCCGAACCCAAGAACATTACTATGTGACTAGGATGATAGAAAAACTCTTCAAAAAAGATAAAAAAGAGGTAAATACTTATCCAAATTCTCATATATATAATACTAAAGTTTAGAGAAAATCTATGAAAAGAAATGTCACCTATTTTTATTTGACCAAAAAAGACAAACGCTCGCAGATCAAGTCAGATGAAATGTGTACTTATAATCTACAGCACTCTGAAGACTCTGAGGATGACACTCTAATTTATATACATATCTATAATCCATATTTTCAACCATTAAGATCTATTTAGTAGATCTAGGAGTTCCCCTCATGGCGCAGAGGAAACAAATCTGATTAGGAACCAAGAGGTTGCGGGTTAGATCCCCGGCCTCGCTCAGTGGGTTAAGGATCTGGCGTTGCCATGAGCTGTGGTGTAGGTCACAGACGTGGCTTGGCCCCTGCGTTGCTGCAGCTGTGGTGCAGGCCAGCAGCTGCAGTTCTGATTCGATCCCTAGCCTGGGAACTTACATATGCCACGGATGAGGTCCTAAAAAGAAAAAAAAAAAGATCTATAGTAGATTTATATCTAATGATCCAAACATAACATTATCTTATTCTCTCCCTCACATCCTTCCACAACCTGCTTCTCTTCCACCTATCAAATTTACCTATTAAATCTATACCCTACATTCTTCTAATTGTCCAAGCTGGAAATCCTGATGCAAATCTTTGAATCTTATCTTGTCTTCACTCCCTGTATTCCCTGACAAAATGAAAGCCCCTCAGCTCCACACTGTACCTTTTTATGTCACTGACTCGTCAGTGCTTAGCATACACTGCATGGCAATTATTCAAGTAATTACTGTATAACGAGTATGTGGATAAACTCAGCTCGACACCAACATATGTCTTCTTTCAAAATGTTATCAATGCCAGCTCAATAGACAGGCCCACATCTCTTTTGGCTTTCCCTGTTTTCCTCTGTATTTCAAGTTCCTCTATCATGCAAATAGTTCTGTTGTGCTCTGTCATATCAAACATCCAAAAAAAAAAAAAAAAAAAACCAAAACTCATTTCATCATGTCAAGAACCAATAACATGTGAAACTGGTCAAAAACCTCCCCAATTCCCAGTGGATTTAGTTCTAACTTTCCCCACTGGTTTTCAAAATCCTTTATAATCTAGCCTTAAATCTACCACTTTGGTCTTATTTGTTCCTACTCCACAGTACACATCATAAACTCTAGTCTAATGAGTAACTTCTTCACTAGGGCTTCCTATTACCTACCACACAAAGATCAAACTCCTCTGCTTAGTCCACCAGGTTCCATCAGACTTTAGTTTTCAGGATTATCCAATATATACTTCTCCTTCAGTGTGACAGCCTCCACACTGGTCTCTGAACACACTAGTCCCAACGCTACTTCTGCACCTGTACTTTCCTTTGCCTATGGAAACAGGCAAGTCATATTTTTCTTCTATAGGCTTGCATATCATTTATCAAATGACTAAGCACAGAAAGGGTACACATTAAGAACACGACTGATTAGGAGTTTTCTTGTGGCATAGCGGGTTAAGGATCCAATGTTGTTACTACAGCAGCTTGGGTTGCTACTGTGGCTCGGGTTTGATCCCTGGCCTGGGAACTTCCACATGCCATGTGCGCAGCCAAAACCAAAACCAAAAACCAAAAAACCACAATTGACTAAATATTCAAGAAGAAAAATTAAAATTGTACTCTTTCCTACTGGAAAACCTCAGTATTCCTTACTAGTCTTAGAAACAAGACTGTGCTAAGAATAAGAATATTCTGGTATACGTCAATTTTGGGCAATCTTGTTACAATATAATACACCTGGCATCATCTAATGCCCCATCAGTCCAATGTAACATGCTCAGGTTACATAAAAAAAGAACTTTTATCCATGGGCTAGTTTCACAAATGTTTTTCCTTTTTCTGTAGTATGAACAGTGAGTGTTAAAAGCCACAAAAACCAAGCTGCTCATTATTCACTTATACCAACTTTAACTCTTAATTAACTCCAGTCCCTCATACGTGATTAATTATGATGGCTCTGTTGATGATGCTGTCTCACCAAATATTTGTTTAATTTTAAAAGTGTTTTAGGAGTTCCCACTGTGGCACAGTGGGTTAAGAATCTGACTGCAGTGGCTCAGGTTTCTGAGGAGGTGCAGCTTTGATCCCTGGCCCAGGGTAGTGGGTTAAAGGACCTGGCAATGCCACAGCCGGGGTGTCGGTCACAGCTTCTGGCTCAGATTCAATCCTAGGCCTGGGAACTTCCATATGCTATGGGTGTGGCCATTTTAAAAAAAGTGTTTTTAGAAAGTATGCATTAAAAACTAGCTCAAGGAGGAGTCCTTGTCGTGGCTCAGTGGTTAATGAATCCGACTAAGAACCATGAGGTTGAGGGTTCGATCCCTGGCCTTGCTCAGCGGGTTAAGGATCCAGTGTTGCCGTGAGCTGTGGTGTAGGTTGCAGACGTGGCTCGGATCCCACATTACTGTGGCTGCGGTGAAGACCGGCAGCTACAGCTCCTGTTAGACCCCTAACAGGAACCTCCATATGCCACGGGTGCGGCCCTAGATGAGGCAAAAAGACCAAAAAAAAAAAAAAACTAGCTCAAGGAAATGTAAACCTAGCTTTAACTCTACACCAAAGTATAAGGACCACTTTTTTTGAGAAAACTTGCTTAACAAATGAATTACATTTAAACTACAAAAATGTCAAATCCTTTGCATCACAAATGACTCAGTTCATGAGAGAGCTGCACACCAAGTTCACCAGCTTAACAAAATGGGGGTGGGGGGGCAGTGTTAGAAAATAGAAAGAAAAAGCATAGCATAAGGAAAAGCAAGTACAGCATTATATTAAGATGGAATACAATTTATGACAAGAATTATCAAATTATAAAAGTTTAAAATTGCAACAGCATGTTTCCACATCTCAGGTGACATCTATTACTCATTAAAAATTGTCTTCCTCTATGCTTTCACAGTATTCAGTCTATAGTTCTCATATTACAAGAGGATGTACACAAGTTTAGTATTCTATAGGGCAGAGAATGCACCTCATGTACACCAATGTGTATCTCAGCACCCAACCCAGAATCTAGCTTACAGCCCATCAGAGAACTCGTCTATATATACAGTCTTTACTTATAAAGAGTCAAGATACAATGGGTGCAAGTAGCTGTGAATCACATTTGGATCACGGGCTATGATACTGACACACTGCAGGGATTTCTATTCAAAAATAAGACATTTGTAAAAGTTTGAGCATTGTGGTAGGTAGGCTTAAAGAACACAGACTTACTGGCCTAGATTTAACTACTCACATATTCTTAAATCACTCTGACAATCCTGGTCTCTCGGGTAATTTTTTATACGTTACTTTGTTCAAAGAATGAGCAAATGAATGAATGAAAAAGTATATAAATGCTAGCTCCTTGCCAGGACATTGTACTAAAGATAAAGGGAATCAAGTCCTGCCACTGTCTCAGTTTCTTATACAGTCCTTAGAGTCAAGATAATGACCTTATCTCTGAAGGATCCAGTTTTCTGCATAAAATAGGGAGGATGTTTCAACAGCCTTCAACAAAGCTAACCAAAGACTTACAGATCGGTTAGTTCTCTCTATATATACACATATAAGTAAATATTTGACTCCATAAGCTAACTAACTCCATGAGTTAAGTAACTACAGAAACAGTCTTGCCTTCCATTTAATTGCTTATTCCAATGGAGAAAAAAAAAAAAAAGACTGATCTTTCTAGAAAGCACTTTGGAAGCATAAACTTGCCTTCTAGGATATTATACAAAACAAATAAGAACTTCACATAATAATCTATGTATAATAGGGAGTTCCCAATGTGGCTCAGTTGTGGCCCAGCTAGTATCCATGAGGACATGGGTTCGATCGCTGACCTTGGTCAGTGGGTTAAGGATCCAGCATTGCCATGAGCTGTGGTGTAGGTGGCAGATACAGCTCGGATCTGGCGTTGCTGTGGCTGCAGAATAAGCCTGCAGCTGCAGCTCTGATTTGACCCCTAGCCTGGGAACTTCCATATGCCACATGTGCGGCCCTAAAACGTAAAAATAAATAAATAAATAAATAAAAATACTTTATAGATGAAGATTAAAATTGATTATATTAAGATCTTGATTTAATTTAAAATATATACATATATACACAAACACATTAATACAAAAATACAAATAAAAAAAGGAATGAGGAGTTCCTGCTGTGGTGCAGTTGGTTAAGAATCCAACCATAGGGGCTCGGGTCACTGCAGAGGTGCAGGTTTGATCCCTGTGCTGGCACAATGGGTTAAAGGATCTGGCATTGCCACAGCTGTGGCTCAGATTCAATCCTTGGTTCTGTAACTTCCATATGCTACGTGTATGACCATAAAATTAAAAAAAAAGAATGTACAGAAATATATACACTTAAATTTTAATGTATTTCTCTGGACGGTGAAAATTACAGGTTTTTAATTTTTTACGTATACATCCTATATTTTCCAAATTCCCCATAATAAAAGGAAAGGTACCATTTTTTAAAAAGTCTTCTATTCTTATAGCTATGTGTTTCAGTGTATTTTATGAAAAGTATATTTTTGGTGTTGAGGAGCTGGTGGGGGCATGCACTCTAGCATCCAGCATCTGATCCTGGATGAGGCAGAAAACTGTCTAAATTAGAATAAAAGTGTCAAGCAGTGCAACAGAGGCAGAGGCAAAATGAGCCCCATGCAATGAATAAAGCTGTTTCAACTATAAGCCCAACATACATTACAGTGTTGAAAAAGTTTAAGAACTCTTCCTCTGTATAGTCGTACATTTGTAATAGCAACTAACTATGAGTTACTTTCTATTTAAAAACAAAGCTGGGAGCTCCTGCTGTGGTGCAGGGGAAACAAACCCAACTTACTGGTAACCATGGGGTTGTCAGTTCGATCCCTGGTCTCACTCAGTGGGTTAAGGATCCGGTGTTGCCATGAGCTGTGGTGTAGGTCGCAGACATGGCTCAGATCCTGCATTACTGTGGCTGTGGCTAGGAGGAGGGCTGCAGCTCTAATTTGACCCCTAGACTGGAAACCTCCATGTGCTGCAGATGTAGCCCTGAAAAAAAAATAAAAAAAGAAAACAATAAAAACAAAAGTGGATAAAATGTGTATCTATATAGGGTACACAACTCACCACTTCTTTGCTTCCAAGAAAATGTGCTTGCTTATATTGCTCTAATCCCCTACAAAGCAGCTAAATCATAAATAAGCTTTGGAAACAGAGGCTTCATGACATATAGACATTCCTTCAAGCTATGAACTCGTACTAAGTAAAGAAAAATCCTTATGGTCATAAAAAGCTACACATTAATAAAAAACATGATTACTTTTTGCAAAATGTTTAAGTATATGTTCTGAACTATTTAAAGATATTGTCAGGTAATATATTATAATTTGAGCTTTAACTGTGTTATTTAAAATGTCCTTTTAAAAGCTGGAGTATGATGATTCCTTCCCTACTAGTTTCACCCTTCTCAGTTTGGCAAACATCGAAGTTTCTCACTTATACTTAAAAAGTAGAGCCAAAATTAGCAGCTTTAAATATAGTGTTTTATGCCAATACCATGCCCTGCTTTGTTTTTTTTCCAATCCATGAGCTATCAACAACATCACATTACTGCCAGGAACTTCAATCCCTTCATTAAAAAATGTTAGAACAACTCACCTGGGGCATACAAAATATGGGTAGTCTACAAAAATGTAGACAGTTAAAGTCCATACGGCTTGCTTGGTCAGAGGTTATTTACATCATTTTAATTAAAAAATAATAATCAATGAAAATGGATGCCATGTAATTCCACTTCAGGGTATACAACCCAAATACTTTAGGACTTAACGAACTAATAAAAACCAGGTAAGGTTCCAAAATACCAATAAATATTAGCCTTCATTATCTTAATAAAATATTTTTTTAAAGTAAATAGACAATATAAATGGTGAAAAGCACATAAAAATACTCAGGTATTTTATTTTTAATAAGCTAAAGTGACATTAGTAATTGAAATTATGATATGGTCCCTCAAACACATTTAGACAAACACCAGTTTTTCTACTGTCTCACTTGCATGGTTTTGGACAGGTCAAGTTCATCTCCCTAAACTTAAATGTGTCTGTACCTATAAACTGGGAATGATACCTACTACTTCACAATTTTGGGGTATGAATGAATTGATAAATGGGAGAATACTTTGTAAATGAAAAAAAAAAAACCTCTACGCAAATATAAACCATAATTTTTCCATTCTGATCACAAGTAAATGTCTCTTTATTTTAAAACTCTCAAAAGCTTAATATATGGAGATTTAATAACGCTCAAACTAAAAAAAACTATACGTAATCATCAAACATCAGGACTAAAAACAAAGCTCTAAATTTCTAAACAGAAAACTGAGATCAAACAGAATCCTTCAAGAGCGAAATGTTTTTTCCTCTTACTGGTCACCTATACCTTTAACATATTTCAGGTATACCTACCAGAAACTATATTACTGCTAATTATCTTGCCCCCCAAGGTAGCTAATGATTTGGGTACTACGGTAATGATGCTACCACTGGTGGTTTTCACGTAGGTTGCAGCTCCAGGGGTTGCAGCCATCCGACCTAGAGATGGGCTCACAGTTGGCCGAGTATAGGTTGCCTGTGTGCCTATAAAAAGGGAAATGCCAAGAGAAAAGCCTGTCATTGCTTATAGGAGAATGACAATGTATACAGTTTAACTATAATTCAATGTAATCCACATTGCTTTAACGTGAAAATGGAATTTCAAGGTGTCAAGACATTAAATAACAATTTACAGCCAGTTTTCAATGCACATGGCAAAAACTACAGCCAATTCAATTTGAATTAATTTTACACATAAAATTTTGTGAGGTGTTGCATCAAATTACTGACCCCAAGAAAAAGTATACCCAACTCTGTTCCCTTCTTCCACTACCCTTCTTCCACTAGTTTTATGCCAAAAGAAACTTAAATTTAATCATCTTTCCTGCCAGAGCAATTTAGATATTTCTGTTACAGATTTCAAGGTCTCTACATCTGTTTTAGGCTGTCTTAGTGCCAAACCCAATGTCAGCACTCAGCAAATAAGGCAGTACTTTGTTTGCTTAAAATTTTTTATTATAAACTTTTACTGTTTTGTACTCCGCTCTCCTCTAAATATATTTCCATCTTTTAAAGAGTTATTGCATCACTTTACTAGAGACTAAAGTTGAAGCTGCAAGAGTTATCAGGAATATTTCTTTTTAACCTAAAAAGTTCACTTTGTACATATTTCTCAGCTTTGACCCACTAGAATATTTTTCTTCATATCTCTCAAAGGAATTTATACTGTTCCTCACTATTTCAAGGACTTTTTTCGCCCAAATGGGAATTAAAAATTAACCAGATAAGGAGTTCCTGCTGTGGCGCAGTAGGTTAAGAATCTGACTACAGTAGCTCAGGTTGCTACAGAGGTGCAGGTTTGATCCCTGGCCCGGCACAGTGGGTTAAAGGAGCTGGCAGTGCCACAGCCGCGATGTACGTCACAGCTGCAGCTCAGATTCAGTCCCTGGCATGGAACCTGCCACATGCCACAGATGCAGTCACAGCAAAAAAAAAAAAAACTAACTAGATTGTTGTAATTCCATCTGTTAACTCAGAGGTACTTTCCTAAGTGCTTCATTTGAGGGAGAAGGAAGATTGATAACACCCTCTTCAACTGAAAAGAATTTTTTCATGGTAATTATATTTAGAGGTCACTGTGATAATCATTTTCAAACCACCCCCTTCCAAAAATAGTTTTAGAAAGTTAGTATTCACTATTTTAAAATACTATTACTACCCAGAAAAGGGAGGAAGGGAAGAAGGTTAAGTAGAATTAGTTTAAACTGATTATTGAATCAGAAAAAAAATCTAGTGCAAAATAAATATGCCATAAAGATACAAAGTTTGAATTAGTTAATTATAATTGGAAAATATTTCAACTTAAGCTTTTGTTTTAAATTAGACACACTTATTCTAATATAGATACATAATAGCAAGGAGATCCAACTGTATAGCATGGGGAACTATGTCTAATCACATGTGACAAATCCATATATGTACATGTAACTGGGTCACCACGCGGTGCAGTTGGAAAATCTGACAGAAATTTGTAAACCAGCTATAATGCAAAAAAATAAAAAATAAATAAAAAAAAATAATATAGATACATAAGCATAGACATTATTTTTTCCTACTTTTCCCTAACACGAGGAGTCATATCTACATAACACTACTATCTTTGTACCAAATGGAAAGTTTTGGGTGAAGTATGATAGATTTAACGTAAGAATAACAGCGTTTTTAAAGCACAGGCTTTGCAAAGAGACAGAAAATAGAATGGCAGTTTCCAGGAACTGAGGGAAGGTTGAAATGGAGAGTCGTTGTTTAATGGGTAAAGAGTTTCAGTTTGGGAAGATGAAAAAAGTGCTAGAGCTAGACAGTGGTAATGGTTGCAAAACAATGGGAATGTACTTAATGCCTATAAACTGTACACTTAAAAATGGTGAAAATTGTAAATTTCATGTTATCAATATTTTATCACAATTTTTTTAAAAAGACAGTTTTTGGAGTCAAAGAGATGTGAATTCAAATCCTAGTCCTGCCTTTCACTGACTGTGACCTTTGGCACGTTGCTTAAAATAAGTCTCTGTTTTGATGCTGAAAATAAAGACATTAAAGTCTAAGGCAGATTAAGGGCAATAGTTATACCGACCTTTACATACTAACCAATGATGGCAGCTTATACATTTGAAACAGGAATCATTTTACACTCTTTAGATTCTATCATCTAAATCTGGATCTCTTCAAAAAGTTTGGTAAGAGTTATACAAATTTAAAGTAATGGCTAGTTCTAATATTAATTAATAGTTATGGCTATTGGGCATTCTGCTGGGGACTTAACATAGCTGATTTCATTTAATACTTACAATAACTTTATGGTATAGGTATTATTATCACAATGAAATAGACAAGGGATAAGACTGAGAGGAATTAAAGTAAATTGCTCAAGGTCACAGAGGGTGATATTAATTTAAATGTTCCCAACTGTCACTTTCTTGGACACAGACTAGATGCTCTCCTATGCCTGGGTAAAATGGCATCCTATGCTTCTCTCAGGCTGAGAAACACTTACTGCACTATACTGTATTATAGATTCTCAGCCTCAGAGTGAGACCCTTGCGGGCTGGGATTATGTTTTCATTCACGTAGCAAATCCTGACTAAATACTTACTTACAGATCAGTTCTACACACAGTGAATAAAAGAGACACGATCCCTTATCCTCATGAAGATCATGGTGTAATAAAGTGAATAACATCCCACAAATTAGCAAACAAGTAGCTAAATAATTAGAAATTGTAGTACACATTACAGTGGGAAAGAAGAGGAACATGACAGTAGCATAGAGCTAATTTCAGTTGGGAGGAATGGAAGGGTCAAGAAAGACCTCTTCGAAGAATTGCCTCATTAATTTCTACATTCCCAGTGTCAAGTACACTGAAACTACAGAGAAATTACTCAATGAATATATGATGAATGAATGGACTGATGCTCAAGAAAACTTACCAGTAGGAGTGGTTACCAATTTAGTTGTCATAATTGCACCATTACTGCTAACCACCATAATAGGGGAATTGCTACTGGTGGGCAGAGTTGCTGTCACTGGTTTGGGTAAGATTTTACTTGGTTGAACTTGTTGTGTGATGATTTTAACACCTTTGAAAGAAGAAAGATAAATCTCAGTACAAATTATTTTAAATAACATGTGCCTTCTATCAACCCAAGAGGGCAGCAGTTACACACATTTACTGAGTCTTGCCTAAAGAACTTTTTTTCACACTGATGAATAATATTCTAAATTTTCAATTTAATTTAATTTTTTGCTTTTTAGGGCCACACCCACAGCATATGGAGGTTCCCAGGCTAGGGTCAAATCAGAGCTGCAGCTGCCGGTCTAAACCACAGCCACAGCAACATGGGATCCGAGCCGTGTCTGCAACCTACACCACAGCTCACAGCAAAGTGGGATCCTTAACCCACTGAGCAAGGCCAGGGACTGAACCCGCATCCTCATGGACACTAGTCACGTTTGTTACCGCTAAGCTACAATGGGAAAACCCAATACTCAATAAATTTTTATTCCTCAAATTCCTATCTTAATCTCATTGTTATTTCTCTCATTCGGGAATATAATTAAAATACCACAAAGGCTATTAACAAGTTATTAATGAAGAACAAATTTTTTCTTTTGTCTATAATCACATCACATAAGATTTCGAACCAGGCACATTATACTAAGAATACTGAAAGTCAAAGCCAAGGAGAAAATCCCAAAAGTATCAACAGAAAAACAACTTTCCATTTACAAAGGAATTGCATTAAGGTTAGCAACTGACCTCAGTGGAAACAATGTAGGCAGTAGGCAGTAGAATAATGTACTAAATGTGCTTATCAACAAAGAAATTCTGTCAACCAAGAATACAATATCCAGCAAAGTTATCTTTCAAAAAAAGCAGGTGAAATAGTCTCTACCAGATAAACGAAAATGGAGGGAATTTGCTGCTAGCAGACAACCTTACAAAACAGACAATAAACGAAGTTCTAGGAATAGAAGGAATAAGAAACAACACAACGATATCCACTCTTGCCAGTTATATTCAACATTTTACCAGAGATTCTAGTCAGGGAAATTAATTAAGAAAAAGAAATACGAGGCATCCAGAGTGTAACAGAAGGAATTATCCCAATTTATACATGATTGATCCTTTACACAGAAAATCTGAAGGAATTCACTGAAAACTATTAGAACTAAAAACGAGTTCAGCAAAGTTGCAGGTACAAAATCAATACAAAATTCAGTTGCTTCTCTATACATTAGCAATAAGTAATCCAAAAAATGAAATTAACAGTTCCACTTACAATAGCTTCAAAAATAAGCATACTAAGAAAAGAATAAACTCTAAAGAAGTACAAAACTTATACTCTATATATTTCAACATTATTTAAAGAAATTAAAGATCTAAATAAACAGAAAAACATCCCATGTAGATGGATCAGAAGACTTAATATTGTTAGGATGGTAACATTCCTCAAATGATCCACAGATTCAATGCAATCCCTGAGATTCTCAGATGATTTCTCTGTAGAAACTGACAAGTTGATTCCAACATTCATAAGGAATTGCAAGGGACCCAGAAGAGCCAAAACAATCTTTTTAAGAAGAATAATCACACTTCCTGATTTCAAAACTTAATATAAACCAATGGTAATCAAATTGGCATACAAATGGACTTACAATGGAATAGAACTGAGAGTCCAGAAATAAAGTCATACGTATGGTCAGTGGGCTTTCAACAGGGTGCTAAGACAATTCAGTGTGGGGGGGACAGTCTTTTCAACAAATGGTACTGGAACAACTGAAGAGCAATATGCTAAAGGATGAAGTGAGATCGTTACTTCACACCATAACAAAATTAATCAAAACAGATTAAAGACCTATATAGAAGAGGTAAAAGTATCAATCTCTTAGAAAAAACAAAAAGGAATGAAACTTTATGACCTGGGATTTGGCTGAAGATTCTTAAATAAGACACCAAAAGCAGAAGCAACAAAAGAAAAATTGTATATTATCAAAATTAAAAACTTTTGTATTTCAAAGGACATCCTCAAGAAAGGAGTTCCCACTATGGCACAGTGAGTAAATGATTTGGCATTGCTGCAGCTGTGGCATAGATCACAGCTGCAGCTTAGATTTGATCCCTGGCCCAAGAACTTCCATATGTGGCAGCTCTGGCCAAAAAGTAAAAAAAAAAAAAAGTAAAAAGACAACCCACAGAATAGGAAGGATATTTACAATTCATGTATCTGATAAAGGTTTAATATCCAATATATATATATATATATATATTGGAGTTCCCATTGTGGCTCAGTGGATAACGAATCCGACTAGGAACCATGAGGTTGCGGGCTCGATCCCTGACCTTGCTCAGTGGGTTAAGGATCTGGCGCTGCCGTGAGCTGTGGTGTAGGCTGCAGATGCGGCTTGGATCCCGTGTTGCTGTGGTTGTGGCGAAGGCTGGCAGCTACAGCTCCTGTTAGACCCCTAGCCTGGGAACCTCCATATTCCGTGGGTGCGGCCCTAGATAAGGAAAAAAAATACACACACACACACACACACACATTAAAAAAAAATTACAAGTCGATGCTAAAAAAAAAACTCAAAAAGTGGCAAAGGAGGAGTTCCCGCTGTGGCTCAGCAGGTTAAGGACCTGACTTTGTCTCTGTGAGGATGTAAGTTCTATACATGGCCTTACTCAGCAGGTTAAAGATCTGGCCTTGCCACAAGTTGCAGCATAGGTCACAGATGCAGCTCGAATTAGGTGTTGCTGTGTCTGTGGCATAGGCCTCAGCTGCAGCTCTGAACTGATCCCTGGCCTGGGAATTTCCAAGTGCTACAAGTGTAGCCATAAAAATTAAAAAATAAAAAATAAAAAGCGGCAAAGGATATAAACAGATATCTCTCCAAAGAAGATATATAAAGGGTCAATAAGCACATGGAAAGATGCTCAAAATCATTAGTCATCAGAGAAACGCATATCAAAACCACAACGAAATAGCACTTCATACCAACTAGGATGGCTAGAACCAAAAAACTAACAGGTGTTATTAACAGACAAGTGGATAAACAAAAGATGTAACACTATTTGTTTATAAAGAGGAATAAAGTACTAATACATGCTACATCATAGATGAACCTTGAAAACATTGTTAAGTAAAAGAAGTCCATCACAGAAGATCACATATTATAATATTATATGATTATACCCATAAAAATCCAGAATATAGAAATCTAGAGATAGAAAGTAAGTTAGTGGTTATTTAGGGCTGGAGAGGTGGTCATGGCCAGTATGGAGTGATAGCCAAATGGTACAGGGCTTCTTTTAAGTGATGAAAAAGTTCTAAAAATTAACTGTGATGATGGCTGACATATTTTAGAATATACTAACTACCACTGAAATGTAACTAACTACCTTTTAAGTGGGTTAATCGAATGGTATGTGGATTATATCTCGATAAAGCTGTCTTCTAAAGTAAACTCCAGAGCATTTTAAAAAAGGAAAACTTGGAGTTCCCAGGCCTAGCAGTTAAGGACTCAGGATTGTCACTGCTGTGGCTCAGAAACTTCTGTATGCCACAGGCTCAACCAAAAAAATAAATAAATAAATAAAAACCAAAACCATAAAACCTACCAAAAAAAACCACTTTACAATCCTTTCTGGGAAGCACACATACCACTGAAACTAAAGCCTGACAAAGACTGCACACAAAAAAGAAAAGCACAGACCAATTTTTCTACAACTATCAATACACTATATCATCCATACCTCACACAAGGATAAATTCCAACACTTAAATGTGAAAAATGTGAACTGTGACTAAATATCTAGAAGCATTAAAGACCACACTGATAAATTCAATTATACAAAAACAAGAGATCTGCACAGCAAAATTTCCAGGAAGTAAAGTCAACTAACAATAAACTAAGAGGAAAATCCTTTCAAACTATGAAACACATAAAGTACTAATTACCCCGATATATAAAGAATTCTTAGGAGTTCCTGCCACGGTGCAGTGGGTTAAGAACCTGACTGCAGCAGCTCAGACTGCTGCAGAGGTGTGGGTTTGATCCCAGTCTGGCTCAGTGGGTTAAAGCACCCAGCACTGCTGCAGCTATGGCTTGGATTCAATCCCTGGCCCAAGAAATGCCTCAGCCATTTAAAAAAAAAAAAAAAGAATTCCTAGAAATGTGGTGTAAGAATCCAACTGCAGGAGCTCAGGTCACCGCAGAGGTGCAGGTTCAATTCCCAGCCTGGCGCAGTGGGTTAAAGGATCTGGTGTTGCCAGCATAGGTCACAGCTTTGGCTCAGACTGGCCCAGGAACTTCCAGATGCTGCGAGTACAGCCATAAAATTAAAAAAAAAAAAAA